>OY982570.1:1148852-1586596 GCA_963859945.1 Euplagia quadripunctaria | reverse complement strand
CCACGCACACGTACGTCTCCCGGTCCGCCTCGCCCGTAACGCACTCGATAATTGACTTGCCCGAACGACACCCCAGAATTTGCGCTGTTCACAGCGACCGATCGAACTCCATTACCGGTTTACAATCACATCATCGACTACTTATCGCATTGACTCCGAATGAATGTCATGTCACTTAAGTACAGAGAACTTGGAACACTTTACTACAAAAAAAAAACAAGACATCTCGTTATTCTTAAAACAGATGACGATGTGAATAAAAAAAACATCATCCATATAAACCTGGACATTTAAAAATAACATTATACATAAAAGGTTATTATTACTATAAAATTTAAAATAAACTAATAAATAAGGGTTGTTCGATATAACTGACAAGAAGGACACGACCTTCAGAAATGTAGAACACAAATAAAAAGAAGAATGGATGGCTTTATTTATAAACACCGCTCTGTCGCAATTTCAATGAATTTGTTAAACAATTTGACAACTTTGTATATTAAGGTAATATCTTCATTCAATGCAACTGTATTATACCAATCTAAAATCTGTATATTAAAAATAAATTGTAAATTTCATCATTTTAGGCAAAATATCACTATAACACAATACATCTAAAAATCTTTAAAGTTATAAACTTCACAAACGTTATTTGTGTGTCAGTTAAATAAAAAGGGCATATTCAGTTACCGGAGCGCGCTCGGTGTCGTGTTGAGACCGCGGTGCCGACAGCGCAACGCGGACAGGACACAAAGTCAAACATTGCAAATTAAAAAAATAGACAGTTTACTATAACGTATATAACGTAACACTAGAGAAGTACTACATTTCCGTTTTACAATGTGATCTATTACCAATATTTCAAATTCATCATTAATAGTGTTACGGAAATATCTATTATCCAGTAGAGGAAATCATAGAGGGTTACGATTACCTAAATTGATATGCACGCTATCTTTTGACGTTGAGCGGAACTATTAGCTTATTTATAGAATGTCCCACATTATATTAGAAAATTCCAGAATGGTTTCAAGTGTTCGGGAAATATCACGAAACGTTCGGGTGTAAAATGGCAGTTGCATTGCGGTATTAATAGAGTTCTAGTTGAGCGATACTGCGAGTAACAACAAATAATACGAGTAAACAAGTGGAAATATAAGTGCAAGTGATTATTTAAATAGTGAGAATCAATTGCAATTGTGTTAATTGCGAATTATTGAAATACATTGTGTCTATTTTGGTAATAAATTGCTGTAAATTTCTAATCTCGAACCCCAGCTCGCAACAATATTATGAATATGGTTAGTTTTGTAATCAAGCCTTTCACTTAATTTTAATTAACACTACTTACGTGTATCCTCTGTATGTGTTTTAAAACCTTTATATAAAAATTATTAGTTACCTGGTAGGCATTATTAGTTCGACTTGGCTCATATTGATATCGTTACCGATATTTCGAAATTTGTTGAGGGCTCAGACTTCTCGGCCATTGCCAGTTTAAGTTACAGGTATGCGACCCTAACATGCTTGAGCTATTGCTTACACTCTCCAATCCATCCGTATGAGCAATATATCTTTCTTACTTATCTTTTCCTTTCAATATTTGTACTACCAATTTTTCCTATCTTTAATTCCCAAAGTGCTCGATGGACAGTAATAGGCTTGGCCTTTATTACGTGAGTGGGCCCAAATTATATTTGGCAAAATGTGGGTGTTTAATACGCCTCTGCCGGCCTATGTATGAATGTATGTATTCCGAGGAAATTGTAATGGTAGATACATATTTTAGTTCTAAAATACAACTACCTTAAATATGACGTTAATCGGACCTTCGATAATAAGGTCAGTTTTGTGGCATATATTTACATTCCAAAATTTGTAGACACGGTAAAACAAATGCTTTGAAGGTATTTAATTTTTCTCTAGTGTTACAAAATGAACACGTTTTGTTGTAGCCAATATTATCTTCAACTAATGAACTGGCTTTAGACACAGGAAGTGTCGCAACTCTTTTAGCTTTAGAAATTTCGATTTTATGTTTTGTTTGTACAGTAACTTAGTAACTTTGTACCTACTGCATGCGGAAAGATATTGTTTTGGTGTCCCGTCCTCGTTGTTTGCCGCGTTTCTTATAATTTGTAGTTATGTTGTGTGTTGATGTTGCTGGTCAAATGTATATGAAAATACAAAAACAGTGATCTTAATATAAATCAATATATTTTGACCGTTGTATCTCTTTGAGGGTAAATTATTGTCAGAATCTACTATGTATCCACTAAAACACATTATCTCTTGCACCAAATTTTATAACTGATATTTCTGTAAATCTTAGTATATCTGGATGACCTTTTTTTCTAGGTTAACAGAAAAGGCATTCATTATTTTCACATTTAAAGATCGATCGACATGTGGACGGAAATGTTTAAGTTGCGCGCTGGGCATTTTCCGTTACATATACAATACATAGTAATATTAATGTATGAAAATTCTTTTTTTATTATTTTATTCTGGAAAGCGAAAGATAAACACGTGCTGAACAGTATTTAATGTTTTTTTACCTTGGTCATTATCAGATTCATCATCATCAGATTATCAGATCATGCACTTATCTGAAAACACATTTTCCTTACCGCAATCTAGAAATCTGCACCTAAGAGTTTGATTTTCCTACACGTTCTGCTTTAGTTCTTAATATGAAATAATTAATTGTATCTTGAAGAATTTACATTTTTCTAAAGTTATAGTTATATGAGTAAAATATATTACTGTAACGTATTTAATAAAAGGTTTACTGCATGTTTAATGAAAAAAGTCTAAGAAATAGCACGTTAACAAAACCCTTCATTCTGGAAAACTGTTTATTCATTTTTGTAACAGCTTGGGTGCAGTTAAGATATTAACTGGGCAAAATAAATCTGATAACTTGGAGACACATAAGATTTTTTTTGCGTTTTGTGAGCCTTTAATTAACTAAAGCTAAAATAGCATACTGATTTTATAAATATCGATTTACAGTTGCAGTGTATGAAGAATTCTCTGCACGCTAGCCTAAGGGCCAGCGGGCTGGATGGCTACGGATACCAAAACAATTACCACTTCCCGCCTGTACACACTCCCGACTTCTGGCGAGAACCACTCAGAGAGTTAGTATTAAGTAGTATCTGTATAGTATAAACTGCACGGATAGCGCAATGGCATAATCGCCTCGCCACTACGCCGCGCAGTATTGTGAGTTCTATTCATACACGGGCCATTAGTGAGTGTCACCCGTCATACTCACCAGACCCTGCTCTCTTTTTCTTTTATCTATAATATTTTGTATTTAGTAATATACAGGGTGTATTATTCCAAAATAAAAAATATGTACTATTTAAAACATTTAACTTTATGAGAAAAGGAGGTAATAATACGTGAAAATTCAAACGTTCGTAGCTTGTAAACGGATAGTTTTTTTCAAATATTCTTTTTGTAACTGCATGCTAGAGTCATGCCCTTTCAGTGACTTAAATAAGTATTCTACTGTCAGATACACCCTGTATAAGTATGTTTATCAACAGTCCGGCTCTGCCTATTTGTGTATTTGACGGCATCGCGGCCGCTTGTGAGGTGTCTCAAGTTATTATTATTTTACATGTTAATTTTTTTTCTTTTCTTTCGCACAGAAGAAATGCGAAGAGGCAGTGAAAAACGAATGCTTTAATCGATTTTTGTCTCGTCCTAAGATTTAGCATAGGTATTAATGAACGTTCAGAGCCCGTTTAATATCCGACTAATGGCCAAATTATGGACGAATTTCAAAAAAATCCTAAATGATTTTAGCTTCTACTCTTACTCTTCTACGGTTTGATATATAGGATTAGTTTGTACATAATATACATTTAGAATCATCATAAGCTACAAATAATCTATTGGTTTATTGGCTTTTTAGCGACTTTAACATCGTGGCTTCCCGAGGGCGAAGCACACGGAGACCATTGACGTTACCTGAGCTGTCCGGACAACCCGTACACCGCTCCACCGTATACGCAAATAGTAAGTAATTTAGTCACATACATATGATTGTACACGCCAGAGTGTGACACCTGACACTGACGCGGCAGGTCGCTTTACTCCTTGATAAAGGGCCGATGTTGGGCTCGAAAGTATTCTAACAACCGTAAAATGCCATCCAAGTTGATATAGTGAATCGGAAAGCATACAACTACATATTCTAGTACTTTAGGAGAAACGAATGCTACGAGAAAGACAAATAATAACCGTTTGTTTTCTCGATAGAATTTGCAGATAACGTACAACGCCCCCGAGCCAACGGATATGACAAGAATAAAAAAGTCCAACCAACGAACGGCGAAGTAACACACAATACGACCGTCAAGAGTCCTGAAGAAGCAGCAGGTAACTATACTAATGTATTTCGTTTATTTGTGACTGACAATACTTCTGCTTGTACTAGCTTCGATACCTACATTATTCGTACGAAATAACGAAAGGACAAACTTGACTGTTAACTTGGCCTCCGGTAAACTCACTGCCGGTTACCTCTGAGGCCGTGGTATCACTCCGGTCGAACCGGCCCATACGTGCTGGCTCTACCAGGATTAAAGCTAAGCTTAGTTTGAGTCTAAATAGCGCTGTGTAGTATTATCCCAGAATATTATTATTTTTATATTTAGATCGAAACACGTGCTATGTACAAATAGGGTTTACACTTTAGTAAAAATGTACACTATACAAGGTGTTAGTGAAACGCTCCCGAAAACGAAGACAGACGATAGTACTAATGGTACTTTTGATGATTGGTTGATTGTTGAGTTGATGAAATTTTTTTTGAAGCGGGAAAAATGCAAATAAAAACTATAAAAAGAGTTTTTAACTGTAAGAAAAGTTTTTTTTTTCATCAGGATCGATTTCTTTTCTGACCCATCATCAAAGGTATCATTAGCACTATCGTGTCTTCGGGGGCGTTTCACTAACACTCGGTATAATGTATATAATATGAAAATATCTTAAAAGAAAAGTGAAACTTGATATGGTTAAAATAATATAGGTATGCACGTTTTCGAGGAAACATAACACAGCCTTACACAACAAGCTAGTTGATGACTCTTATACCATTTGTGTTGAAATTTCAGAAAGGCGATTTAGGCCAATGTACACGGTCGAATTACCGAACGCATCGGACGATTACAAAACGAATTCCGTTTATCCCGAGTTGAAAGTTGTGGTCACTAGATTAATTACAGACGGCCAGGGTGAGAATATTTTTATATGGTAACACAATTAACTGGCTTGTTGTGCATGATGGTTACTAACATACTAAAATGAAATTTAATAAAATGTGGGTAGTTTTGAAATGTGTGTAGTTAAATAGGTGGTTTGCAAGATGTGTCCACAAAATCGATGGATGATCGACAAATGGCTTTCCGATAGGTTTGACTTACATTCAAACTTGTATGTATAAATATGTAATAGCAGATTCGATATCTTAACCAATATTCCTTCGATGTATTACGTGATCTAATATTTGATTTGATTTTATGGAAACAATGAAAATGCATGTTGCGGTGTTTTCAGTCTTATAAGTGAAGACTATTGACTGTACTTCTGTATAGTTTGCGTTACCGATAATGTAGTTGTTAATTTTCCTTCTACCTAATAATGAAATATATTTTTAGTATTTATTTCAAGCTGCTAAACCTTATTTGTAACATTTCCAGTGAGCAACGGCCAGTCGAGCGAGTCCGGGTCCCGCCCGCGCGCGCGCCGCCACCACCACCGCAAACACGCCACGGACCACACATAATTCTGACCACAACACACCTCTCACAAATATAGCTATCGCGTACGGTAGCACCACGAGACCGTCTGTTAGACTAACAATCATTAGACTGGAAATCTTAGCTAGACAACTGTGGTAAATACGGTAGTTAAAATGGTCAGGATTTGGTGGACAAGTCATGTGACAGCTACAAATTTCAAAGCTTGTTTTATTGCAACTTTGTTCATAATGTGTTCATAAGTGGACGTGCCGTGGTTGAAACGTGGCACTCACGCAACGCACGAAACTGATCAAAATATCGTTTTTCCGTTGGTTGTTTTAACTTCTAGCCTGTGGCTAAAATCTGGGCTAGAATTTAACAAACAATGCGTAGTTCATTAAAAATCCTACTAATAAGTCAATTGGCGGTTAGAATGAAAATCTATTAGTTTATTGGCGATTTGTAAGTCGATTTGAGGTTATAAGTCGGCTCAATATGTCCACCTAATAATGACCTACGTCAAACGAACTGCATGCCTTCTGAACGGTTTTTTATAAATCGTACTTATGTAGTTTCGTGTAAAAGTACTGGGGTATGGATTACTGTAATAACGAGAAGTTATTTTTTGCGAGAAGAAACTGCATAGTTATTGCATTGCAGTATAGAACACACTATAAAACCGGAACTTATTGCAATGTTTAAACTTGCGTAAATAACACAAACTTATCAATTACCTTTCTCAAGTCCTTTATTCTCTAAAAAACTAAAAATACTAGTGGACTGTCATAATGTTAGAAGTCAAGGAATTATCTATAAAAATGCGTTTTATCCAAGAAGTAATTTTTAACCCCCGACACCCCTCGGTGCTATAAGTTTGACGTCTGTGTGTGTGTGTGTGTTTGTCTGTCTGTGGCATCGTAGCTCTCAAACGGATGGACCGATTTCGATGCGGTTTTTTTCTATGTTTGGTTAATATCGCTCGAGCAGTGTAAGAGTTTCAGCTCTTTTCCAAAATGATGTAATGCATTTTGTAGTCGTTGAAGCGATTTTCGAGTCGGGGGTGTTTTAAATTTTATAAATTTATGGTTATTAAACCTATGTGATGTTTAAAAATTATCTTGGAAAAAATATAATCATCTAGACTTAGATAATTTGGTAGATTTGATTTGGACTTGAAGGTTTGTATTTGCACATTCGCACTCGCATTGAATTTTTTTCTAAGGCGCCATGTCACGAGATGACGATGACGTAATTATAGTTAGTCCATATTCCAGTTATTTGAAACGACAAAAATCATTCACCAGTTGTGTCTATAAAGTGCAATTTTGTATATACATTTAATATGTAACAGTCATAGCTAGAAATAGAGTTTGTCATAATAAACGCGGTAACGTTTAGTCTAATTACTCCTATACACACATCGCAAAACTCGCAAAATGATTCTTTTAATTAATGCCAAGTGTTTTACGATTAGCAACCCTATGTCAATGGAGTAAGTAGTTCCTTTAGATAATAGTAATATCACAATACTGCCACTAGCATTTATTTTATTTATAACGTAAAATGAGACGCAATGTAGTCAAAGGGTACGTGACAAGACTTTCTTTTACACTAGGGTTGCCAACTTTAGATCGAAATCGATTAAAAAAAAAATTGGGCGTGGATAACACATGATTGTTTATTGCACAATAAAAAGGGGTCCGTTCGGTTTCCTCAATCTAGTGAGTATGTGTTCGTGGTTTGGAAAATGTGTGGCAACCCTAATGTAAACCCACTGCAATACGTACTGTGTGTAAAAACCTTAAACTAACCATTTCCTTTGAGCCTGTACACGCAATTAGATATTTATGAGACAGTATAGTTTTGTTTATAAATATTATTAATCAAATCAGAACCTTGTATGTCCATGTATTGATAACGTGTAAATGAGTGGGTGTCATTTATCTCAAAGGGCTTTGTTATGATCATACGGTCCGGGTAAAGACCGGATATTTTTGTATAAGGAACACAATAATACAAAAAAATGGGTTCAGGTCGGACTTCATTACTGACGTGAACGTGACGTGCACGAGGCACGCGGTGGTGGAGTTTGAACTCGCAACCACTTGATCGCAAGGCTTCATGAATGAACACTGAATCAATATTTGTAAAACATTTTCAGTGGCTCTTAAGTATATCTAGTTAAAACAATCTGCGATTTATAAATATTTGAACATTAGATAAACGGATTTGTTCTTGTATAAAACGTGTGGAATGTCCTCGAGCTACATTTGTGAGAGTCAAGTAAACATATTAAATGCTATATGTAGCCTTATCCGTATTAATCTAATTTATTAAATACTATTATTAATGATTATTATTGAATATTATAATTATTATTGATATAATAATATATTTATTGCAAAATTTTCATAGTTTAATTTGGCCGAATTTATTTTACAGAAACCAATTCAGACAGAATTCATAATTTTTTTTTTTTATTCCCTTAAGGTTGCAGCAGACAGCAGACAGGGTCATCCGACCCGCCCACTGTCTGCCCCAACCATTCATGTAATTCCAACAGTTTTGACTTTCGGCTTGTGGTATGAAGGCAGAATATTGAGCGGAGGAGACAGAAGTATTTCTAAATCCTTTAGGATTTATAAATACTTCTGTGGGCTTTTAAGCCCCACGATTTCAATACACTGATGCAGTAAGTACTCAAATATATAGGGACCCTAGTGGATAAACGGGAGTCAAAGAACCCTACAATGGTATTATTTAAAGTTTGTAAGAGAGGGTGCCTACTCTCTCTTACAAACTTTTTACGCCTGTAAAAGGATCGGTACAGGTGCTGTCATCTATAGGATTTTCCTGTGCCAAAGACTTTGTGTCTTTGAATTCGTAGACTTTTTGTGATAGGCTTATAGGTTCTAGCGGGTATTATCGAATAAAAAAATCTATCATTTTAAAACTTATAATCATCTTAACAGCATTTCAAAAAATACATTATCACCACACAACTTAAATGCATTACCTAGAAACCATATCACAGACTCATTTTTAGACAACATCTTAACTTGAAATATCATATTATTTTCTACAAAGAAACTTAGCACTACCTCGTACACTTCCCTAGAATCACTATTAGCTAGGAACCTGAAGAGATATGTTACATTTTCATTGTCCAACTGTTGTGTACTTACAGCTAGATATTGAAGTATTTTTGAAAGAAGTTCTTGAGACACTAAGTCGGGTGTAAAATCTCTGTGACATGACAGTATGGACAGCAGACGTGACGTCGCGCTCGCCTCAGGCCGGGCAAGCATCGACAACATGTTGTGTAGATGCTCCGTTCTGAAAGGGTTTATAATTTAAAATTAAAAGTTTTTAAATTAAAGCAACAACATAACAAGTACAAGCTGCCAGTGTTTTGGAGCGCTAATAAGAAAGCGTGGGTGACAAATGCTATTTTATGTTTCTGAAATTGTTCTTGTTCCTGAAGTTAAAAATTATTCGAAAAAAAGGAACCTAGATTTAAAGGTCGTTCTAGTTTTGGACAATGCTTCCCGTCATTCTCATCAGCTTCAAACGATTCCTTAAACATGCAAAAAATACTAAATTCTCTAAACCCTTACCAAAGAAATATATTATTTAAGAAATATTCTCATATTTTTAATAGACATTGTTAAAATCACTCCTTAAATTTACGTATAATCTTTGCTTATAATCCCATACAAATAACTATTGCATATTAATGGTTTCTGTAGTCACAACAAATTTACTAAACGTTACTCTCACGAATAATGATCTTCGACTGTTATATGTATTAAATGTTATAAATTATTTTTAGGGTTGGTAACTTGGAGTAGAGTTTTTGAAGATAAAAAGCAAAAACAATTCTCTAGTAAAAATTCTCTAAAATATTTACAAACCTTAAGTTGTTTCTCAACTGATGAGCAAATCTAACGAGAGCATACAACACGGCGTCTCTCATCTCTTCATTGCTACAGTCCAACAGTTCGGTCAACTTAGAAACAGCACCTTGAGATGTGAGTAGTTCGCATGCTTTTGGCCCCGACCCAGCTAAGTTGCCCAGAGTCCAAGCACTGGTGACCTGGAAATACACAAACACCTCTGTATAGAAATAATACAATGAAAAATGTGCGTGAATGAGTAAAGTCAATTTAATTAAAGGTTAGTGAGTGATATGATAGGTTACTGAGTGACTAGCAACTGATAATCCTTTTTTGTTTCGAGTTCGTGGAGATTCCGCTGATGGCAAGACGAAAACTATATCTTCAAAAAAAATGTCTCCAACATCAAATTGAACCCTAATTTGAGTGAGCACATTTCTTAGGGGACTTTCTTATTAGAACGGACCTGTTGTTCTAATGGTTAGTGATCCTGAGCCAGAGTTCATGGGTTCGATTCCCACCCAGCACAAAAATTAATGGATTATTATCAAATAACTTTATTTGCAGGAAAAGTGGTACAGATATGATGGTACAAAAAATGTTGTACCTCATAATTCACCAAAATTGGTATGCAAATACAATGGTTACATAACCAGAACTGCACTCGAGCAGCCATTCAAGTACACAATTATATTTTTAAAATGTCACCAAAAAATAAAAACAATGTCATGATAATTCTACCAAGTTTGAATGATACCAATAAAGTTACAACAAATGCATCATGTTTACCAAGAAATGCGAGTAGCATTAAAAATTTATATTATCCAGTCCCAAAAAAATCTTTCAATGTGTAAAACGTGTGTTTTATTAACCAGGTTTTTAGTTCCTTTTACATTTTTTCTAACTGTAGCTCGCGAATAGATTTGGGCACCTTATTAAACACTTTTATACACATCACATAACAATTATTTTTAAATAATGATGTTCTGCAAGCGGGCATTATTAATCTAGAAGGATCTCTTTTGCCTAGGATTATTTGGAGGAGGATTATTATATATAGACCTAAACAAAATACACTCTCGTGTAATAATTTCGTTTTACTATATATCATTATGACAAGCTCTAGTACGGTATTCAAATAATTCTAAATTTGTTTTAACAAAAATGGCCTTCCCATAAATAAAAGGGAAGGTAATGTCGGTAAGTATATTGAGTTTTTGAAAATAAGGCTTACTTTTAATACAACTTTTTGAGCAATAAATGCTCATTCTTTTTTTCAGGAATTTTACGTTCCTGCAACAGATTATCCATACCTTAGTGTAGATGCCATATAACCGTGAATTCATTAAAATGCCATTAAAAGAGCAGACTGATTTACGGTTTTGTTAATATCAGGTACAGGGATCAAGCTACCGGTGGATAGGGTTCTAGTCAGAAACCTCATTAACACAAGCCTTCTCCATTAGGCTCTTAATCCAGCTGTATAATGTGAGCCTCTCAAGGTGTTGGTTGAAGCTCTTAGTTATTAGGCCAAATTTCAACCAGTTGCTGAACACTTTTAAAAATAATACCGCTAATTCCGTCGTGAGATTATCGAGCGCGGCGATAAGGTAAGGTCCTGCAGACTTGCTAACAGCTAGTCCAGCGCGCGTGTCCCCCAGTGCTAAGTTACAGCAGCAACCTGCCGCTGCACACTGCTTCTTTACTTCATGACCTGAAAACATATGAGGTAATTGACATCATCATCACACACATTCTTAGAGGAAGGGCTAGTAGGTAGCAAATAAGTTTAATAAATTGTGTGGTGAGTTTTTCAGCACCAGTTTACCATTTTAATATTTTATAACAAACACTCTCTTGCAAATAAAAATAACGCATTTTTTTTGTATTATTTATTTACTATCGTTTGCCCCTTACAAATTTAAAAAAAAAACTGATTTGGCTCAGTTTTCCTTTAGCTTCCGTTGAATTGGGGGTTGATATTTTTTTTACAGAAAGGTTATATTATTATGAGCACACACGCAAAGTATCAACATGCGGAGACGCATAGTTTTTCAGAAAAAAAATATTGAAAATCAATTATTTTTGCAATATTCATGTCAATCCCTACCACAGATTATGTAGAATTCTCGCCATTTAACGTTTCCTTTTACCTACGGTTAAGTTGTCAGACGTTCGGTAACATTTATTTTATATAAATTTACGTAAATGATTATATTTTGTACTTATTTCAATAGATTTCATGCACACATATATTTAACAGTTTATATAATAAATTACAGCATTATTTTCATTACGAGCTATTAAAATTAAAATGTGCAGTGTTTACCGTCTTTTGCCGGCTTGTGGAACGAAACGTACTGACGCTATTTTGACGGCTGTCTTGTGTTGGCGGGGAGAAGTCGCTTTGTTGCATTTTTTTTTTGACAACCGAATTTTATGACAAACGAAATTAATTTTAATTCATAAAATGAGGAAAATTCCCTCAGAAGTAAAAATTAAAAAAACTCGAAAACGGGGGCGCTCCGCAACTTTTCCTTTTAAGGGGGGGTAGTACCCCTCTCACATCTCCCCCCCACCCCCCTCCCGCCCCTCAATTCGACAGAAGTTAAAGGAAAGTCGTACCACTGATTTGAAACAGACAAAACCCTCTTGCACTGAGCAACTGTATGTGTTCAGCAGAAGCTGGTCATCAAAGCCATCACCCTATCAGTGCACAGTGTTACATGACACCAAATGGAAAAGAAAACACCAGCTTCTGTTTAAAACAATACCCAGATGTTTAACCTTAGCCCAAACTGGCATAAAAAACTCTTATTATTCTACCATCTACCAATTCAATTATGATACTTTTGTAACAACCTGTCAGCTCACGTACTAGTCCTCGAAGAGCACCGTTGGTGTTTAACACTATTTGTATATTAGTCACATCATCTGTGAGAGCATTTTTCAATGTCTGCAGCTCCGAAACACAAATCATTGACTTTGTTTTCAATTTGCTGGCTATACTCAATATGGTGTCTGGGTTAGTTCTGAAATTACACAATTAATAATATTTTATTTAATCTAAATTTACTACATTCTTGTAGACACCTGTATTGTAGTTGAAGATAACATTTTTATAGATTTTTTTTTGTATCCCTAAGGAACAGTATTTTTGTTTCCATGGATCATATTCAGCTGTAGGCTTGTCATTCCTAAACTGGTATTTTCAAGAAAAGTTTTTTCTTGTGTTTATAAAGACATCAGTCAGAATTGTAAACCAGTATTTTTTATGCATAAAGTAGATGGACTACAAAGAAAATCAATTGTGTGGGTGTCCATGATTGGATAGTCTTTTCCCTACACCTGTAAGTAAACCTACTCTGTATGTTTCTTTGACAATTTTCATCTTGTATAGAATCATAAATATGGAGTGAATAAACTACTGCTTAGAGTTTTAACTTTATTTGTGAGCTACTTCATACATTCAAAACCTTTGACCTTTATAAACAGTTCAGTTTATCTGTCAACTCACTTATTTGGTGATACATTTCTCATTGAACGTCTAGTGTCTGCTTCTTCGTCTCGGTTTTTTCGTCTATTTAATACAAGAACATTACGCCTCGTTTCCCTTATAATTTCAATGGAATCTTCATTCATTGTAGCGGTTGTGATAGAAATTAAAACAAAAACAACTTTTAACTTTACCACAACACAAACTTTAAATCAGTGACCATTTTGACAGCTAAGAGCAGTGTTGCTAGTTAAATACGGATGAAGGGCTAAAAAATGCAATGATGATTTTAAAAACCGTATAACCGTAATATAAGATTAAAATAGATATTATTGCTATTGATGTTATTTTATGAGTTTGAAAGGTTAATGTCATTCATACTTTATTTTGGTCCAATCCTATGACTTAAATCGGACAATTTGCGTCTACATAACGATTCGATTGAAAATCTAGTCAAATTGTAACGTATCGAACTGTGGACACCGTTTAAATAGGAGTTTTAGTCGTTTCCACTAAAATCCACTCAGTTCGTCAGCACAGCAGATCAGCTATACCTATACACAATAGATAGGGCCATCGATAGTCTGTCAATTTGCAATAGAATGGGTATGTTTTAACAGTAATGTAATTAAACGAGGAATGGTCCTCGTTTAATCTCGTCTCAGAAGCCGATATATATATTTTTTATACAGGTGTATTTGAAAAAGGAACACTTATTTAAATCACTGAAAGGACACATGACTCTAATATGCAGTTACAATCAAATCTTAAAAAATAATTTAATTGTAAAGTGCAATTAATGTTTAATTGTGATTAATTTCAATTGCAATTAATTTTTCAATCAATTGACACTTAGAATTTTTTTTAAATTGATTTTTATCCAAGTCTGCACTAAAGGTGTTGTAAAGAAGAGAAACAAGTGGAAACAATTTATCTTTATTTGTCTTTAATCTTTTTAGGTAAACTAATACCTGATATATATATATATATATTCTATTGTAAATTGGTAAACTATCGATAATCTTAAAAAATCGATTATATCGACAGTATCAATAGATTTTTATTTACGTGTATTTACAATATTCAGGTACATTATATATATATATATATATATATAATATATATATCGACTAAGAATGAATTTTACGATAGGGCCGGATTAAGGTGCTCTAAGGGCTCTCGCGAGTTTATATAAATGGCCTTGGTTTCTGTACTAGAAACCTGAAATTTGGCACGGAGGTGGTTTATGAATAGGAGACGTCAGCTAAGAAAGGATTTTGCAACAGGGCCGAATGAAAGTGTTCTAAGGGCTCTTGTAAGTTTATATGAAAGTAATTAGAGTGACCTGAAATGTGACGGAGATAGTATATAGGTAAGACACATCAGTTAGGAATGGACTTTGCGATAGGGCAGGATTAAGAAGATTTAAGGTGTCTGGCCACGTTATATGAAAGTCTTTGGTTTTTTGTACTAGAGACCTGAAATTTGGCAGGGTAGTGGCTTATAGGTATGAGTCGTCAGATCAAAGGTTTGCAGGGATTTTGGAGGCTTCTTTTTTTAAGAATCCCGGGTATTGTGCAATGGGCCCACTCGTGACGAAACATCGTTCGGTTTTAGTTGGTTCTAGTCCAACATACCACTTCACCCTTGGCTCCGGTGAGGTTTCTGTGAGGATTTATACAAGTAGAAAAGGTATAAGTGAGACTACATTTTTAACATCAAACTGTTTATTCGTATTTATCGTAAATATGTCCTTAGTGTTTACGTTATGCCTTATTCTCATAATATGCACAGAGAGAGCAAGACAGAAACGACAATATTAAATACAAAAGGGCTCATATTAACAATATAACAATTTGCAAATACTTGCTTTATATTAAGTTGATAAAATTCAAAATGATATGTATTTTATTGGTACAAACTCTGCACTTCTACTTCTAAACTCAAGTATGCTTCAAGTATAAAACGACAATGAAATACGTTATCACAAAAAAAAATTAAACAAATATAAGTGGAAGTGCAGAGTTAATTTGAAAAGATTATAAAACAAGTTAATACTGAAGCTAAAATTATTAAGTACCTAAGTAGTTATTTTTTTCATCGCTACCGTCCTGGCTCAGAGCTCAGCTCTGCACATATTAGGTTAGTATTCTTATATAATTATAACTTACATTATATGTATCATTTATATATCAACCGATTAACTTAACATTATTTAAATACAATACGATTATATACAGTAAACATCACTATTTGTCTTTTTCATTATATTTACACATCCATTATTTACATAAAGTTTAATTTAATCTAATGATTGAAAACTCTTAATAACAGTAAGTATTTTACATCCACAATATATTTAATATAATATTATTAAGCGTATATTTGTATGTACATCGAAAGCTTTCTACGTATTATTTTACAAAATATTAATATTAAACTACAACGGGTTTTCTTTCTTTAAATTTACATGAGCAACTTTTCTGTTTAAAACTACTGTTATTATTTTTGTTAGTGTGTTCTATACTGAGGGATTTTGAAGAATGTCTGTGCTATAAGGTGTCTGCTTTGTCATTTATTACTTGAGTGGAGCTAGACTTGTCATTGGTATTTATAGCTTTAACATTGTTCATGTCGGGCTTTGGTTCGGCTGTAGTTTGTTGCTGCGGTTTCTTCTCGTTATCGTTCATGAGCTGTATTGTTTGGCCGTTGATTAGTTTGAAGTCGGCAGGGTCCGTTTGGGTTTCTTTATCGGCGCTTGATGCTTCTGGAATAAAAAAAAAAAACAAACATTAAAAAATTTGATCAGTAAGGTAAGGTGACTAAATTTTACTTAGTTATATAATACATTCTAATATTTTGCCAAAAGTAAGGAAGTAGTGTTTGCTGAGCATGCCAATCATTAGCAAACCAGCGCTTCAGAATCATTTGTCAATTATGAACATCTTATAAGTCAGTCGTGTATTTAAAAAATCTGATCACTTGTCCTACATAATGATAAAGGCAAATCTCCATTAGGTTCTTCAATTATTGTGTTCGAGTACAGACCAATACATCCCATATATAGTGATCGCCATGTTCAGCAGTGTACTAATAATAAAATAGTCTTTTATTCAGATCAACTTAGTATTCTATTAGATTTAAAGAAACGAGAAAAGATTAAAATTAAAATCTTAAACCAGTCTAGCTTAGTATTTGATTATTTTCTTTATTTTATGTAGATCTGTTTTCCAGTCGGCAAAGGCCTCCTCCAACCTCACTCATTTATGTCTTCGATTCCCTCCAACAATACAAAATTCAGCAGCATATCTGTCCAGGAAAAATAAAACTTACTTTTGATGTTATTTGGTGGATGCGGCAGTTGTAGTGTTGGTGGCGGCTTGCGGCTGTACCGCACCGGCATTATGCTCTGCCGGACATTGCGCTCCGGTCGGATCAGTATAATGTACAACTGAAAGCAAAAGGACAATGTCTCATTTGTAGTAATGGTGTATTATTATTTATACATGACGGTATAATTCCACTTAACTAAATGCCTTTTTCTCTTTACTTCTACCTTACACCAAAACGATCCAGTATTCTTTGATCTGTTATCGATGTTGTCCACAAAAAGGTTGCCTGTAAGAGATCACTCTCAGCGAATTAGTTTTAATATTCGGGTGGGGGCTAGTGATTTAATTTGACTTTACAGTATACAAGGTATTACAGAAAGGTATTAGTAATATTTTACCGATGTTAATATTTTTTTAAGCAGAAAGTCAGACAATTGGTATGTTACCTATTAAGGATAGTGGAAGAAAAATAAAATTCAATAGCACAATGAGCATTTTCTGTACCAAAACAAAATTCAAAAACATTTTTTGAAGTGAAAACTTCTTTAGCGGCGTTGTGCACTTTTTGGGATGGGTAAAAAATGTTAAACTCGCGTCAGGACACGTGACCTGATCGAAAATTCGTAAGACGGAGCCGAGTTTCTTATATTTAAAAAAATATAACATTCGAAATTCAAACATTTATGAGCGGCCAGGAGCGCAGAACTTCCAGTGTACCAAATGTATACATTTAGATATGTTATTACCTACTTTTTATTTTTAACCTAATTATATATATACAGATGTGTATGTGTATGTATATGCAAATACATTGTGAACGACGACCTACGACTAACAATTTTTTTTAATCTGAACCATTTATCGGCACATAACGATTATAAAATATGATCACAGTTTTCTGTAACATGTTGTATGTTCTCGAAGATATTGCAAAAAGACTTTTTTAAATATTACACGCAGTTGCAGATTAGCTGGTTCAACCAAAATAATTTTTTAGCTAGGTTTCACCCACGGCTTCGGTCGCCTAAAAGTTATTTTTCTATCCCTCGGGAACATTACTTTTTCTGTATTAAAGGTATCCTTGCGGCACCCCTGGGCTGCATACATGTTGTATGCAACATTTCATGATAATCGGCTGAGAAGTCAAGGCGTGAAAGCGTAACAAACAAGCAAACAATCTCACATTCGCACTTAGTAACATCAAAGTTAGGATTTTAGATTTCAAACTTTTACTGGCCGTCCCCGCAGTTTCACCTGCGTTTATGGTCACTGCTCCGCTCCTACTGGTCGTAGCGTAATGTTATATAGCTTATAGCTTTCCTCGATAAATGGGCCATCTAACACTAAAATAATTTTTTAATTCGAACTAGTAGTTCCTGGGATTAGCGCGTTCAACCAAACAAACAAACTCTTCAGCTTTATAATATTAGTTAGTATAGATTAACAAGTTTCTAAAGAATATGTGATTTACCTTGGGTGAGAAGAGGCAGACGAGTGTGACGCTTGCGCTGAGTGAGATGGTGACGGCCATGCTAGTGACACGGAGTGGCACGTGGCTCGCCGTGCCAAAGTATAGCGGCACGAACGCTAACCAGATCACACATGTTGTGTACATCGTGAAGCCTGGTGTAAAGGAAATAAATTAAATAAAGTGAATGTCAGAACACGAATCAGTAGCGATGTGGTATCAAGGATTAATCACTACCTACACGAACACACTTTCGTGAGTATTCACATATGTCACTCAAAGAGTGTGCACCTCATACCGAAGTGACAGGTCGCTTCACACCTTTGAAGGGCCCTCATCGAGCCAAAGGGGTTCCTCGAAAGACTCGAATTAGTATTTGACTTTCAATTGTA
Source organism: Euplagia quadripunctaria (assembly GCA_963859945.1). Lineage (NCBI taxonomy): Eukaryota > Metazoa > Arthropoda > Insecta > Lepidoptera > Erebidae > Euplagia > Euplagia quadripunctaria. The sequence goes on along the minus strand of OY982570.1, from coordinate 1,568,253 downwards.
TGAAGGTATTTGATACTTTTACTTTAAAGAAGGTTAATTAATAGATGAAATATATTAATTATTTCATATGTATTATAATACAAATGAAATAACTACTACCCGTGACCATGGCTGCTGAAAAGCAACTGAAACGTCGGGATCAGTGTAAATAATAAAATAACACCAAATAAATCGCGATAGAATCCGTTAAAAATAGTTTTATTTCAATATTTATGTATGTATTTATATTTCGGGTTTCTCGGAAACAGCTCTAACGATTTTGATAAAACTTTGTCTACAGATACAGTTTTGCATTTTAAGTTCAACTGCATAATAGTTGTATTTCCTCTAAAAACGCAATTTAACAAAAAAAATATCACGATTTAACAAAAAGCTACCGCGCGAAGCTCGGTCGCCCAAGTACTTTCAATTTAATACAGCAACGTAACACCGGATGCGCGCGTTCTTCCTATCTAATGCGGCGCTAGGTGGCACCTGTCGTACAAGTTTTTGGAACTGTACCTTGGCCTGTCCAGAACGGTACGCCATACTTTAGAACCGTGTCCTTGATTGTCCCATTTTTAGTAAAAACAATCCCATCAAAAACATAAATGTGAAAATGGGAGCCAAGTTCAATATTAAGAATATACGTGGTTATCGACTACGCCGACAAAAGAATTGAGATCTAAATTATTGCTAAGTTCTGTAGATAATCCTGAAGATTTCATACACACATATCTAGTATTTATGAAATTTGGGATTCTAGTTAATCTAGAGGGTTTTAATAAATAAACAAAAATTCAAGTATTTATATTAAATAGATTAGATTATTGAAATAGACAGAGTTATTAAGCGGTTAAAAGTGACTCCAAATTGTTCGTGAAATATAACACATGGCTGCTGAGTCACCAGTTCATTTTTCTTGAACTTGGCTTGACGCGCTGCGGCGTATCGAGATCTGATTTGATAGATAGCGTTTGGGTACTATTAAATGATCAGTTTCGGATTTGGAACTCAGTACAGAGCCGTAATCAATAAATTTGTCTCGGCAATCTAATTATTCAGCTGCCGCTAGAAGCCTTTGTACACCTGGTATTGAGGTTCGATATCCGTGTCACAATAGTCATGTCAATAAGCGACGAATTGCATTGTCTCGATTACAATGGATCAACAACAATGGAATCCTTATTCCACGTAATGCGACAAACAGCTACGGATTTACTTCAATAGTGATAGGACATAATTGTTTTTGTGATAGGGCATTTTGATATCGATAAACTTTGTTCTTAGTTTGAATGCAAAGTGTTTTGATAGGGCACTAAAATTAGCAATAGATGAACCTCAACACGTGTGCTTTACTCGTAAAGAAAGGCAGGGTAAGGTCAAGGGCTGAAGTGAATTTCGAGGAAATATGGCGGCAGATTGAATAATTAATGTCAATGTGCTGTTTTCGTATCTGTCACAGTCACATTATCCGTCAAAAACAGAAAATAAATAACTTTCGTATTCGTCTTCATAGAATATATAAATAATTTTATAAAAACGAGAAGTTCCAAGATGAAGAACTTAATTCTCTTTTACTTACTTCAACTTCGATGAAATAGCTTGTCCCCTCTAAGGTTATTCACTAGTCAAACAAAAGCACGTTATCAGCAAATAACTACGATTTTTTATTTATTTATAGATTTGTAAATATTTATTCGCTTTACTTCTGATTACATTCGTTACTGGTTCTAAAAGTTTAACTTTCCTAGCGACTAAAGAAGTATTATGATTGGTATTTTCGTGGATGACTGTTGATGATCTTGTGGATGTAGATATATAAGTCACACAAGTTAGGATATTGAGGTAAAACATTGAGTTCTACAATTTACACGTAATTTGTAAACTCTATCGACTACTGTCATCCCTACGTATCGCCAGATATATTACTAAAGCAGCGCTTGTAAAGAAGAGCGCCATTTGTTGGATGTTATCTTCAGTGTAATGGGACGCTCAGTTCCAGGCTCTGATTGGACTCGTTACAAACGTCATTGTTTCGTAAATAACCTCTCGGTTTTAGTGAAGAATTATGGTCGTTCTTGAGAAGAACAGCGTCTTTCATGGCGTTAAATTCAAGGTTTATAAGCAAATATAAAAATAAAGAAGTATTTGTAAACATAATCTTCCTAACTTGTTTGTAGGTCGCTTCATTGCATCTGAATAAAATATAAAATAAAGAAGGTTAAATTAATGTCTAACTTAACACTTACACGAAAGCTTTTGGTCTCTTTGATAATCTGGTATTTTATAGGATATAAAAATTTAAAAGATTAATGTATGTGCCCTTGTGCCTATGTGTTAATCTATCTATCGCGGTAGCTTATGTATCTCTAGATATTTAAATTTTATCAATATTTCTTTAGATAGGCTTACTAAGACACTTTCAAATTAGTAGGAATCACAAAGGCATTGAAGAGAACGCATGAAGTCATAGACAAATATGCAGATGCACTGCATCAAGCTGTATTAACAGTCATGGAAAAGAAAAATTATTTCATCATTTGACTAAGTGCGTCTGGCGCGCTTTCTCATACATCTTTTGTTTTCAAATAATTGAAGTAAATTAGTAAATTTTTGTCGTTTCGTTTCGGTTCTCAGTGTTATCTGAATTGTTTGGGCAAGAAAAGCCAATGGACATGGATATTTTGGATATATATATTAGATTGGCAATGTGTTACTGCTTGCTATAAGAAGTGGCGGCCTACGCATATAGAATGCAAAAATATACTTAGGGGTTACATTAACTAATAACCTGCATGTCGAAATTAAAGTTTTCGCTCTAATTAGCATAACCCAACATCAACCTGGGCCACGGTCCGCAATGACATGACTACTTAGCCTGTTCAGAAAATCCTCCCATAGGGAGTTAGATCTATTTATCGCATCCCAGTCATTCACAGTTATGACAATTTTATCAAATTCGGATGAATTTACACATGAAACAAACAAACATTCAAAACGTGCTTACCGATATGCTTGCTTTCATTAAATGCTTCGGGAATCTTCCTCGTGAGTACGGCGTACACCGTGCACACTAAGATGAGCACGATGGGGTAGAAGAAAGCTATCATGTACGACGCATCCACGTAAGAGTCGCAGACCAGCATATTATCTTCCCTAGTGGGGTAGTGGAACATGGCGCGAGCGGGGGCTACGATCATCCATACTACTACTATTAGCACCTGGAAAAGAATTTAATTTTAGCAGCGATATCTGTTACTAAAATAAATTAAATGTGGTTTCAATAATTTAAGGCTAGTGTATAACTACCGAAATAGTAGATTCAGATTTTTTATATTATTATTATAAGCTTCTGCCTATGGCTTCGATTGCGTTAATGTTGATTTTGTCAATCATTTTATGTTGATGACCGTCTAAACCTTTTTTTTTATCACTTGGTAACGGTACTTTTTACCCTAAGTCCTTTTCTGCACCCCTGACAACGTGTATGGAAAATGAAATGATGATCGGTTACGTAGTTTAGGCAGGCCAGGTCCACTCCACAGTGTAGGTATAAAGCTACAAGTACACGACGAGGTCGACTAAACGTGCGAAAATTCAGTGGGCTGCCGCGCACCGGGCGGGCCGCACGCTCAATCACGCGCTGTGTCGCGTTATCCGTTCGTATCTAGACTATCGAGTTATTAGTCCCGAGCTTAGGTTTATTTGTTCACAAAAAATAGAGTAATAGGCACATAACTTACTGGTAATTAAATATTCAGATTAATTCATTCTTTAAAAAAAGACAACCCTAACCTAGCGTCGTCAGAACAGATAAGAGTAACGCGATAGAAAAAGAGGCAACTTCTACGTGACTATAACTGTAGGTAATTGGCACTGTGTGACCTAAATTGCGACTTTATTGTGTCGGAACAAGAGTCGTTATTTATTTAAATGTTTTTGTGGAGTGGGACTTCTGTACCTGTATTAATGTATTCTGTAGTTTAGGCGTAAACGTGGAACAAACCAACTCACATTCGCATTTATAATATAAGTTAGTTAATATTATCACTAATTAGGTCCTACGTCAATTAAGAATACAGTCAACCTTTTTTTCTTTAAATTCGTAGCACCAATCAGTTATGGATCTTGCTGTTCAAAACACGTAAATTTCCAAGCCATTAACGTTCGTCAATCAGATCGATACCAGTTCACACAAAACGAATTTAGTGCAGTTTATTTCCATACGAACTAAAATATAACTTTGTTGTTTTAAAGGTAACTGCATCAGCAAAGCAGCTCTTAATTATTGTTATATTATCGTTCGTTTGCGAAAGATAGATATCACTTTCTTATCGAAAATGAGTGACATTATAAAAAAATTTAGTGTTCTTGTGTGGTAAGTAATAATTTCACTTAATGTAATCACATGTAGTATGTATACAGTATTTGTATTAACAATGGAATACATTATTTTGTATAAGTCTCATATCTCATAAGCACGTTACTATATTTCATAGATGGCATCATTGAAAAAAAAAAAAAAAATAGGCAGTCATGGGACTGCCGACAGAAGTGAAAACTTAAACGAAATGACGAATTTAAAACGTCACATTAGCAGGTTGGTGACATTAATTAATAAAGAGCTGACAGAACTCAATGTTTAGATTAGCGCCCTCTAGTGGATCTACATGTATATGTATTATTAGCGTGACGGTCACGGGTTCAGTGGTATAGTGGTTATTCCTTATAGCAAAAGTGCACTTACGTGCCTAAAGAAGTATTCACTTCAAAAAAGTGCTAATAACAATTAATGTAGTGTGAAGTCAGCTTACTATTATCTAGACAAGTTTATAGGCAAATAAATACACACTGTACAATTACATACCAACCCATACGCCACACACAACAACCAAGCAAAAGCCACTTAACACACACGCACGTAGACAATTACTATAGTCGTTTGTATGCTTTTTTCTCAATGTTCAATTATACTCCTAGTGTTGTTAATATTCCTTTTATTTTATCCGTGTTTATCTTATAGGATATTGTATTTTTAATCCTTGAATTTACCACATATTTTAACATAATTCTGCTAATGATGTCATTAAGTTAGAGAGAGTTCTTGGAGTTTCCGAACATACTACAGACTACAGGTCTCAGCAAGTCCAAAAAAGATTCCAGGATCCAAGGTGTTATAAAGAATAGTCGAATACCTATTACATGCAAGCGGCGGTAGCGTAAAGGCTAAGGCTTGCGATCAAGTGGTTGTGGGTTTGAACCCCACCCAGTGCACTACCGACGTGAACCCACTCCTAACACAAGCACTTCGCTTAGCTGGAGGGGTTAACAAGAATACTAGTAATGTGTGACCCACGGTGGTAGTATTCTTTAAAAAAATATATATCAATATATTTGCAATAAGTATTTACAAGCTATCAGATAAGGTCTGAGGCTCAAATGAACTTACCTGTATAGATATAAGGGCAGCGCAAATTGCGAGCTGTGAACTCGGGGAGATCAGAATGGGTCTTTTGGCGGAGTGCTTACTGGCGTTGAAGATGCGTGATATCCTGTTCGTTTTTGTGAGTAGGGCTGCGTAGACCACAGTGAAGCAGAAACCAGTGCCGAACCTGTTGGAAAATATTAAAGTATAATATGACAATGAAACTAATTTCTTTAATCTGGGTGAATGCGGGAAAAACCTCGATAGATAAGGCTGGCATGGAACCGCAAAAGATGACATTAGTATAAAGAGGCCTATACACAGCAGTGGGTACCTAAAGTCGGGCTGCGGATAATCATTATGGTGACTCTGGTATTACCAGCGTTCGTACATACATGTTGATTAATTTTTTTAACAATAAAAAAATAGCTTCAATTCTTCTGTAACCTGGTAGCGATCTTACTTCTTTACCTTATACTTTTTAATTTATTTACAAGGCCATTTTGAAACCAAGTGCTACTCCCCATGTTGCATGTGTCCAAAGGTTTCCATACCCGCTTAAGAGAGTAAATTAAATTACGAATATTGTAAATAAGTAAAACAAAAGATTGCAATTAAACGCCAATTTTGCCATTAAGGTAGGAAGTAGCTTTTTTTTCAGCTTGTGTAACTCTCTCTACGAGTAAGATTGGTTTTGTGAATGATTTCGCGCTCGATTAAATATTTCTGATGAAAGTCGCGAACGTTGACAAGCTAAATGAGTCGAAAAATTGTGTGTGGAACTATCTACTGTATATAACGAGAAATTAGCCTCACGATTTAAAGAGCAAATGTTTATACATATTTTGTAACCCTTTTAGAACTTTTATATCTATTTACGGCTGAAAGTATTTCTTCTTTAGATACTTTCAATGTAACATACCTACTAGAAATATGTAAAAACAGATAAAGCGAAAAATGTTGACATTCAGTTCCTCCGAACTTTTACCATTTCGAAAACATTTAAACGATTTAGTTTCCAACTGGCAATTCATCCGAACAGAGTCCAAATGTGGGCAAGTTTATCTAGATGTTCTACAATCTGTTACATTAGGAAACATTGATTTACAATGGAAACTTTGGTTTCTAATGATTGTAAGTGTGAGTAGAAACAAATAAAAATATTATCGTGTTTTTAAACAGAACTTAAGATCTTAGCATTAATATTATTCATCATATAGTATTGAATCAAGCGGATGAGTGATTTTGGGAATGAATAGTGGATAGACTTGGTGGAAGGTAGTGTAAGACGGCTTTTAGTCTTTAGGAGATGCCCATTATACGATTACATTGACCAGAGTTAACGGAAGGGCTTGGGCTACGAGTAACATCGCTCGCTTGAGGTCGCGTTTATATACCTATCGGTTAGCGTTCCGCCGGATGCACAAGTTCCTGGTAGGGGCGTCACACGCTTACCCGAGCGCTCGCACGGAAGGTATTTTATTAAAAACAAAATGACGAAATGATGTAATTATTGTGCAGTGGACGGGTGTAAGCGGCAGAGAACCAATGGAAATTTGACATTTTAAAATTGCCGACAGAAAAAGAAATGTAAGTTATTACTAAATTATTTATTATGTTATATTACGTTATTATTAGTGGTATGTCATTAATTTGTTAAATCCTTACTATATGTAATACTTATAACAATAACCTAACCATACGTAATACTCATTGTACAATTGTTGGTTTTCCCAAATAAAGAACTAAAATAAAAAAAAATTAAGCTAATAAAAGCGTGCTTAAAATATGAATTGAATGTTCTTTTTCAAAGTTCGATGTTTTTTACTAGTTAAGGCACATATTTCATCCGTTTATATATAATTGCCCAATTAGACTTCATTCACATCCAGGGATTTAAGTTTGTCTGTAATAGAATAGAATTTATTCTTTATTCACGGACTGGAAAGCACAGCGTAGGACGTCCATCAACAAGGTGGACAAGACAACTGAGAACCTAGTAAAAATCGCAGGACGTTCGTGGATGCAGGCCTCTTATAGCTGGTCTTTTTGAAAGTCATTAAGGGAGGCCTATGTCCAACAATGAACGTTCTATGGCTGAAATTATGATGATAATGATGATGCATTGTCCATTATATACAAATGTCTACACAATTTTTAAATTTTTGAAGTATTTTCAACACATGCCATATTCCCATGGATTTGCAAGCATCTAGATATTACAATAATCATTTACCTTCAGGTGTTACGTATGTGTATTTGTCTCTTTTAATAACAAGGGAGTGTGTTGTCTCTAATAACGACAAAGAAGTCTATAATTATTTTTAATAGAGTCTGAAGCTAACTACCGTATGGCAGCTCTCTAGACATATTGCGGAATAAAAAATGTATTTGGACACAATATAAATAATATCTTACATCATAATATGTTGAAAACAAACAAATACTGTATCATAATAAATCTAGAAGGAAGCTTTGCCACAGACAGGTCCTTAAATATTTGAGCGTTTAGAGAAAGACACTTGAAAACACACTTGAGACACTTGAAAGCCCTTTGCCTTGGACTGGAAAAAAATATAAGCGAAACCCCGTTATAGTCCATGGAGGGTCAGTTACAACATTCTCAAAAGTCACAGAAAATTGGTAGCTCTTTGGTCTGTAAGGTTAAATGAAAGTGCGACAAGTGAGTGAGTGACAAGTGCGAGTCTCAGTCGCACACTGAGGGTTCCGTACAAATTTATATGCAGATAGTTCGTCGATCACAGACGTCGATTCTTGTCGTCTTTGTCAGTTTTTCCCAAATAACAAACGTAACTTTACCGTTCTAAAAATACTTTTCTATTCATCGATATACGTCACAGTCAATTTTCCAAGCGCAAAATATAATATTTATATCATTTTTAAAAATATATAAAAAACAACAAATAAGGATCTTTCGGATTACGTCCTTCACGTCACTTGTAAGACCTTGGTTCTCGCACAATTTCACGGTTCTAAGTGAGTGGGAAGTACCCTTTGGAAATTATTCTATTTTGATGTTGACTTAGAAGCTTTATTTTTAGCAGCTCCAGTCCAAGGGACTGTATAAATATATATTTGAGGTAACTCTCAACTTGGTACGTCCACGCCTGAGAAAAAAAGATCTGGAGGCATAAGACAGACAGACGGATAACGAAATAAGCCTTTAAGGATTCGATTTTTTGGGACAGGGACCCCTTCAATTATTTCGCCGAAATTGTTAGATTAGAAACTAGTTATGGGTATTAAAGACTGATCAATATGACTGAACAAACTCGTTGCTTCGTCGTTGAGAGACTTTAGGTGCATCAAAACGTGTTCAATCATCGTCACAAATTGTAGTTTACGTTTCACAGAGTCAGTCAATATCATACGTGCAAATTGGGATGAGATACAGGAGCCAATAGGGAAATCACAATTTGCAGATTTCCTAGTATTTTAGGCTTCCTTGTCAGTTGCACTATAGGCCCGAGGCCGGAGAGGGTAAATAGAATGTGGCATTTGTACTCAATGAATGTAATAGATGCCTTTATTAGAATATTTTAAATAGAGCCTTACAAGCATGGAGTAAGACACAATTTTAAACACACGTTTTAGAATAGTTGAACTGGTAATGAGGAAGTTTGAATTTTCGTAATAGAACATTAAATAAGTTTGATTGTTAAGATAACACACCAGGTGTTATCTTAACAATCAAACTTTGTACTGTTTGAATTTGATTTAAATATTGTACGACTTTATTGGACGTGTTTGTTACAACTCAATATTCGAAATAAAAAAGTAAGGTGTTAAGAATTATCATAGTCATTAACTATCGTAGTTATAACTTAACAAGATGTTTACAAAGAGCTATAACATATATGTCGCTTTTTTTGTAATAAAAATCTTGGTTATGTAACATTACAGATCATGTTTCAAATTTAAAAACTAGGTACAGTCCTGTGCTACCGTTAAAGTACGAAGACCACGTTTAAGACAGGAGACAGGTTGTATTGTTAAAGGAGTATGGAACTAGATAGTCTATAGTGTGAATGTGACGTCGAGTAGAGCCGTGGAAAGTATGTTAAAGATAAACAAGCTCCTGCATTTAGCCGTAGTGATGGGCCGTCGGAACTGTAGCCAACAGTTAGTATAATATAATTTATATTAAAATTGAAATGAATGTAGCTTTTATCCATACTAGCTGTCTATACTAGTCGTCCACAGCGACACAGCAATTAGCGATGAAAATTAATGATCAATTTAATTCAACTGTTGCAGATTTCCATTATGCTGACTAAAACTAATTTGAAATATATAAAACTACAGTAAACCTTTAGATGGCCTTTAATATTTACATAAATAAATCATTCTACATAATATCGTTTATTCGTGAGCACATTCAACTACAATATCTCTAAATAGTGTTGATTAGTGTGATAAAAATTTCTACTTTGATAGTCAGAGTAAAGCAATCTGAAACTTGAGAGCCTATAAAGTAGTGCATTGGTTACGAAGTACCTACTAGATTGTACATTTAGACTTGGAATATTAAACTGCATATTTATTTAACACTATCTGTTGCCCGCGACTTATAAATTCAAATTTACTCCACAGGAACCGTACATTTTTCCGGGATAAAAAGTAGCCTATGGGCTTCCACGGGATATAATCTATCTCCTTGCCATTTTTCATTACGATTTGTTTAGTCGTGAAAAGGTAACAAACAACCAAACAGATTTACTTTTGTATATATAATATTACTAGCAGCGCCCCGCGGTTTCACCCACGTAAGTCCCGATCCCGTAGGAATAACGGGATAAAAAGTAGCCTATACGTTAATCCAGGTCTCCAGCTATCTACATACCAAGTTTTATCGCCATCGGTTCAGTGGTTTTTGCGTGAAAGAGTAACAAACATCCATACATCCATCCAAACTTTCACATTTATAATATTAGTGGGATAAGTATGGATAAGCAAAGTCAGTTTGTCAGCTTAACTTTAAAAGTGTTACATTAGGTTATTATTATCTACACAATAAAAGTATAAATCAATATTCATAGTCGAATAGTGTTAGTTTAAAAATGATCACAGACATCATTACACTCAGACAGCAAGAATAAATGGACTTGGAATTAACTATCAAATAATCATACGAATTATCCCAGTCCTATCTAACTTTAGGTCGAATAAAACAAATCGAATAATTTTCCCCGCTCTACTCCATTTCGGCGTCGGCGACAGAATCGTTCGGTACTTGGCCTCGATGTGGTTAAGCTAAACTGACTATAATAGCTCACGTGCAAAATTATGTAATCTAATCTTCTGTAAGTGATTTCCTGGTCAGACTAGTAATTTATTAGGAAAAGCTTTGCTTAAATGTGAACTCAGTCTGAAGGAATATTTAACTAACTTGTTGACGGTAGGTGGTTGTGAGAGGAAAGATTGATTTTGACGAGAAAATGTAAACAGATACAGACATCTAAGAGCGAACTTCTAAAGCACTACAGTTATTTACAGCCAAGTTTCAACTTTACTCTATAGCTTGTATAGTTGGAAACTGTTAGTTATTGAAAGAAGAATTAAAAGGAGAATTGAATGGTACAGTCAGACATTCTACATCGGAACCAAGGAACCAATCATCCGGGTTGAAAAAATTACACAGATATCGGTAGACTGACGTCGGTAACCAGTAGCAACAAGCGGAAGCAGTACGTGTTTGAGATGTGTATGTAAACACCTAAGCATCGCTATCATTAACCACATCCTACTAATATTATAAACGTGAAAGTTTGTGAGAGTGTATGGATGTTTGTTACTCTTTCACGCAAAAACTACTGAACAGATTAAGATGAAACTTGGTATGTAGATAGCTGGAAATCTGGATTAACATATAGGCTACTTTTTATCCCGATATTCCCACGGAATCGGGACTTGCGCGGGTGAAACCGCGGGGCGCTGCTAGTTTAAAATAATACAGTATTATTATTTTGTATTATTGATACAAATTTGTAATGGTATTCAAGTGAAAGGTGTTACAAAAAGTGTGGTAAATTTTTTCACATCGTATTTATCAATAGTTGAGTAAGTACCTAAGTCAAGAAAAAAAAGAAATATATTTATATTCGGAAAATGCTATCTCTCGACTTGTAGGTGTACATTTTTAAACAACATATAACTAATTTTTATGTCAACTGTAATGATTTTGTTATTCTATTATTATTATCATAGCAGTCTTTCCTGTTACGAAATATCAGCCTTAACGATATATATTTTTTTTATAGTAGAAGTGGCAAACGAGCAGACGGGTCACCTGATGGTAAATGACTACCGATACCCATGGGCATCTGCAACCCAAGAGTCACCAGTGCGTTGCCGGCCTTTAAGGTCTGAGTAGGGGAGTAGGGGAATAGTGGGAGAGGGGGGGAGGGACGGGTTAGGTTCTACGATACCCTCACTTACTCGGCGAAAAGCAATGCAAGCATTGCTTCACTGCCTATTTTCTGTGAGACCGTCATATCACTCCAGTCGAGCCGGCCACACGTGCCGAAGCATGGCTCTCCCACGTAAAATATTCATATAGTTAATTAAATCTGATTCAAAATCAGATTTATTTATTAAATAGCCATAAATTTCCCTAAAATGTGCTTTACGTTTGCCTTCGTGTCTGTAACACATTGTATTAAGAAAGTAGATAGCTATGAGATCCTAATTGAAGTCAGTCTCAATGCAATAGAACCAATCTGAATGCAAATATAGAATTATTGAACATAAACAGACTCGGTAGCTAACTCAGTTCTGAACTGCATGCTTGGGCATATAAATTGAAATATTATGGAATTCGATTTTGTTCTTTAGCTGAATCTTATTATATTATCTGATATCTACCGCTTCATTAAAGAGTAGACTAAAGAATGAGACTAAAAGAAAAGAAAAATAACTTAGTCCTTTTTAACTAAGAAATAAATCTTGGAAGTCAAGCTACCTTTAATTGTCGTATCGAAATGAAATTTTGTATGATGTAGGTTGGATGGCAATACTATAATGTGGAATCTTGGAGCTGATCTGAAGATGGAGCCAGAGGTAGATATTGGAACTCCTCAGTGGCTACTAGTAAACCCCTCGAGTTTGGGCTCATATGATTCGTTTTGACATGTTCAACGGATTGGGCTTGGTAACGATGATCTAATGATGAAGTTAGCAGGTGGTTAGTAGGTCTTGTTTTTACTTTTTAATTCGGTTCACCATTAAAGATGGTACTTTTTAGTTTTAATAAACTATAATTATTTGTCAATGTTTTGAAATGAGGCGGCGACATTGTTCCTCATGTTTGTCATGTCTTTTACTATGAATATAACCCACTAGTATAGTTGGGTATGCAGATGTCTTTCTTTCTTACATGCTGGTAAATACGTTTTGAAAACTACTGAAAACTCAGTTTTCAGAAGTTTACAGGAGTTATGAATTTCTTATTAAAAAGTTAACTGAAGGTATTCCTACATTATGTTTTAGGAAGGCCTCGCCGGATGTGAAGCAGGCGTGGGTGTGTAAATTATGAATTAAAGCTACTAAGTTAGAAGAAGCATGTAACTTGGTTGAAATTTTTAAAGAATGCTATAATTATGAACTCGTTACTGATATTAGTAGTGTTTAATAAAATAACAGGATGTTTTTTATATTATAGGGGCAAACAAGCAGACGGGTCACCTGATGGTCCACCATTCTCTCGGATGTTATCGTTGAAGGTGGTCGTGTGCTACTCAAATTAATATTTGAAATTGAAGTTACCATTGTGAAATGAACGTTATTTAGTGCACATATACTTCAGTTTTGACTACGGGTCGAGTACAATATAATTAAGTGAATTTATTCGTCTCTCTTCCACGGCATCTGCTGCCCCGTTCTCGCGTCGCTTGCAGCGTCCGCGAACTGTCAAACTTAATTGACTGTGTTGTGTTCGCTAATTATCTGTGTGAGTGTTATCATACCATCTGGGACTATACGCCTACAAGTCATATAAAAGTACCTATAAATATGACTAAACAACCGGTATCGGTCGCATCGGAACCCGAGTTACACAAACTGAACTTACAAGACGCTGAGTTTATGAGTATAACTCGACGCAAACGTAAAATAATTGACACCAATTTGGATGACCTGTTTGAAAGGTTTTCGTCGGATCTGACCGCCAAGCTTACCTCCTTGATGACAGATCTACAAAACAAGGTTTCTGACATTCACCTAAACATTAACACTGTGATAAAAAGCGACCTAGACAATATAAAGTCTAAGCTTGCAGTTATTGACGTCAATCAATCTCAGTTGTTTACGGATATGGAATCGGTCAAGACTGTGATTGAACATCAGGATGATCTTCAAATGTGTCTGTCTAAACGAGTCGATGACGTCTCCAAATCAACTACTGCCCACAGCTCGGATATAACTCGTATGCAGGAGCACATAACTAAATTAGAAGTAGAACTCAATAACCAGCAGCAACGCGATCGCGCTTTCAATCTTGAAATAAATGGTATTCCTGAAAGATCCAACGAGAAACTTATTGAGTATTACTGCGCCATGGTGAGGTTTTTGGAGATAGTTCGTCGGCGGCCGATGTCGTGCATACGACAAGAGTACGCCCAGTAAAGCCAGTACCTGGTCGCCCGAAATCCATTGTGGTTAAACTCAACTCACGCCTCCTACGAGATGCCATACTGTCTGCTATTAGAAGCAGGAAGGGCCTTAATACGAGCGACCTTGGCATCACAGGTGATCAGAGAAGGATCTTTGTCAACGAACACCTTACCCCTGCCAACAAGCTGCTACACAAGAACACACGTCAAAAAGCAGCCGCTGCACAATACCGGTTTATTTGGATTCGGGATGGAAAGATCTTCGTTAGGAAGAACGACACCTCTGCCACAATTCGTATCCTAACCTCTGCTGACCTCTGTAAAATTGTATGACTAGTTATTCTTGTTTACTCGTTTAAGGAATGTTTGTTAATGTACCATAATCTATTCACCACATGTAAGTCTGCCCTAAGTTTCGTACGGTTAAAAAGTTGTTTTATAATTTATAACCCATTTGAAATGATTGGTAAACAGCTATGTAATATTCATATAAAATATCATATCTTATTATTATTTAATATACCCACATATTATTTTTTATTACATAAAATATTTATATTATTATACTATATTTACGTTTTTCATTATTGTTTAGTATATTTATTTTCTATACTTATTCTTCCAGCCATCTATGTTATCCCTGTTATAAAAAGTTATGTACATATTACGGTAGCTCATAGAAATGCCCTCTAATGGATAGCAAACGACTAAACATTTTTTACCAAAACGTTCGTGGTTTACGCACAAAATGCCTTGACTTTTATAATAATATTCTTTTACATGAATACGACATTATTTTAATTACCGAGTCCTGGCTACAGAGTGATATATTAGATGGAGAAATCTGTGATGGTAGGTTTGAGATATTTCGTTGCGACCGAAATCTCGATGTAACAGGTAAGCGAGCGGGCGGCGGTGTTGTATGCTGCGTTCGCCGTGAGCTAAGCGCTGTCTTGCTCAGCGACTGGCTGTGTAATTCACAATACGAATGTATTTGTTTGAAAATCTCGGCACGGACTCTTGGCACATTAGCCGACTTAATTGTTGTTTTATCATACATGCCACCTGACGCCTTAAATCTACCGACTTACTTAAATAATTACATTTTTAACTTTAACACTGTCTTTGATAAATACAAAGACGTGAATTATTTTCTTGTAGGTGACTTTAATTTACCCTGTTTACTTTGGAATAAGGATGGCTGGTCGCTCACACATTTAGGTAGCAGCCTGGTACAGGACAAAGCTTGTGCATTTCTTGAAGATTTAAGCTTATTAGGATTGCTACAATATAATTATACACTAAACCATTGTGACAACACTTTAGATCTTTGTTTTTCAAACCTACCTTTAGACATTTCTGCGACTGGCGGATTAACTAAAATTGATAGATTTCACCCACCTCTTTCTATTAATATTGTTGATCTATATATTAATTCTTTTATTACGAATAAAATACGTAGATTTAACTTCCGAAAATGTAATTATGAGGTTGTAAACCAATATTTGAGTAATATTAATTGGGACCAATTGTTGTCTGGCACTGACTGTGTTGACGACGCAGTGGACATATTTTATGAAAACCTAAAGATTGTATCACTCTTTTTGTACCTTTTATCAGTCACAGAAATAATTCCTTTCCCGTTTGGTATAGTCGTTCTTTAATAAAAATAATTCGTGAAAAAAATAAGTTACATAAAAAATGGAAATTGTTTAATAATCCTCGTGATTTTGATGAATTTAAGCTACTGAGGGATAGGCAACATCGAGTGCAGGATCAGTGTTTTAACAACTTCACACGCAACGCTGAACACAATATAAGAAAAGCGCCTAAGTACTTTTGGTGCTACCTTAAATCAAAAAAACCTTGTTCCGCTTATCCGCGTCATTTTACTTTGGGGAACATAAAATATAATGACGGTCAAGAAATATGCACCGCTTTCAATAACTTTTTTGACAGCGTCTTTATCAAAAGTCAGTCCTCGTCACATACTGGCCCTCAATCTCTGGTGCACAATTACAACGCCTGTGACACAATCTCTCACATTACAGTATCTAAAGAGGCGGTATTCAAGCACCTCTCAAGTTTGGATAAAAACAAAGGTGCTGGTTGCGACGGGATTCCTCCTGTATTTTGGTCATCGTGTGCTGAGAGTTTATCACACCCTATTGCTCTACTGTTTCAGCATTCACTAAAGAGCTGTATGGTTCCCTCTCTGTGGAAGAAGGCGTACGTCATACCTATTCATAAGAAAGGTTCCAAATCTAAAATAGAAAATTACCGCCCTATCTCCATTTTAAACTGTGTTGCCAAGGTTTTTGAACGAATTATTGTTAATAATATTTACCCAGTTGTTACTCTTGGCATTCCTGAATCTCAGCACGGATTCGTACAAAAGCGTTCCACGGTTTCAAATTTGGCTTGTTTCACAGTTTATGTGGTGGGTGAAATGGAAAATGGTGGCCAGGTTGACGTGGTCTACATTGATTTTGAAAAAGCGTTCGACCGTGTAGACCACGTCATCCTGTTACGTAAGCTATACGCATTAGGAATTCATGGAGATTTGCTTAGGTGGGTCGAATCGTACCTAGCTAATCGTTCTCAAGCTGTTGTATTGGGTGGGTTTAAATCTGACTTCGTATCCATCCCCTCTGGTGTTCCCCAGGTCTCGCACCTTGGCCCTCTCTTCTACAACGCCTATATTTTTGATATCATTCACCACATTAAGCATTCACGTCATATTCTCTACGCTGATGACAAAAAGATCTTTACATCCATTAACTCTATTTCTAACTGTGTCTCGCTTCAAGAAGATCTCAACTCTTTATTTAACTACTACACTAATAACAATATTACCGTTAGCATTAAAAAATGTCAAAGTATATCCTTTACTCGTAAAAAAAATCCTATCCTTTATCAATACAGTTTTAACGGCGTTGCAATCGAGAGGATCAAGGTTGTGCGGGACCTGGGTATACTATTAGACTCGGAGCTGTCCATGCGACAGCACATTGATGCGATATGCAGCAGGTCATTTCGCAGTCTCGGTTTTGTCCTAAGATCTTGTCAACCCTTTAAGAGTTTGTTAAGCTTAAATGTAGTCTATATTGCTTTCGTTCGTAGTTTACTGGAATACAGTTGTCAGATATGGTCTCCCTGTTACGCAATACACAAAAATAGTGTTGAACGCATTCAGAGAAAGTTTATTGATCATCTTAATTTTAAATTTCATCACTGCTGAGAATTGTCGTATATACAATCTCTTAACTCTAGAGGAGAGGCGTATCCTGATGGATATGGGGTTACTCTATGACATCTTACGGGGACGGACCGATTGTCCTATGCTTTTAAATAAAATTAATTTTAATGTTCCTAAGAAACGCACCAGACACACCACATTATTTTGCCCTCCATTTCACTCGACTAATTACGGTAAAAATAGTGTAATATCACATCTACTTGACTCTTACAATAATCATTTTAATAATGTGGACTTATTTATTGGTTCCAAGGACAATTTCAAAAAACGAGTTTTGCTTAGATTACTATCATCTTAGGCTTTTTCATATCTCAACAATATTACACTAGATGGCTGGTTTTATGGGTTTTATAGGGCTCCTAGATAACAGAAATGTTCTAAGGTAAGGTAATGTAAGTTTATTTTTCCTTATATTTATATATATTATTTATAATTATGATAATTTATTATATATATTGTATTTCTCTCTCTCTCGTATGTATCTCTTCAAAGTTTGCCAATCAGCTTTAATACTAAGTACTGTTTATAGCATATTTATCCACTCCTTTTTTGCCCATTTCTATTGAAAGACAAACTTCACTTTGCAGTTCCAAAAATACTCCCTCCTCATACATCGATACACGTAACAGTCAATTGTCAAAGCGCAAAATATAAGTTTGTAACCGCAACAAAACACTTTTTTATATCATATAAAAACAAATTAGGGACAACAAATTTCATGATTCTAGATCAGTGGAAAGTACCCAGGTTTTGATTAATCAGGGAAGTGTTAAAATTGGTTACAATCTACGGTTTAAATGGCTTTATCTTTTGATTACTTTGACTTAGAAGCTTGACTTTTAGCCCACTAGATGGACTTATGACTGGTCGCAAGACTTTTTGTGGACATTTTTAGGAGGGAGATGTTCAGTTGTTAACATCCCATTGGTGAAAACGATTGAATTCTGTTATGAGTCCAAGACTGATATTTTCATTCTTGTATGAAGTTACACTTACACAGATGTCTTTCAGTTGTTTATATAGTTCGTGTATAAGCCGGTTAGCCGAGTCGTCTGAACTCTGGTCATTTTGGTAACTTTCAACACGTATTAGAGATGAAGGTCTTTTCATCCCTTATAGATATAAAAATATATATTCAAATTCAGTGTCGAATGGCTGTACCTATTCAACCTTTCCGGAATAAGAAATTTGATTCCAGAACAAGACCAAATAACAGTCCCTGTTTGCGCAGGCTTCTGAAAAATGTATGAACTGTAAATCCGAGCGAATACGAGATGAATCTCCGACGACAGATGTAAAATATGATAACCGTTGAGTTTAGTTTGCTTTAGAATTCCTAACTAAGGAACTTGCACCATCGAAGTTGGAATCATAGTTTGGATTGTATAAACTCAAGGTTATGCAAATTGAAGTAAAGGACGACAAGAACATTGCTAGGTTGGTTTAAAAAGGATAATACCATTCATACTTAGCGTAGTTTTCATTGATATTGCAGAATTTACAGTTTTTACTAGACTTTTTTTGAATGAGGGTAAAGTTTTATGAGCGTAGATACGTACGTTTGTACATACGTTTAAATTTCTTTAAACAGCTCACGTGATTTCATGGATTTTAACATTTGAAATAGGGAATACATCTCAGTTATGGGAGCGACATTTTTTTTTACTGACTAAACCCACTCGGTGTTTTGTCATAAGTGAGGCTATTGCAGGAGACCCGGGATACCCTAAGAAGGAAGCCTCCGAGAACCCCTGCACACCGTGGGAGTACGGGGGGAGTATAGGTGCGACATAGGGTATATGATTAGTTAGTATTTTTATCGCAGTCGAGTTTTGTTTTTGCATTTAATGATTTATTTATTTCAGAAGAATATTATTCAAGTTCAGAAAACTTAAGTTCTCTGAGCTTTAATGGGCTTAATTATATTGTGGAGTCCGTTATGCCTTTCTTGTCTTTGCTCATTGTGCCATAGAGGCTAGAGGCTTCACGACCCTACTTTCTTGCGAGTATTGAATTTACAATACACAACGTGTTTGTATGTGTTTTGTAGGAAATAACACACAAGAAAGTATGATCGTTATTCAATGGAATACATTAAGATAAATTTTGTAAGTAACGTGGTAATTATGAAAGTTTATTAATATATAGGAATGTTGACTTTTAATTAAAATATCAGCAAGTCCTTAAGGATCTAAAAGGGCGTAAAATAAATCACATTACCGTCACAATTATAAAAGTGCGTACCTATCACTAATTGGGCAAAACATAATTAATATAATGTAGGCGCATTATAATCGCAAATATATCGCCATTGAAATTTACGTTTCTACCTAACTAGTGGGGCTTCTCAATTAGCGAGCTTTATAAATGTTTAATTACAACATTTGATGTGATATGTCAGGACTGAATGAAAGTGTCAGTAATTAATTAGGTGTACACACATATGAGACTAAGGCAGCGTCTCGTCGGCGAGGTGGAAGCGACTGTGGAGGCGATTTCTTAATTCAAGTAACGCATTATTTAAATGGAGAATGAGTTCTGCTGTCGGCTACCGTTGTAATCGCGTATGTGGCCAAAAGTCTTCTAATGGATTTTATGATTGTACTTCGACCAATGCTTTTATTATTATTCGAGGACCCATCTAGTGTATTCGACTGACACTTCTAAGTTGTGAGTTTGATTCCCGTTCAGATCTGAACGGGAATCAAACTCGATCGATAATCGCGTACATCGTCGTGTCGAATTTATTGTTAAGCAAATGCTACTACACTATAAATGCATATCTCAGTGACAAATTTTAATTTGTTAACTTTATTGTCATTTTTACTACTATTATGATTACATTATGCTTATAGGTCGTGGGTTGGATTCCCACCTGAGTCTGGGTGTTCTTTGTGTCCGTTGTTTGTATGTTTGTAAAGTCCCCCGCGACACAGGAGTAGTTCCTAATGCGGGAGTTGTCATTTTTACAAAAAAAAAAAATATGTGATCTAATTTCAAATTACATTTTTTTTTCTATTATTTGTTTAGCGTGGTTGTAAATGTAATTTTGTTGTTGCAATTATTAATATTTTATTGTAATTTACTGTAATTTTACTGATATCCATGTAAAACAATTATATTTGTATGTCCAAAATCAATGGACCAAGCATGTTGAAACAAATCTTATACGTACTGTAACACCATCTGTACACATGTTTAGACGAATAAAGTTATCTTATCTTATCATTGTACGCATTAATATATCTGTTTATATTTACAAAAAATATATCTGTGTTTCAGAATCCATAGTAAAAGTTATGCTTTCGTTTGGGTCTAGATAGAGTTGTATAATATGTCTATGAGGAAATTCATCTGGCACTTTAGAGAGCAAGGCATACTTGTATTTGTAAGATTTTTTTTACTTGTTAGTTTTTGCTAATACTTGTTCCGCTAGTTTAAAGTCCCCAATATACCCTTGTGACAACTCGAGATGAATTTAATTAACTATTTGTTCCATGTGCGCTCCCGCCGTGTAATAAATATATACCTTGTTGACGTTTTAATTACTTCTTACACAGCACACAAGAAATATAGCTTGGATATGTTAGCTACAGAAACTGAGCGCTTTAACTACGTAAAACTTCTAAATATTAAAAAATAGAGGTTAAAAGATAAATGTACTCGCATTTATTTTAAAGTGCACTTTTATTCCAAAATTGTTTTTCCTGGTGTAAGTGCACAAAATCAAAATCAAAATTATTTATTTCAAGTGAACCCATTGTAGGTATTTTTGAATTGTCAAGAGGAGTCAGTCAGTATAAGTCGGTCGTGAAGCTAGTTGCCTGTTCCATCCTATGGAGAAGAACAGGCAAGAACTCCAAGGACACTCTTTTCCAACATGTTTATTTTCTACAAAATGATTTGTTACATTTCTAAACAACACAATATTATTTTCATATCAATTTCAATTAATTTTATTTTTGGCCAAAATTTTTTAGAAAAAACACTTATGTAACACACAACTATAAGACATTCCATCAATATCTTTGGTATTCAATACCAATAGTTCGATTAATGTCAGCCCTCTCTTTGACGAAAGTTTTATCTAAATTAGTTATTATTTTCAGCTTGAAAATTTCCGTTTTAAAATTAATTTTCCAAAAACTGTTAGCGCTTTATTTCATTCTCAGGGTCTACTATACGACTCTAAAATATGAGAAAACATTTCTGCACTTGTGACTCTTGAGTTACAGGTGCCCATGGGCGGTAGTCACTTACCATCAGGTGACCCATCTGCTCGTTTGCTCCCTATAATATAAAAATACACCGTATATGCTTTTGGTTCTTACCTTTGAATGGAGCAGAGTATATCGGTAGGCCTGAAGACAAGTGCGAAAGTCACGAGGTAGCACATGAGGATCCCGGCGAGGAGGACGTAGGAGAGTTCTCTGCCACTCGCGCGGACAACCGGGGTCGAGCTGTGACGCATCCAGACACCCCACACGAAACTGCACGAACAAACAACTGGTTTTGTAAATAGAAAAGTGTTAACTGTAAAAATATTTTAAATTTAAAAACATTTAAACGGTCTAGAAAATTCCTTCCTCCTAAAACCTTCTCTTCATAACTCAGTTAAAACAAAATTCAGACGAATAGGGGGAGTGAGGAGAAACTTATGAGTGAGGAGTATAGGGGGCAAACGAGCAGACGGGTCACCTGATGGTAAGTGACTACCGCCGCCCATAGGCACCTGCAACTCAAGAATCACAAGTGCGTTGCCGGCCTTTAAAGTAGGAGAAGAGGGAGTGAAGGAGGGGAAGGGGAGAGAGGCAAGGGTTAGGGACTCTGGTAACCTCACTCACTCGGCGAAAAGCAATGCAAGCATTGATTCACTGCCGGTTTCCTGTGAGGCTGTGGTATCACTCCGGTCGAGCCGGCCCATACGTGCCGAAGCATGGCTCTCCCACGTAAAAAACTTTCTTCTTAAAGTTCAATTAACACTAGATATGCCTACAGAACTGATGAACGTGTTTCCAGTCAAATTTAAATACAAATAATAAACAAAACTGTCACTTTATTGAAAGTTTACTGTTTACGTTGTTAACAACTTAAACAGTAAACTATAACTTGTGTCCCTTTGTAAGCCAAAGGAACAGGAAGGGAAGATATGAAAATATTATGGGGGCAAATTTTATTTTTACGGTTAAGTGCCTAATTAGTCCTTAAGCTCATTGAAATAAATATGACAATTTCAAATATTGTTTAGAATTTGTTTAGAACTGCTAGCTACTTTTCATAATTGGTGACCTATTTTTCTAGAGATAACATTTGTGGTAGCATTGCGAAACATCACATACCGCTTGATCCGCGCGGTACTACTGTGCCACCACTAGATGTTCACCTTCACAGTTATAACTTACAAATAAATTCATTCACAAACCGATCAATGTCTAATATAAAGTTTATGAACAGATTCTAGTGTCTGCCAAGTTATAAATAATAATTTCGGCAAAGATCCAATGGATTTAATAAGTTTTACTAAGTCAGATCACGTAGGTGTATGAGATTATATGGATCAATCTTTGAGACTCGTAGTCGATTGCTTCCATCAATCATGAATACTAAATCGCTAAATGGCGTGAAAACGAATGCTTTAAATATTTTATGTTCTAGATAAGCTCTCGTGTTTTCCAAATACTCTTAAAATAACAGTGAATTAATTCCTCGCAGTTTATTTTACGTCGTAGCGTTACATTTTTTTATATAGCTATTGTTTATGCGATGGGGGCAAACACGCAGACGAGTCACTTGATGGTAAGTGACTAACGCCGCCCATGGGCATTTGCAACTCAAGAGTCACAAGTGCGTGCCGGCCTTTAGTGGGAGTAGGGGAAAGGGGAAAGGGGAGGAGAGAGAGGGAGTGGGGGGAGGGGAGAAGGGGGTAGAGGGAAGGGTTAGGGCCTCCGGTGAAATGAAATAAAATATGAAATAACCTTCCTTAAGAATTGGGTTATGAAATTCAAAAAAGTTTTTAAATCCCCCTGCTAACCACCAGAGTTTAGCACGTTCGACAAAAAAAATATTGTTTAGTTACATACGTTGTGAATAGTTTATTTTCAATTAAGTAATAATATGAGAACAATAAACAAAAGTACATGACGCTAAAACAATGTTCTTCAGGTGTTTATGGTGACATTTGGAACCAATCCAACTGCGTAAGATAATTGACTATAGACCGACGAATGCTGTTAGATATCAATAACAGCTATCCATAAATAATCATATGTACAACTTCATCGCGTGACAGATGCGCCCGGTTTCAAGATTTGCATCACTGACGTTTGTAAAACTTATTTTTAATTAAGCTCGTAAATTATTTTTCAGTTTTTAGAAAGTAGTTGCGAGGTATTTCGTTTTTTTGACTGGCAGACTATTTCTATGCTCTACCAATATAATGTAGTACCTACTAGAAAATCAGCCTTTAGAAATTGCTTGCAATTTTTGGTCACTTCCCTCTCGGACTATTAGCTGCACTTGTAACTAACTATTATTGTAAACAAATCTTGGAAGTAGATTTTTAACCTACTTCTAATTGTCGTATCGAAATAAAACTGTGTATGTATTTGTAGTTTGGATGACAATACTATAATTTGGCATCTTAGAGATAATCTGATGACTGAGCGAGTAGCTGGATAGTGGAAGTCTTCAGTGGCTACTAGAAAACCGTCGAAAACTCAAACCCAAACGGGCTCATATGATTCAAAATTCAAAATGTTCTGAAGATGGAAATGAAGTGGAGATGGTGGATAATGGAACTCTTTTTTACTTTTTAATTATTCGGTGTTGGTTTTTGTTTTACTGAAGTATAATTAAGATATAAAACTTCAACAATAAAAATTTCAAGAATATCAACATTTTGAATCCTGATAGTTTTAGTAATTGTTTATACAAAAACATTTTATTTTAGAATATAATATTTTAATAATATTTATAGAAAGAGAAAAATGAATTAACACATTCTTATGCTATATTTAGTATTTAACAAAACTGATATCTACTCCCGAGACATAGATGACAGTTTAATTTTTTGGCAATAATTTCCATAAATAGTTAATAAACTACGCTCCTTAATAATTTATAAAACTTACGCAGTAATAATGATTCCGACTGATGAGAAGGACATAGCGCCGATAGCCCACGCTGAGTCTGGTCTCAAGTAAGCCTCGGGGATTGGACGACAGTAAGTCTTCGTTACGTCAGGCAAGGTGCCTCTTGGACACACTGTGCACTGAGTTTCTTCGGTTGATCGAATCTGCGGTGAGGAAGAACACAAATAAAGTATATGTGGTGTGGTGAGGCAGAAACAAATAACTCTAATACTGAATTTAAATATGATTGAAAGTCGAAGTTGAAGCGACTGACCTGTTGGTCCAGTGGTCAGTGACCCTGACTGCTGACAAACAATTGTGTGATGAGCATGATCATTTGTTTTGCGTCTGGGTGTAATTTATCTATAATATGTATGTATTTAGCAATATATAAGTATGTTTATCAGCAGTCTGGTTACCACAGTAGAAGGCTCTATCTAGTTTGGGATCAGAGCGCCGTGTGTGAGATGAGTGAAATTAAATTTCTTTCATTTAGAACTTCATAGCATTTGCTTAATTTTTATTTTAACAATTTTTTTATTTTTATGTACATACACACTTCTTCACAGGCATACTTCATACAGATTATTATTACAAAAGAAAATTTTAATTATTAACGGTGATAGGATTAATCCTGCATTATATAAAACTTGGAAAGCGCCCAGTGTTCATTCATATTAATATTGTGGTAGAAAATACAGACTCAAGATACTGTAAGTTTTAATATAAACTGTTGTTTATTCAACTAACCCAACATGTGTAAGCCTATAAAACTGTGTTAATGTATTAAAAAGATTTATGTGAATGAGAATTTACGACGGAACGTGCTGATCAAAATGAAAATTTACTGCAGTGATGTAACTTGAACATCGCATAATAAGATAGTCAAGTCTATATTTCAGTAACTTAGAGCAAGTAATAAACTTCCAAGTTAAGAAACTTCATACTCGTACCTGCTATATTTAACCGACATTATTATACTACTTGGAATATAGTTCTAATAAATGTTTGAAATTTGAAAGAAAGAAACATTTATTCCCTCGAAATATAGTTGTATATTGTTTTTGAAAGGTTAGTGTCCGCAGTACTTTTCGCCTTTTCTAGGCATGCGAATACTTATAATATCCTTAAACTAATATTATTTATTTACTTATTAAGCGTCTTATTTATTATATCCTATAATTTCTTATTACATAAACAAAATTTAAGCACCTACTTATCATATATTTTTCATAGGCACGTATTTACTGCAGTATGATTACTTAAAAAAACTCCTGAAACTTTCCATTATTTCTTTTATTTCCTTTCGTCTTTGTCCAGCCAAAGGTTGCCTGTAAGAAATAGCTTTTAGCGATAAGGCCGCCCATTGTACATATCGTTTCTGCGATTTCCTTAAAACCTATTGTAATTGGTGTACAATAAAGTTTATTCCTATTCTGTTCCATTTTTTTTTTAATTCATGAATGGTATAAACACATTTCTCGACAAGCCATGAATACAATTTAGATTTGAAATGTGGTATCTTGCTAGGAATTTTAATAAATGTTTTAGTGGTCATGGGGTTGACGGTATAATATCTTGTTTTATTATGTGGTAATACTAATCTAGACGGATTTGTACGGACGTACCTGGTGTTAAACTTATGGTCCAAGAACAAGAATGTTATAAATGACACTTGGGTGGTCATTAAAAGACGTTTTCCAAGATGCCAGACTCGAACGTCTTGCCAGACAGAGTTACGGTCAGTCTTAGGTGCAAGCTCTGAGGCGATTTACATCCTAGGGAATATGTGTTATTATGTTTTTCTCAATTTATCCCATACTTTTACTATTATGTAGATGTTTGTTGATGTGTATAAAAAACTGAACATATTTACTATAATTTTAATAACCATTGAAATCGGTTTCGTAGTTCAGAGGTTATCGACTGCAAATAAATTTTCTTAATTATTGTAAGCATCATCTATGACCTTCAGACGACAAATTTTCTAAAACTTTGTATGACTACTCAAATTGAAATTTGATCTTGCAAAATTCCAACTACTTTTTGCCCCTTTATGGGGCATTTATTAATAAAATTTCCCAAATTTAGCTGTTTTCTACTACTAACTACAATATAAATTTTTAAATAAACCTTACATACACCTTACATACACGGTTGAAGGTTAACCGTTGGTTTCGTTTTTGGGCGATGAATACTCTAATCGGCGTTGAATACTGTGTGTGTCCTTTCTACATATAATAATACTAATATTTTTGGATTTCTTTTTGACATGTGATGCGAAGAGATGAGCAAAACGTGGAGAACAGTTTTGTGTTAAAGTTGACGGATACAAGAGTAGAGGACGACCAAAGAGAAAATAGATGGACTGCTACTGAGTGACTACTCACTCATATGATATGGTGAATGATAGGGTAGAATGGAAGAATAAAACAGATTGCGCCGACCCCAAATAAATTTTGGAAAAAGGCAAGAATATTTCATAGTTTTTTTGCCCTTTCCCCAAATACATTATTGGACATAATACACAGTGCTATCTAGACCCAAACAAAGCAATAGCTTGTACTATGGGCTCTAGAACACTTCTAGACATACTTTAGGTACATTTTTATAATCTGACGTTGCAATGCACTACCACCGTACTACATTGGACAACGGACATAGAAAGTGTGTCTAGGGAGGAAAACTTGAGGAATAAACTGATGTCTTGAAATATTGTATTTCACACAAGTTCTGTAATAGTCAAAACAGTTTGGACTTACCTCGTACTGAGTACAATTGAAGCAGTGCCAGCAACAACTCTCGCCTTCCACGTACTGTTTGGCCTGTCCCAGCTCACACTCGGCGCTGCACACTGATTCCGGTGGACGACGTTCACCCCATTTGAATTGGATACCTAAAAAACGTATTGTTATATAAAAAGGTACGCTAAAAGTACTTGTTTACGGATTGCGGACTTAAGAAAAATAATATCCATCTTCTGCCAAGTAATTCTCCGTTCAGAAGCTGATGTGGAAATCCATTTCTTTTACCCCCGACGATTTTTAAAAAGGGAGGATGCTATAAGTTTCTTAACGGATGGACCGATTTTCATTTAGTTATTTTTTGTTTGAAAGGTGACTCGATCTAGAGTGCTCCTAGCTATAATTCAAGAAAACCCGTTCGGCCGTTCGAAGATGATCAGCTCTTTTCTAATCGTAAGGGATTTTTTAGTTTTTTTATGGTATAGAGGCAAACAAGCAGACTGGCCACGTTATAGTAAGTGACTGTCGCCGCCCATGGACACCTGCAACTCAAGAGTCACAAGTGAGTTACCGGTCTTTGAGGTGGGAGTACGCTCTTTTCTTGAAGGTTTGTAGGGGGTATTTTTTTTTATTTATGCTTGTTTTATATTACGGGAAGTGACTATTTGTGCCTGTAATCATTCTCAATACCACTTGGTGTCATTCATTTTGACGAGTTCAACAGATTGGGCTTGGAACTCTTTTTTAATTTTGTCATTGATTCGCCATTAAAGTGTGTTTTCGTTTTAGTTTTATTAAACTATAATCATTAGTACTATCTACGTTATGTTCTGAAGTTACTTACGTTCAAGATCTAGTTGCAATTCCCCATCCAGGTATTGTCCGACGTTTACCCAGCGGTAAGTTCCGCTAGATATTTGTTTGAAGTGCAGGATATTGTATCTAGCTGGGCCGTCTCCATTGTTGTCGAAATGGAACTCATCGTTACTTAGACCTTGGACACAAAACACATGTTTCTGAGGTTATGTAGTGCTAGGAATTAGCACACGAGGTGAATGTAAATGCCTAAACTAAAAATAAATTAAGGTATACGTTTGTACATATGTGTGTATTTAGACGCGACCAGTTTTGGGACAGACGGCTGTCCTCTATCAAGAGAATAAGTCACCTGCCGCGTCGGGCTTGAAACTTATCGAGTATCCTCGAAATACACTCGCGAGAAAAGCAGTTTCACCCAGGTTTATGGTCACTGCTGCGCTTCTAAGACTTTTAGCGTGATGTTTCATAGCCTATAACTTTCTTCAATGAATACTCTATCCAATGCAAAAAGATTTTTTCGTAACCGGCTGGTAGTGCCTGAGTTTAACGAGTTTAAACAAACTAAAAATCTCTTCAGCTTCATTATAATAGTATAGATTCCAATGAACACTTCTCACAAAAGCTTTTATTCCTATGTGTTTAAGATGTAAAATTAGTTATACATTGTACCATTAACGCTAGTTAATTTTACCCTTAAATATTAACTGTTTCCTATACAAGATGTGGTAATTTTAGGGTCGTATATTCTGGGTGAAGTGAAGCGTTAACCATTACAGGAAAAATCGTGTTTCTTATTTTAAAACTGACGATTGCACTTCAAAATTGATCGATTGGTAAAGCTTTCGCTCAAGTGAAGTGTGCGGGTGGTGGGTGGTTACTAACGAAATAATTGTTTGGGCCACCAATGCTATAATAAAACACTCATAAGGTCAATTAAACATTCATAAAATAAAACAACGTAAACCACACTACAAGAGCGAAGAGAGAGGCCTGACATGAATGAAACTATAGGTATTTAATATATCCCTGGATGTTGATGTTATGTCCAGATTTATCATTGAAATTGACATAAAAATTTATAATTTGTTCGGAGGTCGTGGCGGCCTGTAATATTGATAACCAGGAGCAATCGCAGCCGGCGATGGCCGTTAGATTCATAAGAGGATACCGAACGATATCCTTTCGAAGCGGCGAGTTTTCTAGCCGGTTCTGCCAAACGAGACCTAGAAACAAAAGCTCTTGCGTCATTGTACCATACGCGCAAAAATTGATTAGAGCGAGACCCAAGGCCCACGCCTCGTGAAATCGAGGAGCACTGCGAACGAGCTTCGCCAGTTCCTAATGGCGCACTGGAAAGAACGACTAGAGCGACCGAGCACAGGGCATCATGGGGGATTAGCTGCAGAGGCAATATGGCCTCCATGAGCACTGGCCTGAGGGTAGCGGGTCAAACTGCCCGTTATCTTTGCTGAATCAGACGGTAGTGTGATGTGTTCCGCGCCCACCTCGGACCAGGAGGGGGTAAGGCCCCCCGTAGGTACTCCACGGTGTGGTCGCCTGCTGATCAGGTGGCCAATGTCTGCAGGGGTTTTTGGAGGTGTCTTTGACCAAGTAGAGTTTTAATCAATCATCAATGTTTGCCAGCTCAAAAAATCTTTTTCAGGCTAACTGAATTATTACCACGAACTAGCTTCTAAATAATATAACCACACTTTGCAGTAATACCTTGTAAATACATTGTTTCTTGTAAGTTGAATTTAGTATACCTACTAAGTTTATTCATAGTGAATGCACTTAATGTATAAGTTTTTTACAAAAATGTTATAAAAGAAGTAGACGTGAAATTAAGTTGAAAAGTAATAAAATGTTAATTAAGCCGTCATGCTGGAAACTGTTTTCTTTCAGGATAAATAGAACACAAAATAAACTAAAGTTTAAGAGTTCGTTGAGGCAATATTTCTTAAGTTGCACGTTAGTTTGTATTAGGAGTCAGTTATAAAGGAGTTTATTTTATTTTATTGCAGCGTGGAAGCGTGAGTTTGTTCATTGACTTGCTGGTATACTTGGGACACATTTAATATTATAGATTAGGGAAAAAATCCGAGGCGTTTTTACCAATACTTAGCTTTAGGGTTTCAAAAATTTGGTAATAATAATAATAAATTAATAATGTAATCGTTTCACTTTCTGCAATTCTCTTTTAATGGAGTAATAGTTAGAGCCAGTGAACGGCAGACCACACATAATTTAGGAAAGCTATAAGCCAAAGCCTAAAATTTCCTCAGTGAGTCTGTTATACCTACCAAGCATGAGGTGGGGGCTAGCTAAGCGCGGTCGCGGTGGCCCCAGCTACACTCAGGTGCGACAGGTTTGATAATTTTATGAACAAAAAAAGTATTTTAGGAAAGCTGCCGTTTAGATATGTCAAAATATACTATTACAGCTATTTAAAAAAAAAACGGCAGACGACTCACGGTTCTAAAGTGGTGGCAGACAAGTTGAAAATTAAAAAAAAACAAATTCAATAGTATTTTAGGAAACTTGAAATTTGCATATATTATTCTTTAAAGTTTCAAAAGCTTATACTTCAGAAGGCAGACCTTTACGTCGGTTCCTTTGACCTGGCAGACAGTAACATCTTTCTCCCCCACAAGTATACCCGGGGTAGTAGTTTTACGTTGTATATGGAATAAAAGGATTTTCGTTCTTTATCCCAACATAAAATTGAGATAAAATATATGTGGCATCAATTTATTCGTGATGTGATTGGTCGAATATATCATAAACATGAAAATATATGCAATGTCACATTCAGGCGCGCTTACGCACGCTTATTAAATTCTAGTTTCTAATATTTGATATACTACTATCGTATTCTTTCTCACTCAAGGTTTTTTTTCAGCCCTCTGATGGATAAAGTATTTACAGTGAGGGCACATGTCACTTTGTTTGAAATCTCTTCATAATAGAATATAATAATCTAAGGGCCGTATATAAATTAATAAATATTTAAAAATCAATGTTTATTTTCGACACAAGGAAATTCTGGAGTTTTTTGGTATGTATTTTATGGGCTATATTTATGTACTGTACTGTTATTTTCAATTATTTTCTTTTCAATAAATAAATGAAGTGCCCTTCAAGAGATATTTTATTAGAATATTATTTTGTAAAGATAAGCTAGCGAGAGATTGTTGCCATTGTTGCATACTTTTATTTTCCTATTTTTATTCATAATTTAATGGTGTTTTTCCTCTTAGTTAAACTACACAAAACCTAAATAACAAAATGGATACGTATTTCGCAAAACATAACGTCCAAAGTGGAAAGGCTGCCTGCAACTACTTCGAAGTTTACAAAGCCCGTGTATATTTACTTCCTGCCCTAAATGCTTTGCACCAAAAAACCGCCTTGTTTATTTGCCAACCGCCCAAAGCTTCAACTGACGTACGTATTACTAACAGCGTTCCACGGTTTCACTCGCATAAGTCCCGGTGCCGTCTGAATATCGGGATAAAAAGTAGCCTATGTGTTCCAGGTCTTCAGTTATCTACATACCAAGTTTCATAGCAATCCGTTCAGCAGTTTTTGCGTGAAAGAGTAACAAACATCCATACATCCTCACAAACTTTCACGTTTAAAATATTAGTATAAAAGTCAAAGGACAGATAACAACATAACAACTATATAAATATGGTCGTCTCATAGAAATTACTGCATTTTCATAGACTATAGATGCTGTAAATATTTTAAAGTTTATTTCAATGTTATTTGTTATATAGATATACTAAAACGAGGGGCAAAGTTCTTGCCATCGAGCTCTCACGAAGGAATTCCACACTATACTTAAGACTTTACAAGCTTAAAATACACCCAATCAATTGAATTAACAATATACTCTTTTTACATACATTTAACTTTAAAAGGCATATGTATCACACAGCTTCCGTAGATGAGTAAAAAAAATTAGTAATTTACTTCAGACAGTGTACCCAAAATATAATTTAAACAACATCCTCTGTGAGAAACATATAATTGTGTTTATAGATATATCTACAATGGACCTTAGTCTCAGCAAATCGTAACCAGTTACGAGACTTTTTTTCTACTAAAAAACAGAGGAAACCCGACATTTTTTGTTTAAATAAACAAGACTACCTTATTCAATAAACATTCCAAAACGCCGCAGATGTCACGTAGTTAACACCTTAAAGTAACAGTAAACCTCCTTGTTAAGGTCGGTTTACAATACTGTCTTTTGTATATTAGGAGTTTGCGTCAGTATTTTCATTGTTCTAATTTTAAACAGTAGAACGCCTCTGGTTTAATATTTTGGTACGTAAAGCGGTTGTAAATCTCCCCTCTTACAGATCAGCTGTTCTTTCGCAATGAATTCTGTGTAACGTACAAAGATACTTTGTATTTCAATTTAATACTTTAAGCATGTTTTAACACCGTTCATGTCCGTGGAATTAAAATAAAGGATTACTCTAAGTACTTTATGAAAACGCTTTTATAAATCCGTTAAATTAGACCACTTAATGGTTGTAATGACACTATATCTGGAGAGGAAAATATGATCTGAATCATAATTTGAAAGTGATACTTGTGTAAAACAGAATTATGTTATTATCATAATAATACCAGTAGTAAAAACAGTGTTTTGAGTTATTGGAACCACAATATCTTTCCTTCACGCTTTTTAAAATATCAAAATACTCATGTACGTAAATACCAGTACACTCAGACAGTTTTGTTAAAAGAAAAGAGTTTTTATGTATGCCTCCCTTCGGTTATCTTATTAACAGAATTCAAGAACGGGAATTACAATAGAAATATATTTTGTAACAAACACTTTTTCTTCCTTAGATCTTTAATTTAAATAAATCCTCGCCTTATATCAATATGTATGAAAGCAATATAAATTTATATCAAGTCTAGAGGCTTGAAATTTAAATAAATTTATCCACCGGTCCAGTTTGAGCATTCTGTCTTGTATTATATATATATAAATATATATATATATATATATTAAGCCGATATACTTTTTAACCGACGTGAAAAGGAGGAGTGGGTGTGTACGTAACGCGATATAATAAGAAGAAAATGTTTCTCCTCTAAGGGTGGAATAATAAGGGATGAAGAATACACCTTACAATTTATCATGATGTAGGGGTATAGAAGTCGGTGATATTATTTTTAAAGTTAATTATTTATATAAGAAAACCGTTGTGAATACAGTTATGTAAAAAATCAAAGTCAATTTATTAAATTGAAGCGGCGGCGGCGGTAATGTAATGGCTAAGGCGTCAGACTTGCGAGATCAAGAGGTTACGGGTTCGAACCCCACCCAGTGCACCTCCGACATGAACCCGCTCCTGTCACAAGCACTGAGCTTAGCCGGAAGGGTTAACAAGAATACTAGTAATATAATATAGTGATCCACGTTACTAGTATTGTTATTTAAAAAAGTCATATTATTTCACCTACTGTATCATTACGTCATTGCACTAATTAAGTGACGAATTACTACTCGGTACAGTATAATGGTTGGTAAATAATGGTTTCAGTCCAATTAAAGCAATACACAGTGAATGCATCAATTGATTACACGGACGTCAGATAATTAATTGATAGATCTCCATTATTTGCAATTCTGATTCATATTTGATTAGTACTCGAAGCAGTCAGATCAGTGCTGTGTGGAAGAATGGTTTTGGAATCAATGGCTTGAAAAATCGCCTCGCCTTGTTTAGGACACCGAGTTATTTTTTTTTTTAGTTTCCATGAAACCATTTTTATGCCGCTCTCGATGTAGTTTTTATTATTTAGTTTAAAGCAGACATCCATTCCGAGTATATCAATACAAACAAAATAAAAAATTAAATAAAAGACAAAATCCAACACTTGGCAGAACGAACGGTTAAAATTGCATATTTGTCTATTGAGTTCACACCAATATTCGCTTCTATTTTCACTTGTCGCTTACGACACACGCTGTTGTTAGTAGCAATTTCAACCGTTCAATGTATATCGTGTTTCATATGCAACTGTTATATTTGTTAATCTTACCCGTGAATGTGACGTTTCTCAAGTATTTCAGAAGATCAGCTCCGCTGGGTGGCCGCATAACGTCACACAAACCTACTCGACCTCTGCATACGGCAGCGTGCATGTCCCTGAGGAAACAATCATTTATAAGTATATGTGTGAGTAAAAATAATGGGATAAAAGCTGGTTTGTCATGGAAGTTGAAGTTCTGTCTCAAATTGTACCTATACTTTTAGTAAAGAGTATGAAGCGATGACGTCGGAGTCCCATCAACTTAAACTATATGAAATAAATTATCTACCAGCAACTGTTAACTCCTGACCACATTTTTTACCAACCTCGTCTGCTCGGATTAAAACCCGAAGAAGAATCACCTCTTGAGAAACACGCCATCATCCTATGGGCACCGCGAGGTGTTTTTCTAGCCAAATGTTCCATTATACAAACACCCAAATAATAAATATAACCCGAAATAGTAGTCATAAATATAATGTGAACAGACAATCTCGAAGACGTCTTGCACGCTTTTACAGCCAAGTCGAAACGAGGCCATTTGCGCATTGAATACATCCAGGTCGACGCATAATGTGCACTTTTCAAGCCAGTTTCAGAGTGGCTGGAAATAATCAACAGTTTCAAAGGGTACTGGCTCATTTTTTTGACTTAGTTTTGTTTTTTACCGTTATAAATACAGCAATTTAGACACACAGATGGCAGAGAAAACGTTTGCAGCTTTGAGCGATTTAATTAAAAATCCAGCTCACGGTCAATTACTATAAACTGAAGGCTTTACACTTCTATGGAAATGAAATGGGACGAGATAATTAAAATTTATCTCCTTGATCGAATGTAAAACGACTACGCATATGGAGTTTGAGGAGAGCGATTTATCTTGGGTTGTAGTATAATAATAGCATTCTTGTTAACTGCTCCGACTAACCTAAATGCTAAGTTTTGAGACTAGATATTTAGTGTCTATTAATACCTTTATTTGTTTATCACAGAAGTAGTATACTCTTAAAAGCATTCCACAAAAAGGTTTATACGGGACAGAGGATATCTGTATGAATGCAGCAGACAGTGAACATTCCTTCATCTTATACGTTTAGATCTCTACGGTTAGGAAGACAGGAAGGCCTTACTTCATTGATACTCCAAGTACATAAGCACAATAAGCTTTAAGCTTGATTGAAAAAAAAATATAATTATAATTATGAAAACAAAAAAATACACTTTTATAGCTAACCAATTTAAAAAGTAAAAAACTAACCATTAGACCATCGTTACTAAGCCTAATTTGTTTTACTAGTAGCCACTGAAGAGTTTCACTATCCACCTTCTGGCCCCATCATCAGATAAGATCCAAGACGCCAAATTATTGTATTGTTATCCGAAAAATACATACAAAGTACTATTTCGATACGACAGTTAGAACTACGAGTTAAAATTCACTTCCAAAATTAGTTACAAGTGAAGCTGATAAAAGCGTGTTAAAATTGTTCGCCGTTGTGGTAAACATTATTATCTAACTTAAACAAGTAACTTTATATTACAGCAATGTTTATGCGTAACATAATTTACAGAGCGTAGTAAGTAAGTAGCATAAAATTATATCTTTTTAAGCCCGGTCTGAAAAATGTAGCTTGCAAAAGGATAAAAAAGCACCTATGTATATAGATATAACAGCATAAACATACACGTTTTGTGTGTTTATTATTTCAGGGGTATCTGAATATCACATTACCGGGCCGCCTTCGTACTGACGATATCAATTACTTTACTAAAATCAGGATCTTGTTATGTAGTTGGTGTTGTTTGGTTAAACCTATGATTCGTTACAAAGAACTGAGAATATGTATTTAGAAATGTCATCAGCTGTAGCTGTAGCTGTTTGAAATCGTGTGCCGTTAGTTGCACACGCTTAAACGTGACGTTGACGACGAAATGACTGATCTTCCTCAGTCCTTACTTTGGACACACTGCAGTCCTAACTTCTTTTTAACTGATGAAAGAAAAGGAGGTTCTCAATTCGACCGTATTTACATATATATATATTTTTTGGTTTATGTATGTTCAGCCCTCTCTCCATTATTTAAAAATTAGTTATTACCTAAATAGAGCCATGTCCATTTCTACGTAGGTACATATAAAATTTAGATAATTAATCAGTTTGTTGTTTGGCGTCGACTCAAAATTAGCTGATATAAAATTTGATAGTTTATGTAAATAAGCTCAATGCTTAAGACTTAAAAGGTGTATTTATTTTTTGTTTTTTAGTTCTTTTCGTCGGTTTAATTTTTTTTTAATATTTTTATTCGATACATAATTACAGCGCAACTCGGCAAACCGCTGGTGGAAAGTATTTACGTAAGTACGAAAATGTGTGCACGTGTTGACCGAAGCTATGAGCGTATGCTTATACATACATACATACATATCACACTTCTTATTTATTCTCAGTTCTAGGATACAATATTTTTAAACGCCGAAGATAAACGAAAAGTGATGTTTGATTGATACGACAAGCGGTTAGGTCATAGTCACACCGGCTTTAACCAACAAATTCTGGCCACCTCGTCCACTTGGGCTCTTCCTTCCATATCCCGGTTATCGGGTGACACAAGCAGGCCATACTGCCAGCATCAGGCCACCTGGGTGATGTATTACAGATTAAACGTATTTGAATACGCAATTTTCATTATAAAGCTAAATGCTTGTCAAATGTCCAATCTCCAAAAATAAGAAATCAGATATTATAAAATTACTAGCTGACCCGACAGACGTTGTCCTGTCTTAACTATGAATATTGAATTCGAATTGGTATAATTTGCACATTCTGTCAACCGCGCCAACTGTCAATCTACTGACAGTTATGTCAAAAGCGCTAAGGTTACATTAGAAAAGTTAAAATGGTCGTTAAGTTTTCTTAAATTATCTAATTTTCCGCGCAACTTTCTTAATGTTTTCTTACATAAGAACCTTCTCCTGACAATAACAAACACAAAAAGAAAAGAATTAGCGAAATTGGTCCAGCCGTTCACGCGTGATGCCGTGACCAAGGGAAATAGGGATTCATTTTTATATATATAGATGTCAGTGCTTTAATAAATAACTTATTGTACTTATTTTATTTATATTTACTGATGAAAATGTCGGACTTGTGACCCCTCATTTATTTTAAAAGGAACGAACATAAATATATTCAATGCTTTTAAACTGCTCTTAATATACACTTCTAATAAATTTGTTAAGAGATGTGATTTCAGTCAGTGCTTCAAGTTATTATAAACTTGAAGATTAACCTAATCAATTTCTCAAGTTAATTCATCTCTCTCGACTCGCCCTTGACAGTAATTATAGTACCGTTCCAATGTACCCTAATCTAAATTAAAATCCACTTTTCTGTTGGAGCTTCGTGATAATCGTTCTCTTCTACTTAAGTACTGAATAAATAGTCTATAAATAAATATTATATAATTTTCAAATAGTTCTTTTTGAATGACTTTTTCTATATACGAATTGAGAATGTGTTTTTTTTGTCAGAAACTATAGTCTTTTTTTTGTCATCATTACTTTTACAGGTTTTATAAATATTAGAATGATCTTTAGATTTACGATAAAATACATAAAATTTTGTATTAAATGCAAAGCTCACTAAAATAAATAAAAATGCTGAAATTTGGATAGAAGAGAATAAATTTTCCCAAATCTATATCCCTATATATAAATTTGGTTCAAAATCGCAAATTTCCTAGTTATTAACCGATCGTTTCGAAATTTTTGCACAATGTTATGTTCAAAAACGTGCCTGCTTTTAAAACAAAATGTTTTATTTTTTTTAAATATAATATCAATGTTTGTTCGTATCTTAAGCGCTGCCGTACTGTTCACCCGATCATCATGAAATTTTGCAGACACGTTGCCAGGGATACAGAGAAGAACAAAAGAAAAATGTTACTGTTCCCGAGGGATGGAAGAATTACGTATTTGTTAATTAATTATTTGTTACTCGAACGAAGCCGCGGGTATAAGCTAGTATTGAATATAATAGGTAAAACTAGTAATTTAATATAATATATGTATGAACGCGCGTGCTGTATAGGCTGGTCGAATCTGAACATGGTGTTGATTATGTGGTTTACGGCTGAATTAGCATTGCAAACTCTTTATATTGTAATTGTAGTCGTTTTATTTTTGTTGTTAAAAGATGTCATCTTAAAAGACAGGCGGCGGACAGGAGTTGAACTGTAAGAGACATCGTAAACTCATCGGCTCCACATTTGTTTATTTCTTTCTAATCATGTTATATTTAGATGTCTATTTAAATTGTATTTGATTATTATATGTGACTCAGTGAAATAGTCGTATTATTGAATAACATATACTTCATATTTATTTTGGTGCTCATTTTATACACACAAAATGGCCGATGCCATCACCGAAACAAATTAGCGAATCATTATACTATCCCGTTTGACAATCCGAAATGTGTATATTATTTGTTTTAAACTTGTTTAACAATTTGCTTTTTAATAAATAATTAAATCAATTAATATTCAACCTAACTATATAGATATCATTACAAACAAAGACAATTAATATAACTATAAATTTAAAATACCCAAGACTCGAAAATCCCTTCAACGATTAGAAAAGAGCTTATGATCTTCGAACGGCTGAACAGATTTTCTTGAATTATATCTAAGAACACTCTCGACTAATTCACCTTTCAAACTTTTCGTTTCAAACTAGAAAAGTTAACGTTTCAAACTAGTAGTAATATACTGCCACTTTTTTATTTTTATTTCATTTGTTTTTTTTTTGTTCTCCATTTTTCTTTTAATTGTTTTCGTGTGAAAATTTGAGTCTGTGTGCCAAAATAAATCTTTTCTTTTCTTTTTCTTTTAAACTAAAAAAAAAACAAAATCAAAATTGGTTCATCCATTTGGGTGTAACGATGCCACATAAAGACATACACACACAGACACGTCAAAAACTAAACATCATCTTCCTGCCCTTTTCCTAATTTTCAATAGCTTCGGCACAATGTGGAACATTGTAAAGGGTTTTGGCTGCTCCCTTTTATGGCTGGTCGCCTGCCTGACGCAAACCCTCCTTGAGAATGTAATCGTTTGAAAACAATGATATATAATATCATATTAGAAAGAAAGAAGAAGTTAAATTTGTAGAAGGAAAAATGGGTAGGGATATGAACCTAGGGTAATGGGTACCGCAAGTCTTACATGAGAAACGGGACTGAGACTGCAGTAGCTCGCAGAGGCTGGGGACGCGTACCCGAATGTCCTGTATTTCCTGTGACTGGAGAGGTAACTACGATTGGAAAAACAGCCGACTATTAAAAAAAAAAATCTAAACATGCTAATGAATATTTACATGTCTTTCATTTAGACACACAAAGTGAAAAATTATTTTTCAATGGAAATGAAAATCGTCACATAAATAACAACAGTACTTAACTGCTTGTTAAAAAGTTAGTCCACAGTTAGCCATTATAAAAAAAACGATATCTACGGAGTTTTAGGGAGCTTTTTCATATACACTTTTTGCGTTCGCTACGTTCCCTTACGTTAGAATGTTTGAACTTTACTCAAAATTAATTGGCAATACCCTTCTCGGTCGATTGAACTAATTGAAAATACATTTTATACAAGCTTTAATTCGTTTGTTTCCATAGCTACTCGTAACTCTCAGGGAGTGAGGCAGAATTATGTTTTTGGGGGTTTCTAGGTAGAAAACAACCGTTTAAATAACTGGTGACTCTTGCTACGTATGAATAAAGTTCAATATTGGCCGCGCACAATACTCCACTGCCAGAACAATAAATATACCTACAGGTCGCCTGTGCCTGTGCAATTTAATGTGTACCTTATCAACACGCACAAGAGCGCTATTTACAGTGATTGCCATTGATCAGTAATTTTCATGTCGCTCATGAAGTGCATAAAGTACACAAAGTCACAGGTGTCTGTCTTTTCCCGTCTTTCCTGCTGAGTGAGTCTGAGTTTTGTACCACACCGAGAGGTTACTTTAGGCCTGACTTTTGTGTTGTATAATTTAATAAGAGACGTAGGCTTAAAAAAATATGATTTATGGAAACGAAATTATGTTTTATTAATACTTACACACTAAAGTCTGTCAAAATAGAGAATGCATCATAAAGAAAATAGGTTTGGTAGTTTTGGTTTTGTAACGATTCTCGTTTACATCTGCAATAGATATGGCTCTAGGAATTAATTCTACATACATATAATGCGTTATAAAATACATTTACAAATATTCAGTGAATAAATTAAAAGAACAAGAGGGAGAACACAAGATAATATGATCATGCACCACATTAAACCCACGGGAAACTTATAACGCACCTAAGTATGTATTTCTTTTAAATCTTATTAACTCCCTGGATGTTCTTTAGTTTGAAAGCAGTTGCGCTTAAATTGTATATTGATATTTAGAAAGGTTTTCATTTGTGTCCCTATTCTGGGAACCGAATTTATGATTATTGATAGTTATATTAAATGTGACTCGTGCTCATGTTTTATGTACTATGTTTTTTACCTACTACTCACTACTATCCATTCATACGAACCTATTGAGATAAAGATTATCCGAATATGCGAATATTAAAAGAATTCAGACCATTCTTACTACAATCATAATCATATACTACCACAAAAGTTGTTGAATTTCGTAGACATTGTATGAGAAGAAGCCTTATTTTTAGTTTAAATTCAAAATGAGGATTATACTACACATTCAGCCTTAATACCAAAGCGTTACATACAAATTGTCAATTAATATCTTAGCTACCTACTGGTGCGTGTGTGATAATCCCACCTCTTTATAGACGGTGATTATAGCCATGGGGTGGTTTCAGATCCTGGCTAATCCTAGACCGTGCATCTTTTAATTAAAACACTTACCTAAATTACTTGTGCGAACTTTCGTCGTTCGCGTGTGGATTTTTAATTGATGTTTTTACGATGATGTTGCTACAGAGTTGTTGCTTTAATTGCACAAGTTCGTCTTGCTTTTTGTTTTCCCGCTGCGAGTTTTGGTTGGAATCTGTGTCAAGCTTTTGTTTGTTTGTCATTAAATCTTATCCTAATACTGTTTCTTACATACGCTCTGTATTCGGGTGTTACGCTAGATGGCATATTTAGTTCGTGAATACAGCCGTGTTTTTGAAATCACCGGGTACTACTTCCTTCAGAGCAGTACGAAGTGATTATGTCAGAGCGAAAAGACACGTTGTTTCCAATTTCAGACCTATTGCCTTGTCAGGCAAAAATTGTGCATACAGTTCATCGGAGGGAGGAAAGAGTTTTTCTTTGGTGATTTGGTGAAACACAATAGTCGATGTAATAACATTAGTTTGTACTTTTTATATGTGTCTTTAAAAGCATCTGTATGAAAGATCTTTCTTACACTCATTAATATTAGTGTTAGAAAATGCTAATAAAACATTCTCTCTAAGCCATATGCTTGTATTAGGAGTGGATTGACATCTGTAGTGTACTTAATAGGGCTCGAATTCCCTACTTTAGAGACAAAATTGTATTGTCATAATTTCAGTTCACGGATTTTTTTAACTTGTAAAAATATTTATTGCTTAAAATATGTAGACATCAATGAACCAGAATTATCAGGATGCAGTTTTTTTAGGGTTCCGTACCTCGAAAGGAAAAAACGGAACCCTTATAGGATCACTTTGTTGTCCGTCCGTCCGAGTCCGTGGGTCTGTCTGTCTGTCAAGACCCTTTATCTCAGGAACGCGTGGAGGTATCAAGCTGGAATTTATTTCAAATACTCAAGTCTACTGTCCCTTGGAGCTGTGAAAAAATCAAACTTCTAAGCCAAACCAAATCAGAAGATACAACCGTTTATGACGCAAATTTCC
Organism: Euplagia quadripunctaria; assembly: GCA_963859945.1. Lineage (NCBI taxonomy): Eukaryota > Metazoa > Arthropoda > Insecta > Lepidoptera > Erebidae > Euplagia > Euplagia quadripunctaria. The sequence continues at coordinate 1,526,292 of OY982570.1, read as the reverse complement.
GCAAATTTTCGACACTCGCAAGGGAATCAAAACCTACAGGGTACTTCCCGTGAACTCAGAATCTTAAAATTTGGTACGAAGCAACGTCTTATAGCACAGATAAAGGAAAAAATGTGGAAACCGTATATTTTTAGTTACATCATATTATAAAAATATTTTACGGAACCCTCGGTGCGCGAGTCCGACTCGCACTTGGCCGGTTTTTTTTTCAAGAAACAGCTATTTGAAAAAGCATATCGTTCGCTCGACAACGCTCCAGCTCACTCCGCCAGACTGACTATCGAATATTTGTAGACAAATATTGAAATATCGAAGGTGTGGAGCTAGTGAGTCATCCTCCTTACAGTTCCGACCTGGCACCTTCTGACTTCTATTTATTTCCATAAATAAAAAATAAACTTAGACGAATTCGTTTTATGAACCCTGAAGATGACGTGGCTGCGTTTGAAAAAGGCTTGGAAGAGATCAATAAAGAAGAGTGTGCTCACTGCTTCAGTCAATGGTTCCATCGCATGCGACGGTGCTTAGAAAGGAACGTAGACTACTTCGAAAAGCAATAAAAATATTACCAGGCTTCTATATCATTCCGTTTTTTATTTTCTATTAACTTTCAGTGTGACTTCCGTATCTATAATGTCCTCTTAATCATCGTATATCTGTAAAAAAAATATTTGTAACAAATTTTGCTGTGGCCTTATCATTAATTAATTTTTTGCAAATTTGTTACAAATAAATTTATTACTTTCACTGCTCTCAGAGCCACACTGGAACACTAACACACACATTATCCGAAGTAGGTACATTGAATTACTACAGCCACTCAAGTGTCTTATTATCAATCGATGTTCGATATGTTGGCCTATTTGCAGTTGTGATCACAAGTACAATCGATTTACAACCAATATACTTTACACAACGACAATTCAACCAAGATTATAATCGCATTCTATCTGCAGAACCTTCGTATCCTCTCAAATTCAAGAACCATTATATTTTCTACACAGAGCGTTTCAAAGACGTAGAAAAAGAACTATGTATTTGTTTGTGAATGGTATGTGTGTCTTGTTTGCAGTCTTTCCATTGAAATATTTTTCGGACTGCTGTCGTATTTAACCTACAGATTTTTGTGTTGAAAAGTTAAAAGGGTTATTATTTGTGTTTGATATTAAGGAGAGTAAGGGAGTCCCTGTTTTTAATTAAAATAAATTATGTATAATAGGCTAGTTTCTGATGGACAAATTAAATGATTTAAAAGTGCTCATAAAATTAGGTGTTATATGAATAAGACTTAGCCTTTTAAAAAGCTCTTCTACTATCATAGATTCGTTACAATCTTTTCAAGATTGTAACGATCCTTTACCCATTCTTCCCTGTATCCTTGGCGATTACACAGGCAGATTTTAATACCTACCAAAAGTGGGACATCTGGGTGGTTTCAGAGCCACTGTTCCTGTTCATTAAATACCACCTTGAAGCAAGTTTCAAAATATTACAGATTTCTCCCTCGCTCCCTCAAAAAGCCAGCGTTCCTATTTGGTTTATTGGTCAGATTTAAGATTTGGATTGAACGTAGGCATGTTAGGCGATATAAACCACTACGAAACATCCTAAGAGTCGAAGTCGTCCCTTTCATTGAACTCTTTAATAATTTACTTATTGGCGATACATACGGTGAAACAGAATGAGCCAAAATGAGCCTAATCCCACCCCGGTAGCAGATTAGCCAAAAGTATTAGCATTCAATTGAATGAAGAGAGTTGTGACGGCCTGCATTGTAAAGAGATAAAGTTTCCAAGCCAAGTATTTCCGCGAACAAGTTACACCCGATGTTATTATGTGTTTGGGTGTATGTTTGGTTTCTCAGACATAAAGAAAATATTAATTACATATTGAATATAACTTTTATAACATTAAAAGATAAGAAAATGAACGTACACAATGCGATTTCTGTTCAAAATCCTACATTCAAAGGACCATTAACGTCCACCCATTCCTTATATTTCTGTATTTCTTCGAGACATCCATTCCCTGTAATTTAATGTCCACTAATGCACACTGCGATAGTCCTAAAAGCTTTGTGTTAGGAGAGATATCAGTTGTAATGTGGTTTCGGTCACTGTCAATGTGTTTTTAACCTTATTTTTTTCTGTTAGTATATTAGGGAAAAGACCCTCTGTTATGAAGTTAATGTTATTGAGGTCCCATGGGAGTGAAGCTTCAAAAGTTCCTGTTGCTCATGTAACAAGTTATTTTGATATTTATTTATTTATTACGTTAGGACGTTCTTACATACACACATATATCTACGCCTATATCCCCAAAGGGGTAAGTAGAGTTGTATTAAACACCCATATTTTGCCAACTGTAATTTGGTCCCACTAGCGTAATAGGGGGTTAGCCTATTACTGTCAACATGGCAATTTGGAAATTAAAGATGGAAAAACAGGGATTATATTGAAAGGGAGAGGTAGATAAGTAGATAAGGCAATGGAAGGTAAGATATTATTACATAGCTTATACGGATGGATTGGTCGAACTCCTCCGAAACGGCTCGACGGATTTGAATGAAATCTTTTTTGTATTATTGGTAGGTACGAGAATAGGTCGTAAAGTAGATATTTTTCACCATTCTGACCCCACTCCCCTTAAAAAAAGGCATTGCAACTCATGCCGAGTGCACCTAGTCTTTGTATATATGTAGGTACGTGATTTATCAAAGGTGTTTTTGTCGATACGACATGATTTCCTTAATGCTTCATCAAAATTAGTTATGCTTATAAGCTTGATTAGGCACACCTTTGAAAATAATGTCGGTAGTAAAATTTATTGTTTTAAATGGTTTTTTTTTAAAGTAACATCCATTGACATTCTGTGTAACTTCTTTATAACTTCAGTGCATGTTTAGACAAGCACAGCAGTAGCACAAACTGTGTAAATGCATGTAGGACCATTAAGGTTAAAAGTTAATAAAATCTCTTAAACTTTCGCGTTCCATGATGTAATTATGTATTTATAGGCGAAAAGGTATTACATACCTCTGAATTGCCTGACGTTTCGACCAGGTTGCACTGGCCTTGGGCGCAGGCTGGCTTGGGAGGGCGTGCACAGCTAAGCCAGTCAGCCGAGTCGAGGTATGTAATACCTTTTCGTGATCGCGTTAATTCCCGTATAAATACATAATTATATTAATAAAATCTCCTTTTTTAGAGAATACGTAATGCTTCAAATGGCATAACTTTGGCTTTTCATTTAAAGAGCCCGAAACAAAGCATTTTTTATGTTAATTGGAAAGAAATGATCATCATTTTTTATTCTTATCCTAAGTCTTATAACTTCTGTGTGTGTACTGTACTTCCACACAGATTTTACTGCAGAAAAAAAAATCATGAATAGTTTTATGTTGAGTTTTCAAATAAATTAGTTATAAAATCGCAACTTTATTATTGGTTTTCAAATAAATTTGCTTCAAAATCACTATGTCGATAGAAAAAATGGGACTAATGTATAAATAACCTGGTTTTTTATCTCTATTGATATTATATATACAAACAAAACCACAAGATACGCGACACTTAGAATTTTTCGCGCACATAAAGATAAGTTCTATTTTTGACTAAAAGCGGAAATATTTTTCCCGAGAGGTTTTCAAAGCCATTTAATCCTTCGCAACGAACATATTCCCAAAAAAGGGTACGAAACATCGAACGCCATTCATAAATATTATATCGAGGGCAACATATACATCAGTGTTTTACAATACTGAAGAGTGCCAACTTCCCACCATTTAAAGCGTGTGTATTGTACTTAACAAGACCTTTTTTATCAGCTACCGAACTGTTCTTACAAAGTTCCTTTTCAGAACTAAAGGGATTTAGATAAAAAGGTGGGTGCGGACGTTTTTCATGGATTTGATGGCCGATTTTGTGAAATTTATTGGGGACTTTTTTATTTTTTATATTATAGGGGGCAAACGAGCAGGCGGGTCACCTGATGCTAAGTGACTACCGTCGCCCATGGACACCTGCAACTCAAGAGTCACAAGTGCGTTGCTGGCCTTTGAGATAGGAGTACGCTCTTTTCTTGAAGGTTTGAAGGTCGTATCGGTCTGGAAATACCGCAGGCGACAATTTGTTCCAGAGATTGGTTGTGCGAGGCAAAAAATTTCTGGAGAACCGCACAGTGGTGGATTGCCAATTATCCAGGTGATGGGGATGAAAGTTTTGTCGCGTTGAACGATGGCGAAACTCCCCATGATATATGCGATAGAGAATGCAGAGTGAAGCTACATTTCTACGCAACGCCAAATCTGATCTGAAATATCCTGGCAATCGATGATTCGAGTCGCTCTCCGTTGAATGCGGTCAAGAGGGAGAAGCTGGTACTGGGGTGCTCCTGCATAGATATGAGAACAGTATTCATTATGTGGCCGAACCTGCGCCTTATAAAGTTGTAGGCGGTGGACTGGGGTGAAATACTGTCTCGATCCATTCAGCACACCAAGCTTCTTCGAGGCTAATTTGGCCTTACCCTCCAAGTGACCGCGGAACTGGACTTCGCTCGATATATCGACACCAAGGGTTTCGATGCTGGCTGTGGCAGTCAGGGAAGTGATTTCAAAGCGAGGTGACACGACAAACGGTATCTTTTTGGCGGTGAACGCGCAAACCTGTGTCTTCGTTGGGTTAAATTGGACTAGATTAAGTCGACCCCAATCAGAAACTCCTTCTAAGGAGGCTTCAATTTCAGACACAAGTTTGGATCGACTCTCAGTGACGTTTTCCCGAGAAATGTTAGCGCGGTCACTTGTGCTATCATCGGCATAGCAATGAATGTCGCTGATTTGCAGCATATCATTGATATGCAGAAGAAACAGCGTGGGTGATAGCACACAGCCTTGTAGGACACCAGCATTCACAGTCGGAGCATGCACCGTCGACAACGACCTTGATGCTTCTGTCTGCGAGAAAACTGGTGATCCAGTTGCATAATTTCTCGGGAAGCCCATAGGAAGGAAGCCTCGAGAGAAGCGCTTTGTGCCAGACCCGATCGAAAGCCTTCGCTACGTCGAAACTGACTGACAACGCCTCCCCCTTGGTCTCGATCGCCTGTGCCCACCGGTGTGTTAGGTATACGAGAAGATCACCAACTGAACGACCCTGACGGAAACCGTATTGTCTATCATTGAGTAGCTGGTGGTCTTCTAAGTACCGAAGGAGCTGGTTTATAATATGTAGTGATGTAGTGATTAGTAAAATATCGAAGCTCCAAGTCCTTTTGTGTTGTGTCATTGATATATCTTTAGGCAATAAATTGAGCCTTACGTAACTGAAAATACTTAGTGCCATCCCCATCATGAGATATTGATAGTCCTCTAATAGTGAGTAGTTGATATTCATTAAGAGTTCAACAAAGTATCAGTGTCAAAAAGACCCAAACTAATTAAGAAAAGGAAAACAAAAAGGTCGCTTAGAGGGACTTTTCAGCTTAAATCAATGTTACAAGGATCGTATAAAATTAATTCCTTATAAGCCTACTGCCGGCAGTTGACCCCGCCCCCTAGAGGGTTCTAATTGATATGGGCCAACCACTTCATTTGCATGATCTCCGATTTGATTAAGCACTATTAAGGATACAACGTTTTCAACAAATTTGAATTTGGGTACGTATTTTACAATGTATTATTTATGTGTCGGCTACGACAATTTCGCCATAATAAGACAGTCAAATGATTTTATTGTGTAGAGGAAAAGGTACGAGTGACATTGCGAGTCACGTGAGTGGAATCCTTTGGAGGTTCGACGGCTAGGTTTCGAGTTCAGACGGATGTTAATACTCACTCTTTTGGAAGCCATCGAGTAGTTCGGACCCGCAAAACGGAACCGCTTGTTCACTCACTCAGATAAAGTGATTGTGAGAAGTGTAATTATGGTTTGAAATCCATGACATAAACCCTCTACCAGAAACCTTAGTGATGACCGTTCAATCGCTAACTTATCACATACCCCGTTATATATTTAAAAAGGAGAAGGATTCACTCGCGTGTGTATTTCCGGGATGCTTGACTAGTTTCGGACCCGATCCCTTTGTCAAGGAGTGAAGCGTTCTACCGGGGAAACTAGTCGGGGAGCTTCCCCGAAATACGTACAGTAAAACCGTATATCTGTATATTTAAAAATGAATCCCTATTTCCCTTGGTGACGCCATCACTTGAGAACGACTTAACCGTATTCATTCATCTTTTTTTTTTAATATTTTGTAGAAAATTGCGCAGAAGATTTTAAAATTTCATAAGCCATAAATATTGCTGTTTGAGACATATTATATAAAATAAATTATGGGTGAGGACTTGACTTGGTAGTAGAGGCGCGGGTAGAACAATTTTATTTTACTTTGAAATTATAGTCTCTAAATAAATTTCAAGTACTTTAATGCCGAAAATTCAACGAAATTTTACCGTCCGTAAGCAAAACGAATCGTTTCTTGTTTATTGGAACGCGGCATAAATCTATAATTAATTCATGAAAATCAAAATTTAACAAAAATATTTAAATATTTTATTATTAATTGTACACTGGTGCAATGATATGTACAAAGGCGTACTTAATCCATATAGTGGATAAAGGTTTTGTCACCGTTCTAGCTTATTCCAGAGTTATTCAGTAGCGTCGAGAAAAGAGAAATCAGCATAGTCAAGGATGGGACGGAGAAGGGATTGCGAAAGATAGACTTTAACTAAATCTTAGTTTCCTCGGAGTCAATAGCGACTTTCGTAATAAATCATAGCGATGGAATCTAAAGCAGAAATATTTGTTATTCTAAATAGAGGTTAGAAGCTAGGGGTTTAAGCCTTCATTTCCATTATTAAATTGGTTAGCATTTACATTCAAGAAATATCGTCTGAAGAAACACGACTTATTGCTATCTATGCCATGAATTTACCTTTGCATTAGGTATAAAATGGGTCTAATTATTAAAAATACTTCTAGTATTTCATATTTTACCGTGGTACTAAATAATTCAACAGTAGTGAACCTCGCGATGGCTATTGGTGCAGAAAGTCTCATTTTGCGAGGAGATGATGTTGGCTAAAGAGACCGCGAAACGGGTACGGGAGAGGACGAGTACGTTTCCGTCCCGCAGAAGATATTCCCGCACAAGGTGCCGGAGAACGAAGAATGATCTCCGGCCTCAATTATCGCTGGCCTAGGAGCCTGGAGGTAACAGATGGGCTGTCTGTTACCCTAGCAGAAGCAGGCCTGAGACGGTGGCGCAAAGTTTTCAACGGGTTTGTTGCCGTTCTGACCCAATACCGTGTGGTTTTAGTCGGCTCGATTCCGAATAATCACTTCACTGTTAGCTTCAGTAAGGTGATGACCCGTGGTGGTTTCCTCAAAGAAGTATTAAATAAGGTTTAAATTTACGTAAACCTTAGAGTTATTTAACAGTACATACAGTGGTTGTAATAAATTCACTTAGAAGACAGTAAAGGCTTACATGGATATCGATAAAACGTGTCAGAATTTTATCTAAAGCTCAGCATATCATTATCGCAGTAAATATATATGGACATTAATTTTATATCTGCTGGGAACGGACATATTGTACTACTAACTACGTGGCTCAGACTAAAGTTGAGATAAAAAAGTGAACTGAAATATGGAATGAAAATTTGTGCAATTTACGAGTAGGTTTAGCCAAGTACTAGTTTGCATATTTTTACGGCAATTTTTTCACTCGAAGTTGAAGAAATTAATTCAGAGTCCTCTCTTTTCCATAAACTTTGTAAAACTATTTCATCGAAGCTGTGTGCTGTTTTATTAATCTTAATACAATCACTGCACGGATGGCGCAATGGTCGCCTCGCCAATAAGCCACGCCGAGTGTTATGGGTTCAAATCCAAATAGTTGCCCGAGTCTGGGCGTTCTTTGTGTCCGTTATTTAAACGTTTGTGAAGCCCCCCGCGATACAGGAATATTCCAAATGCGGGAGTTGTCTTTCTTATAAAAAAACGGAAAAAGTATATGTAAATTTACACATACTCCTGACCTAATCATTAAATACTAAGCCCTCTTCCTCTTTCCTAATCACCCAGTGCTGTGCCCGACGTGAAGTTTACCATTTATAACTACACATTGGAATGGCAATAAATATTGGGTATTGAATAATATAGTCTCTGTAGACGGACTGAAGTTGGCGTTTGACATAGGCGAGCGTATCGCGATTTGCGATTTATGAAAAAGAAATGTTATGGGAGACTTTATTTAAGACTGCTGTGCCCGAAGATTCGCCCTAAGCCATCCCTTAATATGTTGTTCTCTAAGTGATAGTGAGTCGCAACGACATTTATTATTATTCTTTGTTAATATCCTAAAAAAAAATAATTACTAGTCACAAATAAGTACCCTGCTTTTTAGACTTAAATCATTGACAAATTGACAACAGTTATAAAGTAGCTAAGTTTAACAAGGCCTGTGTTACACACATTTGCAGGTTGATAAACTATTCTAGTCTCAAAATCAATCTGTCAAAATGAAGGAAGGCTTTTAAAGTTTACACACACTCCAAGTCTTAATGTAATAATTATGTGACATATTATACTATTACGTAATTTCAGTATGTAAATATTCAAAATGACACCGTCAACCATCCCATACAACCAAGTAATTAGGAGTCAACAAACACTCTGAGGTACTTAATTATTAGTTGTTGTTGACTCTGAATAAAGTAAAAGCTACTCTCCACAAAACAAAGGATAACTCATAAAAAGGCTATAAGCTTAGGTTATGAGGGAAATAATGTATTCTGTTTTATAATTACTACACTTTCTCTTGTGACGCGAGGTAATTTTACTTTCAAACAAAATTCTAACTACTGCTTGTTATATGAATAGAATGTGTCGACAGGATATATATGCTGAAGGTCGATTGAATCATTATATTATATCTTCTCGACTGTAAAGTTTGCTATTTATCAACTGTTTCACTGTTGTCAATTATGGCCCGGTCGTGATGTAAGCGAATACAGAAACTTTTATACTCTGTGTTTTCCAATACATCACTATCACCTAGGATTACGAAATTATTTGCAGCCATAGAAGCCAAAGGGCTCGAACAAATTGCAAGGGCTAAACATTTTTATTTTGGGCAGCTAAAACACTGAGTCTTGTTGGCTCGATTCACATGAGGATATTTAAATATATATGAATATGATATACAACAGATTGGTAGACGTGTGCATAACAATATAATTAATATTAATGGACGCTTGGCTTGAAAAAGTCGAAATAGTGGTCGAATTTAGACTGTAATTCACTATATTTTAGCTGTTTTGTTTTACATCATTGTACAGTATAACTTGAACTCTCATAGTAAAGACTTTCCGTATAATGACAAGTCAACATATGTAAATACTGGCTTATAGTTTCTTAATATTCTTAGTTCATATTCATTAAAAGTTTAGCTTTCTGACCTTCTTCTACTCACTAATTTTAAGTATTCCTAAATTCACATTTCTAAGTGCGTGTATTTTGGTTAAAAATGCGTACAAAGAACTACTACTCTTTACGTATTAATATACTGCCCGTAAATCGATTTCCTATATTCTCTCCAGTCTCCATCCCACGGTTGCCTGTAAGAGATTGCCTCAGTGCGATAAGGCCGCCAATTGTATAAGCCACCCAACATTGCTGTGCTCCCACTCTTTAAAATTATTTTGGTGTATAATAAAGAGATATTTTTATTTTACTAATTTAGTTATATTCTTCTCCATAACAAACAATTATAGTATGTATTAATAATATATTTCAGTCAGTTTTAATTATAAATATAGTCTTTCAGTATACATTTAGAATTTAGAATAAGAATTATTAGAATATTGAATAAAATATTATATACATTAGACATAATGAGCATTATATGCTCATAATGTTTTGTCATGTCACAAATAATATTTGTGTAATCAATACATTAGATCTACAAATCCTGAACTTATTCGCGGCAATATTTGTAAGTGCTTTTTGTTTTCCCGACGTTTTGATCAAATTACACCGTGTAGTCCAAATGGTTTGTTCGGTAGATTAGGATAAAGGTTATCAATAAAAAGGATCAGAACCATTTAGGTGCTTAAAATCCGTTATTGGCTCTAGTCAATAATGAATTTTCTATCGAGAATCTATACCCCATACCTTACTGCCATTTACATAATACATACTATTACTATTGACTGGCCTATTGGGCTAGTGGTTAGTGATATTGACTGCCAAGCCAGAGGTCGTGGGTTCGATTCCCACTCAGGACAAATAATTGTGTGATGAGCATTATGATTTGTTTTGTGCTTGAGTGTAATTTATCTATAATATATATGTATTTAGAAATATATAAGTATAGTTTATCAGCAGTCTGGTTACCATAGTACAGGCTCTGCCTAGTTTGGGATCAGACGGCCGTGTGTGAGATGTGTGGAGTTATTATTACTATACTTATATTACCATGGATCATTACACATCAAATGGTTTATTTATAGCATAACGCCTTAAGGCCATAGCCCCTAATGTTTATTGGTCAACCTTTTTTTTTGAAATTAGAAAAGAAAACGGAGTCAAACTCACCGTATGGAATAAGCGAACGCCATGACAGCATCAGAGACGAACTGCAGCTGCCTCTCAAACTCGGTGTTATTCTCCGTGAGTCTTTCTAGACCGGAGCAGACCCTGGAGTACTGGCCGTTGTAAGGAGTGCGAGGACTGCCTGGATAACGGCATTGAAAATGATCTTCCCAGAATTCTGTTAAAGAGAATTGTTATAAGTTTGGAATTGAAATTACTGATGTGGCAAAAGCTGAAAAAAAGTATTTTTTTTTCAAAATACTGGAGAGTAATGAATTCGGGTCACAATAATAAATAATTAAAACTAATAATGCTAGTTTCAAAATTCAAAATTCAAAATTCAAAATTCAAAATCATTTATTCAATTAAGACACTAAGTGACATTTATGAACGTTAAATTGAAGCTACTGTTAAAAATCATAGATCGACGCAAATAGACGCCACAGCATGTACTGGATTGTCGAGGTAAATTAGGTGAAAACACCAAAATCTACTGCCTGCTTGTGTCGATCTATAACTTCCAGTTTCCAAAATGCGTAGAGCCTTATGAGAAGAATACTGGCAAAGAAACTCATGGCCACTCTTTTTAAAAGTCAGATCTTCAGGTACAATGGTATTAGTGTTACATAAAAGATAAGCATGATGCAAGCTGTCGCCACCTGAATTACATTTTATTGAAATGCTCCAAAAGCTAACGTACAAACAAAAAATATCACTCAGTGATACCGTTGAAGGTTCGAACCTATTAAACATAGAAATCATTCAAGGTGCACATCAGTTACAAAGTCTACTGTTAAAACTAATTCGTGACTGGATTAAGAGGCTAGAGTTGCAGTTGAACGAACCAAAATAATAGTATAGGCTAAAGCATCGCTGACTAGGCCGACCAGTCACCCCAAGCAGCACCCGTTCACAAGTATGACGCATGGACCAGCCATCGTCTCCTTCGCCATATCAGAGGGAAAGAAACGACCCGCCCCATGACGACGCCGCAAGCAATGACATTTTAGTGAGCATGACGAGCCATAGTCGAGATACTGATAAAAATCACTACTAGTCAAAATTACCATAATAATCGTCACGCATTACTTTCAACTAACAATGGTTTGTTAATAAGTAGTTTAGTTTAGTAAGTTTAGTGAAAGCCTAGCCTAGTGTCTTTAATAGACAACTAAATCCTTCTTAAATGAAAGTAATAAAGTTTGTATTATATTTAAAGTTAAGAAAGCAATAACCAATCTCATCTTAAAACTAAAATAGAAAAACCATATTTTTTTACAACTTTACATTTTATTTTGTTTTCATAATTTTACTACAATCAAGAAGTTTTATTACTTTCATTTAAATGTCTATTAAACGCAATTAATTTTGCTGAGCTAGCATTCTTAGTTTCCGGGATTCTCAGCTATCTTAATGTGACCCGGATTCAGTGCTCTCGAGTGGACTTGGTTATGCAAATTAGTCTGTAATTAATGGCTACCTACTAGAGCTGTTAGTTGGCAAAAAAAAATACACATTTAATTTTTAACTTGATTTAATGATTAACTTTATCAACACTGTTGATCTCCGATCTTGAATACGAGTAATGTGACGAGATCTACATACAGTAAATATACCTATGCCACGTAGACTGTAATGGCCGCCAGGGCATGGTCAAATAGCCTTGTAGGTGGGAAGTTGCCCTACTTAGAAGGCTAAATAATATTTAGTTGTACCTCAATATGAGTAACAAATAATTATCAGGGAATTAAACTCTCGCCAAAGAACTGATCCATCCGTCCTTCACCTTTATATACACTTAAATGAAATCTAGTGTGGACTATTAAGTCCACGTACGGTATTAACCGTAACCACCATACAAGCGGCTTTGTTGATAACAATTAATGTAGCCTCATACACTACATTCCTTAAATAAAAAGCTGCATTCAAAGAAGTGTTAAAGATTTAAAACGGATTAAGGTCTGATGCGTTCACAGATTATTAAGATGCAACGACTTCTAAAAGTGTCTGCGGGTCTAGTCCCTGATAGAATTGAAAGCTATCCTATTGTGTGTATGTAAATAAGTTCTCTTTAACCGTAGCGCTCCACCGCGCCGTCTCAGAAGATGGATAATCTCGATCACTGACAGGTACACATTCATTTTACCAGTGAACTATAAATTTAACATTTTATTATTCACCTAAGAGTTTTATTGATAGTAGTAGTTGAGAAAGACTTTTACTGGACATTGTCGCAGTGACGATAATGAGAGCTTATAAACTGTGGAGGAGTTCCAAAACACAGATTGCCGCACAGCCATGATTGATGTTGGCAAGTTATATAAGTTCTAATCACAGGAAGAACCTTTATTGCGCGATACAGGATCAGTAGTTACAATGTTATTCGGCTTGTATTCGCTAGATGGCACTTAACTATATTTTTTTACACTTAGAGGTGGATGGAGGTCGCCACAACTACAAAACGACGACTTACAACGTTAGACATTATTTTACAAGAACTTAAATAGATCTTTAGACGATTATATCAGTAAATTATAAGTTATAGGTATCTTTAGTAAATGGTTACCAAAAAGAAATAAAAACTAATTAATTTCGTACATTTTATAGAGAGGCTAACGAAATGTAGAGAACTACTGATTTACTTTGAAACTTACTAGCCTTGTACAAAAAGATAAACGAAGTGACTTGGGTGTAAGACACTACTGCAAAATTGGTTTAAGAAGATAAGAAACTTAGCAAAGATTAAGACGAGTGATTTCACCTTTAATAGCTTTTATGTTTCTTTTATTTGAAATTGGCTTACTTTAATATATAATTCAGTATTTTTATTGAATAAGCTTACAAACTTATATGTTGAGGTTGGAAAACTGACTGTGAAGTATAAAAAAACAGTCAGTCCTAGGACTGCACGTCAGAAGTGAAAACATAACTTCACAATGTATTTGCATATACACACACACACACACATATCTGTATATATGTATATATATATATATATATATATATATATATATATATATATATATATATATATATAATTATACATAGGGTAAACTGGAAGTTCTGCGCTCCTGGGCGCTCATAAATGTTTGAATTTCGAATGTTATATTTTTTTAAATATAAGAAACTCAGCTTCGTCTTACGAATTTTCGATCAGGTCACGTGTCAAACATTCAACATTTTTTACCCATCCCAAAAAGTGCACAACGCCGCTAAATAAGTTTTCACTTCTATAAATGATCAGATTAAATTTAGTCATGTGCTGGAATGTCAAAAATGTATTTCCGCGGATACGAATACGGATTATTAGTGTCTAGATCCGCGAATAAGTATTTGGACAGCAAATTTTTCCTCAGTCGATTGAGGCTGCTACTGCCGACATGACAGTTGACATTGAGGAATAATAACACGACATGTTTCAATTAGCATTGCGGGTATTTTTTATAATTATTATTTTAATACACACATCACAAAAAATTGGAGTTTAATCTTGTTATTAAGATAGTCAAATAGTTCTTTATAACTGTCAAATATATTAGTAACTCACTGCATTAGATATTTAAATATTTAATTTAAGTAAAATAGGTTAGAATTTCATAAAATAAATAAAATATAATAATGTAAAAGATCCGTTCAATATCCGCCAAAATGTAACCGATACGGTAAGATACGGGCAAGGATACAGATTTTTTTTTAAATGTGTCTAATGTTTTCATTTATTTTATATAATGTTAAATTCAGACGCAATTTTTAATAAATTTAATAAATAACTTAATTGCTAAATAAGTTCACTACCCTTTTAGCAGTTTTCTGTTCTTCTTATTTATTCCTGTCATACCTGCTTTAAAATTCATTAATGTCTATTAATAATAATTCAATCTTTTCCTTTATTTGTATTATCAATCTATTCATCATCCGGGTGACAAGTACTTCCCGCCCATTGTCCCTGCAGGCTTGTGATTCAACTACTATATTTAGGTGTCACTGATGAATGAGATGTTTATAAACCCCTAAAACATTTAGCAAGAAAAGACAATTAAATAATTATGTCCCCTTTTAACTCCTATAACATTACAAATAGTTGAAAATGTTTTCGAAATTTTGTTTTCGCATAATAAAGCACTCTATCTCGGCAGGTCCTCCGGAATAATTAATGGAATTTTCTCAAAAGAAACTTTTCCCTTCCTTTATGAGTTGGTAAACTTTGATATTCTTGTAGTTGAGGTAAATTATCAACTCATTTTCATGGCGTTATTAATACTGAATTTATCTAACCAGTAATGGTGTCGAAGTTTGGATGCTTGTTTTATTAACACGCTTAAATTGAGTTATGAGTTGTATTGTAATTTATTTACAATGTTTAAGTTTCAGACAAAGTTTTAAAATTATTATTTGTTAAGAAATACTTCACTGCATATTATAAAACAAAGTCATGTTGGCGTGTTCGCGATAAACTGAAAAACTACTGAACGGATTTTCATGCGGTTTAAGTGTATAATTTGTTGAAGAGAATAATTTGTTAAAGATGTCTCTACTACCCGTGCGAAGCCGGGGCGGGTTGCTAGTATAAAATAAAATATACTTTTAAAGCGGTAAAATAGTTTACAAACTCAAACGTTATGAACTGTATAATGGTATAGTAAGTTATATTGAGACTGACGTTGAATAATATCTTACACATAATATATGTCTTGAGAATTTAAAACAGTCCTGGTTCTGGTATGAAATAAATTTAGAAATTCAGAACTAGCTGACATTCAAGTCATTGTAAAATATTGTCTCAATACTCGATCTAAGCAAGCTGCTTGTGATTCGTACATAAATATATTGTTCTTCAGTACAGTTCATTCTGAAAATGTGCAGTGATATGAAAAAAAAATACTTTTTACGCCACAGTATTACACCAAAAGATTTGAAAATTTGAACCTCGGGTAAACAAGAATAGATTAAAAAAATAAAATACCCTTGACTTGAAAGGCCCTTCAACGAATTATATATATTGAACTAGCCATTCCCGCAGTTTCACCTGCGTTTATGATCACTGCTCCGCCTGTAGCCTTCCTCGATAAATGAGCTATCTAATACTAAAATAATTTTTCAATTCGAACTAGTAGTTCCTGAGATTAGCGCGTTTAAGCAAACAAACAAACAAACTCGTCAGCTTTATAATGTTAGTATAGAAGTATAGATTATAGCTAAGAACACTCTCAATCGGGTCACCAAAACAAAAAAACACTTAATCAAAATCAATCTATCCCTAGCTACGATGCTCACACAGACAGACACAGATACACACGGTAAACTTAAACCATCCCTCCTTTTTGCGTCGAGGGTTAAACACGAAAAGAGCAAATGAACTGTACGCACGCTTAGCAGTATTTTTGTCTAGGCATTAAAAAAATATTTATTTGTTCCTTTATATTCACTAGAACTTATTTCATCGCTGCAAACAGTATACTATTAGTGTATAAAATAATAAACAATTTATGCCAGCTTGCCAATCATGGATGCCCTTGCAACTTGCAACCACGACACTCTAAACTCTGTCTAACACAAATACTCAATGCAACCTCAACCTCAAACAAGTGCAGTTATATCTAAACTTTCACCGATCAAACGTCAAGGACCTCTATATTAAACGACACTTGTGACAACGAGACAAATATTCAGTTACAATAGAATATCAAGTTTCGAGCTTTCGATTCAGTTTCAAAAGATACCACGGCAAAGGTCGTCAATTGATCTCGTTGACTTTTGAAACAAAAGTATATATGTTCAAAATAAGCTACTACCTATGTTAAAAGAGTGAGAAACATTCTTTTCTGAATATTATTAAAGTAGCAAACATAAGTCAATTAGTATTTTTTCTACGCCCAGTTGTTAAAAATATTTTATAGTATTTATAGTATACCTAAGATACTCGTACGTTATATCGGAAAAATAGGACTCATTTGGTACCAAATTGTGATATTTATAATAATAAAAATCAAGAACTTTTATCATCAATACATACAAATAAATAAAATTTAAGTGTCAAAATAATACTGTTTTAAACTCCTACAGTTATTTGCACGATACCTATGCCTAAAAATCAGTTTTAATATTTTTTGTCTGTCGCCTTTTCTGTCTGTCTGTCTGTCTGTCTGTTTGTTCCGGCTGATCTCCGTGGACCGATTTCCACGGAATTTTTAGTGGTAGATAGCTGGTGTTATAAGGAGTAACTTAGGCTACTTTTATTTTGGAAAAAAATTAGAGTTCCGCGCAAAATATATAAATTTGTTTTCATAAAATTAAATATTTGTGCACGTAGTAGTACGTAGATGCTTATGTTCAGAAAAGTATATCACATGTGTTTTATTTTACATCAATTCATTAATTTCCTTTCTCATGCAGCACTTACCCCATTTTATATCTGCATCACCCTAAACATAACTCGGAGGATTTACCTAAAGCTTCTCTAGATTCTTTGTTTAGAAACTTTACTTTTGCGTCTTTAATGAACATTAAGTTTATCTCAGCTTCAAGCCTTAATCAACAGGAGCTATAAAGTTAAGTGCGGCCGTAACGGAAGTGTAACTACGGTTTTGTTTTAGTATACGCACTTTCTTTCTTCCGAGATTTGTTTTACATACTGATTATGACAAGTTAAATTTTGGATATTTGTGTCAATTTTGTTGCAGATCGTCCGTAGCTAAAACCGACTTAAGCGAAAGATATCACCCCATCGTGACAGACCATAGTAAATTTCGAGTAACTTTCTCAACGGAAAAATCACTCGACGGACCAGACTGCCAGAGCTCTGAAAACATCTGCTTATAGTAGAAATGATAGCAGATGATAATAAAAAAAACAATATCTATGTGTGTTATTCTAATCTTCAGTAGTTATATAACTACTAAGGATTAGAATAACACATATAGATATTGTTTTTTTTGAGACAACTCTATTGTAATATTACAATAGAGTTGTAAATTCATTATATAGTATTTATGAGAAAGAACACCAAGCATCTACATTTCACATTTATGATAGTAGTAGAACTTACCAACAAACCAAGGATTCCTTCTATTATTCTTCACATTCAGTGCAAGGAAGTACTCCTTGAATCCCTCCACGTCGTTAGCTTGCGGCTGGACGCTAATAGTGCCTTCCACTGCTCGTTCGTTGCCATCGGAGACGAGAGACCTGGCGCTCCAGCCGTCTGAACCGACCCAGCTGAAGGAGTGTGTTGCGTTGGCACGTTGAACTGCCCTCATAACTCCAGCTACTTCTTGATCGGAGCCGAAGATTATGGCACCTAGGAACAAAATAGTTTTTGGTTTAATTTTCTTTAATAATAATATGTTTTTGTTACTAAAACTTTACAAATTCTACTAACAGATAAAGGTTTATATAGAATATCTAAAATAGAAAAAAATCGTATATCAGTAGTACATGTTACATCAGGTCCTACTAAGCATCTTGTACAAGGCGAAGCATATCACGCAGGAATACTTTAAATTACAAGTTTCCTATGAGAGTTTAACAACAGTATTTAAACTTTTAAATTATATGAATAAAATGCAACATTATTATTAGAAATAATACAAAATGGAATTCATTACAGGGATATATAAATATAATTTAAAGAAAATAAACAATAAAATGAAAAAAACATTTAATAAATATTTAAAAAAATAATAAAACAAAAAAATATTTAATATCAAATTAAAGATTTCAAAAAGCTCTCTTTATCGTCGTATGTCCAGGTGAGGCAATTTTTTTTTGTCGGCACTGAGTAGGTTGATTTTTTGGCGCCTTTAGCTTTGTTTAGTTTTATTGAAAACTAGATTTTTCCCGGCTCTTAGCTCGTGTTAGTTTTTAATCCTAGGAACACATTTTGTTCTGAATCCAAGGTTCTAAAGCTCTGTGTCTTTTTTTGTATCACTGACAATGTATATATGCAGAATTCCATGACGATTGGTTGAGTGCTTCATAGCATTGATCGTATTAACTTAAGATTATTGTAACGTAAAGGGATTATCAATTAATCGTAATAAATAAATTTAAAACAAGCTTTTATACAAACTAAGTTTTATTTTAGTGTAGATTTGATGTTGAAAAAAGTACTCCTCAAGACGAATCAATTGAGTTCAAACTCAATTGGTTTATCTTATTTAGTTCAGAAGTTCCATTTTCCGACTCCATCACACCCTGGATATCCATTCCTACGGCCATCTTCCGGTTCCAGTATCAGAACATCTCCATGTGTACCATATTATTGTACTATTACCGGAGATACATATAGCCCAATCGGACATCGGGAAGTGGTTCAAAGTGGTTTAGCTTCCAAGATTCGTGCCGAACAAGCATTGCAAGGTAAATAAAAGCTTGTAGAAAGAGACTGAAATAGCAAAATAGAAAGAAAAACAAACATCGGGACAACAAATAAAGTAATGATTGGCTGTATTATGAGTAGTTTGAATTTAGAATAGTAATTCTAAATTAGTAGTATATTAGTAAGTAGAGTGAAATATGACGTTTCTCCCTTATTAACAATTCCAGTTTTATATATTTTCTTTAAACTTAACTTATATCTACCTATTGTTATCTTTCCTTCTTCTATAGGAAAGTTCCCCGTGTAAGGTTGGATCACTTAGAACACTGGACAATATACTGCGTTTATTAAAGCTATACACGTATATACAATGTTGTAGAACTGACAAAACACACCAGTACTAATATGTGAATGAAATATATTTTTTTTTAATCTTTTAATATTTAAAAATCAATGTTTATTTGTTTGTAATTTTATGTCATCACGAAATTGAACATACACGTTGCCAGGTATACAGAGAAGGATATAGGTTACGTTTCATAGAGAAAAAAAGTTGTATTCCCGAGATATAGGAAAAGTTTCACACGAGCAAAGCCGCGGGCAAAAGCTAGATTTATAAATATCCTGTTTAAAACATTGATGTCACCGTTACCACGTAACATTTCCAATGAGTAAATCACGTAAAATATTGGAACCTTGTTATTCTAATCACGTCGTAGTTTTCTTTCATACATTTCATCGAGAATATAGGTATTGCAACACAAGGAATGTCACTCTTTGCTAATCTTATCAAGTATCTAAAACGCAGTGTATAAAAGTATCTAATCTTAAAACCTTGAAAACGAAATGAAAATTTTCTTCTGTGTGTGATACGGGCGCCTACTCATGAAGAGGTAGGATAAAGTGAATAGTTAGGGTCGAAACAAATCAAAACCAGCGAAGTTCTACAGAATTTGACCCAAATCTTATCATCCTTGCTTTTCCAAGTGATTAAATTATGGTCTTCTCAATAAAAGAAGATCAATTATCCTTTTGGGTTTGCAAATAACAAGAGGCTATAGTGATAGCTTATCCTCAAGTAGGTTATAGGGTTAATTATTCATCACAGAATATTATGCAAAGTTGTTTGGACTGAAATATTTTCTTTATATATTACTAGCAGCGCCACACGGTTTTACCCGCGTAAGTCCCGATCCCGTGGGAATATCGGAATAAAAATAGTAATGTAAGTAGCCTACATGTTAATCCAAGTATCTACATATCAAGTTTTATCGCAATCGGTTCAGTAGTTTTGGCGTGAAAGAGTAACAAACATCCGTACATACATACATCCTCACAAACTTTCACGTTTATAATATTAGTAGGAGAGGATATTAAAGGCTTCCGTAAAACACTCCAATTCAGCTGCATCTAAATGTGTCTACTACCATTTGTATGAGAATAATGTAATATGTTTGGGTATAAAAACGTAAGGGACATGACAAATGAGTTAATTTCCTTTTTTCTTTTTTGTTACAAATATTTTTGGTTTTATTATTTCTAAGCAAGTTAGTTAGTAGAGTATAGTCGGACGCTGTTCTAGCTGCTTAGTTGCAGAACGTGTAATATATATAATCATTATACTAAGATTCTGGCTGTTATTTCTGGTATCAAAAATTTTAATTGACTAGTTTACCAGTTAAAAGTTACCACTGTATATTCTTTTGAGGGGTTTAGAAAATAATATTATTTTTAACTGTTCAACGTGCCAGTCACATAAGTGTAGTAGTAGTGGAGTTGTAAGGCTATGCAAGCTTCGGCATTCAGTTGTCATCAGGCAATCCGTTTGTTTGTTCGAAAGTTTAGAAAGCTCTAGTAGATAGTCCGGTATCAAAAACACCTGGACTTACGATAAACTTTGGGCACCAGTATTAGCTGACTTCTTCTCTCTCCCCTCTATCTCTTACAGTTAAGAAACAGTTGTCCTCACATTAAATTGCGCTTGTAAGCAATGTAACAAGTAAATTTGTAAAAAAAAAACATGTTGAAAAAGAGTGTCCTTGGAGTTTCTTGCCTGTTCGTCTCCATAGGGTCTACGTTTTGGAACAGGCAACTAGCTTCACGACCGACTTATACTGACTGACTCCTCCTGACAATTCAAAAATACCTACAATGGGTTTACTTGAAATAAATAATTTTGATTTTGAAACCTATTTTCCCCCTATATTTATTCTACAGGTTATTTGAATAATAATTTATTTAACTATGTATGTTCAAGCTGTCAAAACCCATCGCAGAGTTTGGAAGTAATCCCTTGTTTATCAAATTTCGCGTTTAACCCTCAATAGAACAACCAAGAATTACCCGCCTTCGTGACCAGAATGAAAACTGACTTATATTTACTTTAGTGGTCTAACAAAGCATAGTACGTACACGGAACTAATTTATTAGTTACTCGCGGGGAGTGAGGAGTGGGGAGTGAGGTAATCCACGGGAGACTTTATTTAGTAGGTAAGCCTCTTAAGTCTTACATAAGACGAGGGATAATCTATTTCATATTCATAGTATAATAAGGATTATGGACTAAGTACGTTATATGTTTTGGCAATTGTTGTTTTTGTAGGGTAAAAGATAAAGTATAATTAATAATAATGTATTACAAATCATTCTTTTAATACATTTAAGTTGCTGACTAATTTAAACGTAACGTGAGGTCCGCAGGCTCCTAAATAATACCGCTCAAATGCTTAATAAGCTTATGTTCTAAGTATAATATGAATGAAAATAAAATGATTAATACGAAAAGTATCAGTACCTAGAATATTAATATGTTCTTAATAATAGTAGTAGTGCCTTTGATTTTCTAAATGTGGCTGGTTAATATGAACACGGTTTTGTATTGAAATTTTACGGCCTTTAAGACGTCTAGTGTCTCTAGTTAACTACAAAAATACAATATCAAGCTATAAGTACTGGCTAAACACGATTTTAAAAATAGTTAATTACCTTTCTCATTCCCTTCTGCTTAATTAAAAATCTGTTGCGCGGTGCTTTCTAAAATATTCATGTATCATGCCTTGTTTCACTTCTGAGTATAAAGCAAAATATTAAGTGTCTCATAACTATTATTTACTATTTTGCTAACAGTGTTTATATTAACTAGACTACCTTAATTGTTTACTAACTTTTAAACTTTCATGATATAATTATGTATATATATACGGGAATTTACGCCATCACGAAATAGGTATTACATACCCCTGAATTAAGTGCGGAGGGCGAGCACCACTGATCCAGTCAATCTCTGACTATGGCCAGTGCAATCTGGTCGAAATGTCAGGCAATTCAGAGGTATTTAAAAGATACCTATTTCGTGGTCGCGTTAATTGTATATTTATTTATTAAAAATCAAAAATGTTAGGCAGCCTCATTACCATTTCTTACATCAACATTTTACAAACAGCAATTCTATTAAGTCTGAGTAAGACTCCGTAAGCGTCTTTATTTCTTTTTGGTTTCGAAGACAAAGAGATATATCGCGAAGAAACTGAGACATTAATAATAAATGCTAAGTGTGCCCAAAGCTTCAGGAGACGACAGATGGAACCATCTATTACGTATAAGCTACTGAAGCATTGTAGAGTGCTTGAAATAAAAATGTAACAAATAATATTAAAGCCATTACTGTCTCACTGTGAATATTTTTTTCGTATAGGTTGTGGAAATAAAGCAGCGGCAGCGTAAGGGCTAAGCCGTCGGACTTACAATCAAGTGGTTGGGGGTTCGAACCCCACTCAGTACACTACCGACGTAAACTTACTTCTAACACCAGTATTTAGCTCAGCTGGAGGGGTTAACAAGAATACTAGTAAACTGTGACACACATTGCTAGTATTTCTCATTAAAAAAAAAGGAAATATTATATTCACGACGAGTCATAATTTCTCCTCGTCACTGTCGATTGCTAACATTCCCAAAGGCTTTTGATATTAAATGTTAAATAGTGGTGTTCATTTTTGTTAAAGGAAAAAGCCAACGTTGGAAGCGGAGCGTTGACCGAAATGCCATGGGATTACGTGACCCTTGCTTAGCTTGTGATCCAACCCGAAGCGACTTAAATATATATTTGTATTTGCCCTCTACTGGGCCCATTATCAAGGGCGACAAAGCGACTCAAGTTTTTATTCTAGTTAATTAGTTTTTTATTTTAGAAAAGTACAAATTTCCACTCTTATGGGATAATCGTGTCTAATTGAGATGAACTCAAAACAGATCGAGCATAACATCTTAATGAAACAGATAACAATAAAAATACTGAATATCAATTTAAAAAAAGACACTTTCACGATGGTATGTGCCTAATTGCAATATTTATTTAATTGGATAGATAAAACAACCGTGATTTGTGAAGTGTTCACATTGCGATATGAGACAGTGCAGTCATATAAAATATATCTTAGTGGTATACAAGCACATCCTACTAATATTATAAAAGCGAAAGTTTGTAAGTATGGATGGATGTTTGTTACTCTTTCACGCCAAAACTACCAAAACCGCTTGCGACGAAACTTGGTATGTAGATAGCCGGAGACCTGGATTTACACACAGGCAACTTTTTATCCCGATATTCCCACGGGATCGGGACTTACGTGGGTGAAACCGCGCGGCGCTGCTAGTACATTATAACTAACAGATGACAGTTCAACAAGCAAATTAAGATTAGTTTCACACAATATAACAAATACACTAAACGAATACACAGAGCCATTTAAATAATATATAGCACCGCTAGATTGAAAGTTTCTGGCTCGGTACCCAGCCTCCAGAACCAATGAGTTTCTACTTTGATTAACAATAGATTTATGTTTGATAGATCTGATCTGGATCCTGGAAGAGCAATGTACAAGTAAGATTTATTTTTATATTATGTCATATCTACAGTAACTACAGTTCAAAGTTCAATTTAAGTATAATTCAATTAACAAAATTGGGTTCATGGTGTGTACTATTTTATTCCTCTGAATCAGAAATCATCGCTTGTGGACTTACTGTTTGATCGAAGTTTTGTCGTTATTGGTTAAAT
This sequence comes from Euplagia quadripunctaria, assembly GCA_963859945.1. Taxonomy (NCBI): domain Eukaryota; kingdom Metazoa; phylum Arthropoda; class Insecta; order Lepidoptera; family Erebidae; genus Euplagia; species Euplagia quadripunctaria. Next base: position 1,502,309 of record OY982570.1, on the reverse strand, counting down.
AGTTCAAGAGTCCACACTAAATTTATTTTTACGATTCAAAAGTTTAGCTGATCTTTACAAGACTAATTCAAATATATTTTTCTAGTTTGAATTTGTTTTCTTTGATTTTTATGTGAAAATCAAATGATTTTCACATAAAAATCTATATATTATGGTCTTATAAAAATTTATAAGACCATAATATATTCTAGTTGTAATGAAAAAAGAATGCTTTTGATCTTGTGTAGTGAGTTTCTGTAATATTTATACTAAGTTCCCATTAAAAACTTAAAGTTCTGGAAGAAGAAGTAATTATTTATTTGGAGCATTTAGTACGTGGGGAACACTGAAAGTTTTGCGTAACTCATTAATACAACAATTTGCATGTAAAGTAATATATTTACTGCTTTTGGAAGTATTCTCCATTACATTTTAAACACTTTTTTATTCGGTCAAACCATTTTTGAAAACATGAGGACCATTCATTGGTCTAAAGGCATGTTTTTCACGTGCTGGTTGAAAGCTATAACGGCCTCTTCCGGCCTCCTAAATGTCATACCTCTCATCAAATCTTTGATTTTTGGGAAAATAAAGAAATCGCATGGTGTCAGGTCTGGACTATGTGAGGGATGGGTCACTAGCTCTACCTTTTTAGAAGCCAAAAATGACTTTGTCCTGTTCGCGGTGTGCGCCGAAGCATTGTCATTATGGAATAGGATGCGATGCCTTGGTCGTTTTTCTCTGAATTTCAAAGACAAACAAATGGTGTTGTACCACATAGCATTACCTATTTTTTGTTCTTCAAGTGGGATCGTGCAGACAGGACCCAGGGAGAAAAAAAACTTAATAATTTTTTTGCCTACGTTTCTCGCCTGCCTCAATTTTGTTGGTTTGTTGTCACCTTCGAACACCCATACAGAAGACTGTTGCTTTCTTGCCGGCATGTAACAATAATAATATATCCATGCTTCATCTCCTATTACAACATTTTTTTACGCCAATCAACACGAGTCCGTTTTTGTTCTGGGGTGAGTTCATGAGGAATCCAGCGGCAACAAAGTTGTTTAACTTTTAAACGTTGATGTAAGATTTTTTGAATTTGGCTCATACCAATCACCAAATGTCCTCGAATCTCCTCATACGCCAATTTCCTTCAATTAGTTGCCTGACAGTAGAGCAGACATTTTCCTCAGTGATCGCAGTTGAGGGCCGACCTTCACGAATTTCATCATGGAGAGAAACACGGCCACGATCAAATTCTGTGTACCAGCGCCTTACGGTGCTCAAATGAAGTGCTTCCCTCCCAAAAACATTTTGAAGACGAGCAGTGCAGTCTTGCGGAGTCATTGAACTTTTAAAAAATCATTGCCCTAAAATCTTTTTGTGTTAATTCCATTTCTGCTACTAGACGACGAACTTCAACTTGTGAAAAAAAGAAATTGAAAGATTGAGTTTCGTATGTTTAAAAAAATATAATAATCGAAATTCTAACATTTATGAGCGGCTAGGTGCGCAGAACTTTCAGTGTGCCCTATGTAGAAGAGCGCTATAAGCAAAGCCATTTCGTTTGGCTTACTCTTAGACAGAAATATCTTTAAACATTATTTTGGGTCTACAGAATATAAAAATTCTGGCGCATTAGTATTCGGAAACGGGGCTCAAAATTTAATAATTTGTTTTATTCTAGTATGTGCCCGTAGCGCGCGGTTTTTGTAGCTTAGACGGCAAGTTTTTAAATTACCAGAAATATAGAAGGTTGCCTCAGTTAAGGGTGCAGGTCTTGAGTAGGTCCGGATTTGAAAAGCTGTTACGAGTCACTCTTAAATTTATTGTCACATAGTTACGCATAATGGTTAGTCGTCACAAATATCAACTGATATTTGTGACAAAAACAAACCATCTGCACTCCCAGTTGAGCCTGAATAAAACAACACCTGTTTCAATCCCGTTCTCTGTGTCGCACTGAGGATGCCCGCCCATCCACACAGGACAAAATTGGCGTAGCTAATGGTAATCATTTCTTATCAGCGTTAACCAATAGATTCAATTTCAGTAACCATTTTAGCGAAAAATTGTTTTACGCGACGCAGCTGGCTATCGTTCTCTGCACACCCACAATTTATCATGTCGTCATTTGAAGTATAGTGAACTAGATAAAATTACTGTTTATGTCCCCGGCTGCTGTTTTTTCGATTGGGTTTCGATTGGTATACGGTTTTGGGTGAAATGTTTACTGGGAAGGTTTGAAGGTTTGTCCATTTTTAGAAGAATGTTTAAAGTTTGCATGAATAAATCTAAAATGTTTTGACTTTAAAAATGTGAACAGGAAATCTTTTTTTTGGGAAATATCTCAAGCACAACCTCTAAAAAAAGGAAAGAAGTCAAGGTTTTAAGCGGTTACAGCTGCAGTAACCAGTTACCAGTAATAGAAAATTGCCGAAGTAATTTTTTCTGAGTAGATATTCATTATTCGATGACAATAGTAGGCTACTTTTGATTAAATATTGGGGTTCTAGCATACTGTTCTTCTTCGCTATTCGAGCTACGAGCATACCGTACACAGCTTTTAAAAGGTGACTTTTTGATTTGATCAAATCAAACCAAAAGCTTCACTAAGCTATTACTAACTATTACTATAACTATTAATGAAACCAAAAACATTCGATATCGTTTCAACATTTATTTAATGAATTGAACAGTAAACGTTAAACATCAGACTAATGAGTATAACCATATCACTAATACGGCTCCATTAAATGCCATTTCTATTGAATATTTGTGTAAAATTATAATCTAACGCATTCATTAAAATTAAGGCCTTTAACGTTATAGTGTAGTAACATGTAGCTGTAGTCAAATTGTATGGTTATAATAAGCTCAATGAGACAAGTGCAACACTATTTATATTTATATATAAATTCACGCTTTTTATCCCCAATTTTTTTTGGTTTCAGGTCATATGACTTATTGCCGTCCTCCGGGTACATTGGTAGATTACTACTGTTACTAAGAATTTCCGTAAATCGAGCACAGAAAAAATGATCATAAACTTATGAAGAAGAACCATCAAAGCAATTTGCGGAAAAGTTATAACATCAAAACAAAATTTTCATGTCCAAGTGGACTTTATAACAAGCTCTTCATTATCACCCTTGGCAAATTTAGATACTTTAACCATCGACCTATGAAGTACTGTCTACGGTACGGCTTGGTAAGCAGTAAGGAACATCATGGTGCAATCTTAATACATTAATATCATGGTACATCTTATTTTTATTTTTGAAAGGATTATACAATTTTTTAAGAATTTTTGTGTTATACTTGTTCGCTCTAGAGAAGATCTTTAAGAAAAGGGGTACAACTGATTTCTGGAATAAAAAATATGAAGCATATAGAGTATACTACTACCATATCTGGTACTGGGGATGCGAACGTCACGAACAACTTGACGACTCATAGGCTGACTGGCTGGTGGTTAGGCTTTCTTGGCCTGCAATTCTCCGTCTACATATTTGTGTGCATAATAAGACCATTTGTATTGGTTTTGATGTTTCTATGTATAATATAATCCATATAATAAGGGTACTAATATGAAATATAATAATTTATATAATAATCGTTCTTTTCGTGTGTGGGTTAATCTCACCTCAACTTTTAGACAAAAGTGAATGCATTGGGTTCATAATTGATCCCTCATCTTACAGTCTTTCCGTAAGAGCGTAAATGATATGAATAAAAAATTAAAGTCATTGGAAAACGTTACACCACACACGACTATCGTCTTATACATACTTCCCACGTTCGGACTGGGGTAAACACATTTACTTACCAAATATTTTCTGCAGCTGTGTGGGTAAATTTAAGTACCAGTTGCAGATATACGGTTTTATTTGTGCGTGTATTTTCAGGTCAGGTTAACCCTTTCATAAACGGCGGTCACGAAACTGGTGGGGTGTCCCCGAAATACACGCGTGAGTTTATACATCTTTAATTAATTTGAAAACCACTCACGAAAGCTTTTATTCTAAAAAAATAAGGACGTTATCTTATTCTCACCTCTAGCTCTAGGTTTGGTGAGCAGCTTTGATACGATATCATCATAAGCGTTCTCGTGCGCCACTCCAGAATCCTTTACTAATTTTTCCTTCACCGCTATGCAGATGTTACTCTTTGCCAACAGGAATTCCAGCTCTTCGAACGCCTGTTGAAGATAACATAGTTACAGAATTTTGTGAATTCGCAATTATAAATTGTGTAGATGGAGCTTATGTCGATCTAAAAAAATATTATGACTGTATGTAGTCTAGATCTTAAGCTTAAATTAGATTGTGTTTTTAGTTCAGCGTCAATTATTTTATTTTGTCAGTTACTCAATAACAATATGAAATAACAATAACAAGCGTGCTATCTAGAATCTATAGAATTTGATGTGATGAACTGATCTACTTATGATAAAAATGTTGTATTAACTAGGTGAAATATATTATTTAAGACACAGGTTGTGTCTAGTTTAGGTAATAAAAAGGATAAATTTTGATAATAAATTGGATACTGGAGTACTGTTCGGTTGCTTGGTGTCCTGACTACGCTATACACACTCTCAGATTGGAACCTCAAAAAAGGTTTTTAAACCATCTAGTCTATTGCACGGATATTGCTAGAACAATCCGCAGCTCTACCACAACCTAACGCACGGCGAACCAATAAATAAATGTATCCTTTTCACTACCTAAATAAGGATGTGTCTCAAATAAAATATTTTTTTCAGTACCACTGCAAAGGGGATAGAACTTTAATTCGGACTTGACTGCTACGAAGCTGTTAGTACACGTAGTTAGATAGTGATTATAAATTAACTACGATTATCAGATTATTAAATTGGTCTTAGATTTGTTTATAGTATTCGTGCATTCATGTCAGTGTACCATTGTATCTAACGGAGCCACGGGTCGGTCGCTAATCTACCCGCCCCACCGACATACATAAGAAAAAATTCAAAGTTTCATGAGTTATTTACGTTATCTAGTCGCGAAGGTACTTCAGGACGTATATTTAAATCATCATTCATACCTTATCTACATTCCTTTCAATGGCACGTTAGAGATTTATACCTTTTTTTAACTAAGTAGAAAATTGTTGCCTTTTTGTGTATATTAAAAACAATTGTAATAGATATATTTATAAAAGGGGCATTATTGTTATAGTATTTATTTTTAGATAGCTTTCCATTCTTTATTTTATCTGTCGGTCAACGTTGTTGGTTTCATAACTACTAAATCTTATTATACGTACTTAGATTTACCAATTTTATGTAACTATTTGTTGATCCTAAATAAATAAATAAAAAATATATATATTTTGTTACTACGTTACTACTTATCACTTTAGGTATACTGTATAATGTTGTATCGGACTACACGCGCCGACTTGCAACCTCTGTGGACTGATGATAAACCTCTTTGGCGCGTTAAGTCTGACTGGCGACTCCGTCCTAAAATTATAATAATTTGTATTCGAAATAGTTCAGAGAATAGAACCATGAAAAAGATGACAATCGTCTGTGCAGCCTTGGAAGACAGACGCCCGTGTTGAGACACGGAACCGCAAGATATATTAATTGTGAAATTGTTATAGTTTATTCGTCAATGTGAATGTAACTCTTTAAAGGTTTAAAAGTAAAACCCAAGTTTCGACCGTGTAATCTTTTATTCCTCTGCCTTAGAAATTAGATCCATCTTTCCTGATACCATCCATCCATGCCTACCATCTGAGTTACTGCAATATGTATGTACTGTATATAATATAGCTTATGTATGTAATTGTTAATAAATTGATAAGTATTGATATTTATTGTAGGTAAAGTAGGTTAATGTACAATATCTGTATTTTTATATTTATTAGAAATGACAAATCATTTTTATTTTTGTGTTTTTTAAATACACCAACTACCACGGTCTCTCCGAATCATTTTGATTCATCCTAAGGTTTCCTGGAAGAGATTGCATCTAGCAATGAGGCCGCCCTTTGCAAATTATATGTTCTACTGTAATAGTGGTGTACAAATAAAGAGTTATCTATCTTTCTATCTATCTGGAACGTTCAATTATAAAGTAAGTAGGTTACTCTTGGAAAGGTGTGTACCATCTTCGTCTTCATCGTCACTTTCCATCAGGTGAGTTGGAAGGCAAACGCCTATTCCATTTCATAAAAAAAAAGGTTAAAAGTACTAAACTATTTATAGGGTATCAAACGGATGCCCAATTTAAAATAAAAAATCTCGGCCCCATTGCGAATTCTAATTTGGTAACACAATTATGATAATCACCGCGGTTTGTTATCGGGTTCGTGATATTGGCAAGTAGAGCTAATTCAGGCTATAAACTCCATTGCGATACTATTGTTATGTATTCAGTTACCAAGCGATATTTAATTGATGCCGTATTGAATATAGTTCGAGACTTTAAGGCGAAAATAAGAATCTCTATAAAGACGTGGGTGGTTATTTTTTAGTAACATTCTTCCAGCACGTTTTCTTAGATACTTTTATTTTATTTATTTGTTTTATATAAACTTTATGCACATAAAGTACAAAGGCGAAATTAATGCCTGAGGCATTCTCTGCCAGACAACTTTGGGGTGATGCAGAGTACACTGTTTTACGTTCAATTCCAGCAAACTCCACCCACACCAAATCTGTCCAGTGTCTAACTCATCTGTCTACTTTCCAGTACATCTAAAGGTTGCCAGTGAGAAACTTATTTAAGTGTTAAGGCCGCTATCAATAAATGAGATAGACATCACTCGCGATGTCAACTGATTTTAATTGAAGAACAAAAAATTAAGTGACGGAGGAATTTATAAAAGTAATTTAACAATGCTCGGTTTTAAATATATTTTTTTTAATTATATCAACTACTGAAAATCGGATCATCAATCGAATCGGAAAATCAACTACTGAAAATACCTTCGCATTCCACAAATTTCTTTCACAATTCTTTTACAGTACATGCAGCTCGCCTATGGAATGCATCAACTCAAGCTATTGGACGTGCTCAGACGACAGGTACACATTTTAAAAAAAAATATCACTGATTATTATCTGTCACAGTAATATTTCATTTGCGTATAATACTGGATATGTGTATATATTTGTTGTAATATCGGTATGTATGTATGTATATGTATGTATATATATGTGTGTATGTTTGTATGTGTATGTATATATAGGTAAGGTATACATAATTATTTATTCCTTTTCTCTTAAATTCATATAAGTGCTACTTAGCTAAAGTCGCACACCTGTTAACTGCCCAAAATATACATCCATTGCATCTGTCTATCTAAAGATTGTCTCTAAGAAATCGCAACTAGCGATAAGACCGCCGTTTGTACCATTATATATATTTTTTTGTCTTTGTAAATGTTTTAAACTGTTCCTCATGGTGTACAATAAAGAGTATTGCATTGTATTGTATATATTTAACAAGTTAATATTACAAAGGAACAAAATAATTTTTTTTTTTTGCTGCATGGAGTGTTACAGCTCTTTCTTGCTACTGCGAGGTAGCTGATTTCATATCTACTCTTTATATACATAGATATAGATATCATATTGGCTATATTTTTGAACTTGTATCACTTTAAACTAATAAAACTATGTATCATTTTAATAAATCAATCGATTTTTATAATGGTTACTTTGCTAAATATTTGTAAAAACCATTCCAACTGTTTCTGGAACACATGTGGTAAATATGCATTCAAAAATGTAGACTACGTTTGTCGGAGTTAGTAAAACGAGTGTATTTTGATTAATTTGGGTTTGTTTCGGAGGCCCGCCAGTAGATACTTAAAATTGTGTGTAAGAGTTGCGTGAAGTCTTCAAGTTTATTAACAAACAAGAAAATGCGGCGGGAACCTTCAAGTCATCGTGACAATTTAATTTTTTCGTGGTCGGTATTATACAGAGTGTTACAGAGAGGTGTGGTCAAATTTTAGGAGCGTTTTGTGTAGCCGACAAATAGCTACGAGTAATTTATCTTGAAAAAAAAATGGCTTTTCAATTTTTTTTTTCGTTTCAGTTCATTTTTTTTTTGTGGTATAGGGGGCAAACGAGCAGACGGGTCACCTGATGGTAAATGACTACCGCCACCCATGGGCACCTGCAACTCGAGAGTCACAAGTGCGTTGCCACCCTTTAAGGTGGGAGTAAGATAAGAGGGGGAGGGGGGGAAGAATGGAAAGAGGGGGGAGAGGGGGGAGAGGGGAAGGACGGGAATAAGGGAGAGGGAAGGGTTAGGGCCTCCGGTAACCTCACTCACGCGACGAAATGCAATGTTTTCTGTGAGGCCGTGGTAACGAGCGGAGTCGAAGCATAGCTCTCCCATATATCTAAACAACATGAATTTTCATGTCAATTTCAATGATTTTTTAATTTTTTCATGCAGACATTTCAGATAAATCTGGACATTCCATCAACATCCTTGGTGTTAAATACTGATAGTACGTCAGCCCTTCTCATACGAAATATTACCTTTATCGATCAACTAGCAGCGCCCCGCAGTTTCACCCGCGAAAGTCCCGATCCTGTTGGAATATCAGGATAAAAAGCTTATGTGTTAATCCAGGTCTCGAGCTATCTACATACCAAGTTTCATCGCAATTGGTTCAGTGGCTTTTGCGTGAAAGAGTAACAAACATCAATTTATCCATCCATCCAAACTTTCACATTTATAATATTAGTGGGATTTTCAAGTTTAATTTTTCAGTTTCAAACTAAGATAAAAGTCACGAATTTCCATAAAATTGTTAACCATAAGCAACTTAACCTATTCAAAATTATCACGACTTACTAAAATAATTCTACGAGTGGTGAAAGTGAAACAGATTATTTTAACTCGGATATTTCTTCCCTTTAATCAGGAAGAGCTCAGTGCAATAGTCAGAGACCTTGGCCTTTTAAATAAAATGCCAGAAATGAAGATCAAGGTGTTACTAGGTAGTAGGCAATTCTATTCTATTCTATTTTAAAAAGTCTCTTAACTTGAAATTAAAGTGGCAATTACTACAACAACAACAACCGCTTAAATAATACTAAGTTGGATATAAGTATCTAGGCACGATTCATAATGATACCACTATGAACATTGAACAAGTGCAAGGTATCCACTCATATTTTCATAGCCAGCTATCATAACTTTGAATTTAATGGCTCTAATCTACCCATCGCACACTCACAAATTAAACAGCGACATAATGAGTTTAATATTCATGATATGACGTCATTTTATCCGACTCTAAGGTGCGTGATACACTGACGAATTGGCTTGCAGATAATAACTTAAAACATGACATGACGACATTGTTTTTTTAATGATTGCAATCAAATAAGTAATTGTAGCACGTACTGAACCATCGACTAGTAGACGCCTTATTATCTCACCGACTAAAAAAATACAGTGTTCTTTGACAGGGTCACATGAGCCATCACTAACTGGGGATAAAATCCTTGGAGACCCTGGTAGACCTGGGCGACCTATTGAACAGCGTCGGTCTCGCGATGGAGTGGAGGAGGTTTGGTTCCTCTATAGTTTAAAATACAGCATGCGTATCCTCAGGTGTTGATTTGAGGATAGGGCTACCTCCTTTCTAGGGCATAGACAGTATGCTGCGTATCATGCAGGATGGACACATTGCTGTCGAATTCCGATCGCGGGAAACGTTCAATTCTGAGCATTTCTCTCCATTTTTTCTCGATTTATTTAGGGATCAAACTTAAAATACTCGACACAGTGGTAGTTGGTGAATTGAACACTAAAGCATATCGCTTTAGATGCGGGTTATATATTAATTACTATAATAATTATTAAGGTATCAGTTTAGTGATTATTAGTAATGATATTATCAAGCAGATCATCCAGCATATTTGTAAGCCTTATTAAATTATAGTTCAATTGAATTTGAAATCTTTTTTTTTCTTTATCGTGTTGAAACCCCTGTGGATCATTACCTCATCGGAGTTAACGATGAAGTGCTATATCGGATCGAACCGACTAAAACCACACGGTGTTCCGTCACAAGTGGGTCTAATGTAAGAGACCCGGTATGGGACCCCCTATAAAGGATGCTTCTGGACACAATGAATTTCAAGTTTACTTATGCCGCCTTCCTATAATCAAGAAACGAATCGTTTTGCTTACGGACGGTAAAATTTTGTTGAATTTTCAACGAAAATTTTACCGTCTGTAAGCAAAACGAATCGTTTCTTGATTATAGGAATGTGGCATTAATCAATAGTTAGAACCATAGTTCTAAAATGGCAAATAATATATTACTGAAAAAAATCTCATAGACTTTTATGGACCAAGTATTACGTAACTGTCCATATACTGCAGGTTGTTACACAGAGGCCTTATACTACTATAAGTTATATAACTACCCTGTGAATAATGTATTTACGTAGGTAAAGGATTTTTAATACAGAAATCTATTTTTCATTAAGTTACTGCTGCAAAATTTGTACAAAATGTCTACCTTTTGAAGTAATTCACTCAGGAAGACACAAAAGATGATCGCACTACTATTGCCACTGATTTTTAACTTAATACATATTCTGTAATGCTCATTAAGTGGACCATAATGGTCTTTTTGAGTACAATCAAAAGATCTTTAAACCAAAATCTTATTTCAAAATTGACAAATTCAACTTAAAAATTTACCGATAAAGCTAGGATTAGAGAGGGCTGACATGAATTAAACTATGGGTATTTAATATCAAAGATGTTGAGAGAACGTCCGGATATTTCTTAAAAAGTCTGCATAAAAATAAAAACATTGAAATCATAGAAATCGACATAAACATTCATAATAATATTACAAAGCCAAAGGTAATATCTTTATGTCATAAAATTCTTGAAAACTTGAAATAGTCTTTCTTTTTAAACTAAAAATTATAGATCAACACAATGTCACCGCAACAAGAGGTTGATTTCTTCAAAAGTAAAAATATTATAACAATAAATAACGAAAAAGTTTGCTATCTAAAGTGTCGATCTATAACCACTCGTTTCCAAATAGTTGAACCTTGTGAGAAGAAATAGGTCAAACAGATGTGAGTTTCTTCGCCCTATTTCTTCTGATTTTTATTTATTCTGGTTCTGACCTATTTCGTCTGATTTAAAATGTCAATAATCTCTTTTAAATCACCAGCAAGTTTTACAATATTTTATGAAATGTATTACAGCTAAACAAGATCAAATTAAAGGAAAAAAAGAAAGAAAAGAAGAACACAAAAGACCATGAAGATGTTTGTTAGAAATGTGCACCAGGCAAATCAACTATCATTTTCTAGCCAAATCAACTATTTTTCGGCTACAGAGAAAACCCCTAAATTTTGACGACGCATTTCTGTAACACTCTGTATAGCCCTGCCAGCTGTGATCGAAAAAAAAAATAAAAAAATTCTTCATGTACTAGCAAAACATTCAACTCAACAATAAAAAGAACTCTAATCTCATATTCTGTCTGACAAAGCCTAACTTTACTACCAATAATACCAACAAGAGTATTGTACCTCAATGCATCACTCTCTTTATATCGCTACTCGTGGCATATCCTATGCGCTTTATTGGGTTCTGTGTCGTGCAGTTAATCTTGAATTATGTTAAACGCAAAATCTCTTAAGGGAAAATATTGTGATGCGCTACTTGTTTACGAATTTGAATAATTTTACGATCAATTTATACTTTATCTAATTTTTTAATAATGGGTAGCTATGTCGTCATTATAGTTGTGTAAATAAATGCTCAATAGCTAGCTAAAAATATTCAAAGTTGTTCGGCACCCCTTTTGTTATTTATTAATTTTGTCAAAAAAAAAATAAAAAGCAAAGGAACCTAATAGATATGCTTCTAATTTGACGTTAAAATAATTTTATGTAACCATTGTCCAATTGTGGGCAGCGTAGAGATTGAACGATATGAAAAGAGCAAAGATCCGATGCAGACAGTCACTATAGTGATTTTGCTAGATTAAATTATTTGATGGTATCAAATGAATTTTAGTCCAACTATAGTAAAAATACAGAAAAAATATTACTAAGAGGTATAGGCGTAGAGGGACAGTATACAAAAAGTTTTTATGTCGGTCTACATAATCGGAAAACCAAATCACAGAAATCGAACTTCAAAGAAGAATGCAGAATGTGGAAGTATCGTGAGTACTAACTACTTGACGCGATTTTTGTAGGAGAATGTGGTATGGTACTCGTATATTTAATCTAAGATAACAATTGTTATATTTTTACCTTAGTTAAACAAACTTAAGAATTATTTAATTAGACATGTTAATTTTTAATTTTGGAATTATACGTATATATTCGTAGCTCTGGATAAAATTTGAGAAATTATATTATATTTTATAATTTTTATAGTAGTTTCTGGTCATCTCAGGCCAGGTCCATTAAATAATGGACATTTCCCTTTCAGTTTACAAAACAATCTGTTTCGTGAAATTATGTTGTAATATTATCTGTGTGAACAATGACAAATAATTATTAAAGAAGAAAATAGTTTGAATATAAATGCTTCTATCATACCTTGATGCCATAACTGGACTCCTCATAGATAATGGACACATAGCTCCACTGCAACTTCTTCACGATCTCCACCATGGCGCGCACTTGGTGGTGATCCGAGGGTATGGTACGAGTAAAATATTCGAAACGGGCCTTGTTCGACAATTCCGGGGAGGTTGAGAAGAACGATACCTGGATAAAAAATACAATTAAATATCTTGAAAATTTCATATTCTGAATTAAAATTTCAGGTATTAGAGTGGTAAAAGTATTAGTAGTAAAAGAATTGTACTTCTTATCCATTGAAAATTTCAGCCAAAATACTATATTTTTGTTATAACTCTTGAGAATGATCAGGGTAGGGCAGAATAGATTTCGACTTGATATACAGCCATCTGTTTGGAAAAGTTACTCCATAACATAAAATATTGGGGTTTTAATACACCATTACCATAAATACTTCTAAATAGACCATTAAAAAGTTCAATACATCTTTGCAACTACAGCATAACATTTCTACAATGTTGATCATTGATAGATCTTCATACTGAACGGGTGTTACAAGAATTTGCAACTGGTAACTAATCATTTACCATCCATTGGGGGTCTTGACAGTATAAATATATGTTTTTCAATTTTTTTATCAATGCAACAACTTTTATACTTTAAATAGATTGATATTGTGGACGATATCCCTGGAGCACCATCCGACATTGAAACTTGTCACCTTATGGATAAAAAGACAGTAACTAAAGTTAGCCCAGTCAGCGAAATACAATTAGTTTTTGTTGCCGCGATTTTAGTTCAAGAAGTGTGTGTTCAAGTAGTGAAGAGTTATTTAATCAATAGTATTAATTTATTATATGTCGTTAAAATTTGAGATGTTCGTTGTAGTTTTGTTCAAATAATATAAGAAAAAGACACTCACTCTGAAAGTTATTGTAGTTATTACAGATATGGCCATGGTAGTATTTTAATACGGGGGACGTCACACGTACCACTTAGCACTTCATCTCCGAGATGTGTTTTTATTCTACTTAACCACATATGATAAAAATATGTATAAAATTTCTCTTTTTAATCTTGTACTGAATGGCAATCTAAAGCGTGACATTGTAATCTAATGCTGAAATTAGGTTTCTCTAATGAACCTCTCTGCTACATTTGCCTTACTATAAACGTTTATCTTTCTAAAGAGAATAAGTATGGACTTATTATAGACAGCGATCTATCTGTCTAGATGTATTATGAATATAGAAAAATAAATAGATTGATTTATACCTGAGGTATCTTAAACAGACGCAACAGGTTAGCGACCTGAACTGAAGTGACGCTGGAGGCGGCTCCCACGACACCGGATATCACCTTCCGTACAGCAGTTGCATTGCACGCGTACTCTGCGTCATCGATGTTGCTTATTGAGCCTGATAAAGAAAAAAAACCAAGTAGTTTTTACTTACACATAGTCATAATTTATACAAAATTAGTGTCCATTCCAATTGTTTCAAAATTAATTTTCTATTTCTTCAACATAACAAAACATTTTGAAGTCCAAATTAATTTGACTGTGACAGTGGATTAAACGTAAGCACGTGTTTTCATTACGTAAGTGTTTATATGGAATTTCGATTCTTCCTTCCTTTCCTCATTTAAAATTAAAGAGAAAGTAAGTGAAAAAAGTATTTTTTAAATTACCTTTGATAAAATCTACTGCCATCTCAAGTCCATATGTGTCTTTATCACAATCATCAAGTATGTGAGCTCCAACCGTTACACCAGGAATCAGTCTCAAAACGTTATTAATATAATCCAAGGTATACAGCATAGTCTCCAACGCTTGCACTCCCCCTTGTGGCATTACAGGCCCACACGTCATCGAATCAGATCTTTCATGGACCATCATGAGTCCACCAAGCACCAGGTCACCTTCAATAACCGCTTCCCTTTTAATCGGCCAATGTGGATGATGTTTCTTATCTTTCATCTCTCCAACTTGGTCATTAGACATATTGACCCAGTCACTCTTAGCTTCATGTTTAGTTACTATTTCGTCATCAACCAGTTGCATTCCATCTTTGAGATTTAAAATTGGAAAAAGTTCTTCGGTTCTGTCAGCAAAGAATGTTGGATCATAGACTATCTGACCAGGTTTATGTTTATGTCTGTGATGATGTCTATTTTTTTTATGGAAGACTGAGTCCTCGATGTTGAGAGAGTCTACGGAATGCCTCATTTCCGTTTGTTGGACGGTAGTGACGAGTAGACAAACCGCCAACCACCGCTGACCAGGACGCATGTTAGTGATGTTTTGATCATACCATTATGGTGGAACAGTGTGTCCATATTGAACGGTGTGCGTTCATTTTAATCTGTAACAAAAAAAAGAAAATTATTAGCATTTCTGATTTGAACAAATTTCTGAATAACGGTATGTCGAACACGGTCATTGAAATGTAATGTATGTAGAAATGTATAGGAAAGAAAACTTAGAAATCTTAATGGAACACTGTTTAAGTAATCCTAATTAGTTAAGCTATTGATAATAATTAGACAAGAAATAACCAAGTCAGTAAAAAGTCAAAATTAGAATGGGATTTCAAACGGTTTTATTATCACTCGTTAAGGTTCATTACCACTTTTTAAAAGGAAGAAGAGGTTTATACTACACAGTAGAATAGTTAGGGCTATGTACAATATATATCTACATATTCTGGGTCTTTAAACAAAATAGACCAATAAATTGTATTACAAATTTTGAGACTTTTTTTTAGAAAGAATCTAGTATTCTTGTTAGCCCCTCCAGCTAAGCTAAACGCTTGTGTTAGGAGTGGGTTCACGTAGGTAGTGCACTGGGTGGGGTTCGAACCCGCAACCATTTGATCGCAAGTCCGATGCCTTAGCCATTACGCTACCGCCGCTTTTAAATCTTTACAGTAAATGAATGTTAAGGTTGCTACGATACATCAGTTAGTTCAAAAGAGGTACATTCCATCTGTCCCTTTATTAGCTTTGAACAAACATTGTAAGACGGCGGTATATTAATGAATATTACCACAAGTCTAATATCCTGTTAGTTTTACTTGCACGTCGACCCACGTCACGCAACTGAATTTATTTGATATGACGTCAGTGTTGTAGTACATTAGAATTAGTGTTTCGGTTCAAAGGATTTGTTTGTTGTAAGTTGATTTGACAAGAAAATCTGAAACGTAGTCTTAAAAGAAACTCCTAACAAGTCTTAAGATAATAAAAGGTGAGTCGAAGGATTTAGGTCAGGGCACTGATCACTAGCTAAAGAACGTACTTTTTAGCTGCTCACGATATTCATAAATAGACAGAAAGAAATAGAGAAAAAAGAAAGAAAGAAAAGTATTTATTCTGATCACGCACAAATATAAATGCACACAGAATACAGTATACAAAAAATTAAACAAACGGTATCAACATCTTGGAAATCATGAGCATACTTAATGGCACATATTGAAGCGCACAATTCTTTAAATTAAATTAACATCTAACGTCGCTACTTTCCACCAAGTCTAAGTAGACGATGCCCTTGGCTTCAGACTTCAAACTATTATTGTTGTCAGAATGTCTATTAGCCTTAGACCCTTAAATATTTATCACTGTCTTACAAATGCCACATAGCACACCAACACATAGGACCTCATTAATCTTATTATATTATGATCATTTCATCCTAACATTATACCTACGCTATATGAGTCCTTGTCGCGCAGAGACAATTATGTTTTCCTTTGAAGTTAATAAATTAATAGCGAGAGATATGTAGAGAAAGATATCGTGTGTTTAGCACAATGAAACGTAACGGTCAAATGTTTCAATACGTATAATCACGGTGTATCATCGCTAGCCATTAATAAATTATGCTCAAAATTGACCTATTCCTTTTTAACGAAATTACCGACTCATTACATTTCTTCTTTAGTAAAAACTAAATAAACTTTTGAGTGTCTCTAAGCGTTTATATTATTAATATCCCCTTTCCATCTTCTTTATTTTTTTATTCTTTTGCTCCGCAATAAATTTGAAAAATATATGAAATATGTAAACACAAACGAACTTATTATTTTACTAGGAATAATCTTGCATTATAAGTTACGTTAGTATGTAATCATTGCAGTAACTAAAGCCAACGCTTTTACGTAATTACGCATAAAACAAAGTAAAGTTATTGCTTTGACTTCTTCGTAACGTGTGTTTTGCCGCAGCCTGCCAGCCCAATAGCCTACAAAGTTAAAGTATTACCCGAAACATGAATATTTTCGACTGTAATCCCTCAATTTGGCAGATGGACACAACAATGGTGGGCGGAAAATCCATTAAATTTAAAACCAAACTTAATACACAAATTGCTCTGAGTCTTAACAATTTTAAAGGTTTTAAAAGTTTTGCTAACAGCAATGCGGACTGTAGAGCGTGAAATTTAAAATGAATACAAATCGCTGTCCTGGAGTCCTTATAACTTCGTTATGTTTTCATGTTCGTGAATTAGATTTGTACCTTAAATTTGTCTAAAAGTTACGATTCAGCTAATTACTCGTTGATTCAGATATAAATAGAAAATATTTGGAGTTTACGAGGGTATTTTGCAAACATTGAATAATCTTATATAATTTAGGGAACAAATTCTTTCAAGTTATCTTTGCCGAGATGATATTTAATTATGTTATATTTTATAATGAATTAGTTAAGCTATCGTTGTGTCATTGTCTTATTTGTCAGCCATTCTACGGAAAATGTTCAAATGGCTTTGGATTTAAGTAAGCTGTGGTTTCTTGACCATGTTCTGAAGCAAGCTATTTCATGTGGTCAAAAGCTGGATGCTACAAATAGATAGACCAAAGCATCCATGCCCTCTGAAATCACAATGAGATAGAAATCTGATGAAGTTATCACTGAAAAGGAAAGATAAGGTGGTTCTTTTTAATACAATACGTTTTGATGGCAAAATAACGGAAGCATTGCAGAAAATTTGCGTAGGCTGAACAAAAACAGTAAGAGGTTGGATGATAAAATTGAGAGTGGGCATAATGCAACTTATCTGGTAAATTAGCTTACGCTCTGTGTGCTGGAAAGCAGTTACCGATGCCCAAAAACACTCGCTAAACTAATCATATCACTAGTGACAATTTTAAGTCTTCCTATAATGGGACATGAATTCTGATACTAATAATATTGTCAAACAACGTTTTTCTTTAGGGTGGAGATTTGTTCTCAAATTTTTTATTTCAATAAAAAATCTGCTATGTTCGGCCGTATTCGATACTAGAAATACATTCTTGGCATAAAAAATTTAGCTACAGGAGATCAAAATAAATTTAGCGAGCTAATGTTATTTTATGCAAGCAAAGATTTTCTATTCCATTTCTTATTTCAAATAACGTGTTAATGTGTAATAATTTCTGTAGCAGCACTTTAAACTGCACAATCTGGACTATCATTTCATAGCCTTACAGTTCATTATTCATGGTGAGCTTTTGTGAGCGTTCTACGTCGAGCAAGGATTTATATATCACTTAGTTATTTTAATGATATGAGCTTACTGTTTTCAACCTCCAACTTCGAAAATTGTAAGGCGGCTTCCATCGATTGCGTGAGGCGATGTTGGTGTTTTTTCGACCTCTTTTAATGAGATGTCGGATTGTGTTTAAAAATAAATAATTTTGCTTATTTTTTTATTTAAGACTAGTAAACACTAATTTATAAGATATAAACTAGTCTAGAATTACAGTAAGAAAATCGAACTATAAAATACTTAAATTGGAACTACTAAAAGTCCTTTTAAAATTTCTTTTTGTGCCCAAAACTTATTCCATGCAATGGTAACTCTTCGCTCCACTTCTTCTTCGTTCCTGTTTGTACTGAACGAGACTTGTTTACCAAGATAGACGTATTCGTTTACATATTCTATTTCTTTTCCATCTACAAATATTGGTTTTTTATAGTTGTTAGTCATAGCTTTAGTTTTGCTTGGGTTCATTTCCAGATGAACCTTTTTGCTCTCACTATTCAAGGTTTGTATCATGTTCTCTAATTCTTTTGATGTTTTAGCTAAAAGCACAATGTCGTCTGCAAACCTTAAATGTGTCAGGTGTTGATCCATTATCCAGATACCTTTGTTTTTCCAGTCGATCTTTGCATTTGCATATTAAAATTTGTTAATTAATTATTTAACACATCTGCGTTAATTTGACTTGCGTTAACTTTTATATAAATTATATAATTATTTTTTTTTTAACATTAGTAAATTATTTGTGTTGATTTTATTTTTATTTCTTATCCTCTCGTAGGCTGCTTTTCTGCAGTTTCACTTCTTCTTCTACAAAAGTGTGTGTGTGAATTGCACACACACACTTTTTTATCCTTGAACGTTAACGTTCTTGAACTCGAACTCGAATATTGGATCGACAAGTCACTAAAAGAGTAAAAGCAAGTTTACATAATTGAGTTGAGTGAATGATAAATAGACCTTATTATAGTAGAAATCTCATAGCCTGCTGAATCCTTCTTGAAGATGTCTCGTGTTAAGGCAAAACACGTTTTTAGTAGTAGTCACGTTTGTAGTATTTTGTAAACTTGACCATGTGTATGCAAAATTTTATGATGATCAGCTGAGTATTAAAGTCGTGAAAGTGGAACAAACAAATAAACTCACATTTATAATATTAGTAAGGAGTTAGGATATGCTCTTTTAATAGGTATGTCTAAAAAAAGTTATAAAATATTAGGCAAATCCATCTGGAAAGATACTTCCACTAACACTTTGTGCTGTAAAATCAGTATTATTCCGTTAGTGAATATTTTTCAGATATCATAGTACTGACTACGGATACTAAATACTGTAAGAAACAAGAATACTCTCAATGTGAAATCGGCAAACTACAAATGTTTGTTCACAATAAACAGTACATAGTACTCACATATAACATCGACACGACTTCTAACAGTTATCCTACAAACAAAAGCTTGTGTAACCTCCATAAGGCACTAAAAGTACTTAACAAACTTACAACCCACATCTAAGGACTTAATGGTTATGCGATGAAAGGAATTTTCTATTCGCCAACTGAAACTAAACACAAGTTAATGTTAGGCCAACTTTTACTGTCTCTCTACCGGCTCGCACTAATAGCTAGGAGGTATTAATGCAACTTATTGTTACATAGTGACTGACAAAGTATCTCATTTTGTAATATAATTAAAGCTAAGCATAACTTGTATTTTTTTTTTGTAAATCCATGTATATATAAAATAGACCAATGCACATTCACGTATATAAATATTTGCATTGAACGGGAATGAAACCCAACAATAATCAACATTCAAAATCATTGACTTTGTCGTGGAATGCTGTATCGACAGGATACATAGTTCCACAATTTCCTCCTTTAATTTTGTAATGTATAAGGTGACATTCCGAAATATGGGTTCAGCTTATGAAAAGACTTTAGGGGCTTATGACATCTTTGAAATAACGTAAATTGTTAATTAATTAACAAGAGTTGTGAAGTGTATAAAAACTTTTTAACTCTACTTCGTTAGGAAGTTTTTTTCTTTATTAATTACAAATTCAATTTTCCAATTTATCGCAAACTAGAAACAGCCTTTAATACTTTGCCCTATAATATTCAATCTTTTTTTCGGAATGGAAAACCCCATGAGTATACCTCACCTTGACTATCGATGAGGGTGTATATCGAAACTGAATCTATTTAAACCACACAGTGTACTACGACATAACCCTCAACCTCGGACCACCAAAATAAAACCACAGAGACTTATCCCTAAAACAAGCACTGTCTATGTACATACTTAACATTTCATTTAAATAAACTCATTAAAATATTTGCACAAACATTTGCCTTGTCTGGATTCGCCTAAGAGTAGTCTAAAAAGCCGGCAAGATTTAGTAGGATCACCCCGGCTATGTACATAGTGTGACTGGAAAATCGCGCTGGAAAATTGTGGATTAGCCAACAAAAATGTGGCACAAGAATTGCAGGATTATTGCACTTATAGTTTCACGCCCAGAACTTTAGCGAATTCTGCTTTCATGATAGATAGATAGATAGATAGAACATTCTTTATTGTACACAACAGTTGAACAGGAATTAAACATAGTAGCAGTTTATAATAGGCGGCAAGTACAATGGGCGGTCTTATCGCTAATAGCGATGTCTTCCAGACAACCTTTGTATGGAAACACAGAGGAAAATAATCGGTAGCTGGTGGCGTACCAAAAATATTTAGAACAATGTAACAATAAATATAGTATCTAGGTAAAGCGAATGATATTACGTCTTATCTGAGAGGTAAAAATGGAGTGAATAGGATAGGGGAATACATAAAGTATCTACACATACATACACTTACATATTTACACATACATTCATATACATACACATACACTTACACATATATAGTGAAATAAGCATAATAATTAGTAAGACATTTTAGGCACGTTTCATATTGTACACCACTTATAGTGTTAAATAGTGTTCCTTTAAAAGTGCTTTAAAAGAGGTAAGGGTTTGAGCTCGTCTAATTTTTACAGGTAATGCATTCCATAAACGGATTGCAGTTACCGTAAAGGATTTATCATAAAATGCCGTGGAGTGTGCAGGCATTTTCAGTTGCAAATTTTCTGATGACCTTAGAGATCGCGGATGTGTACAATGTAGGAGCTCGAATCGTTCCTTGAGATAGAAAGGTAGCGAAGGGTTGAACATTATATTGTATAGAAGGGAAAGAATGTGAGTATTCCGGCGAAGGCGTATAGGTAACCACTTGAGTTGTTTCCGAAATTCAGAAACATGATCATATTTACGCAAACCAAATATGAATCTGATGCAAAAATTTTGAAGTCGCTCAAGTTTGTCTAGTTGGTTCTCGGTGAGATCAGGATAGCTGGCATCTGCATAATCAAGGATTGGAAGAAAAAGGGAGTTAGCAGGGGCAATTTTGGTAGCGGTTGGAAGAAAGTTCCGTAAACGTTTTAAGGATCCTGCAGAGGCAAACATTCTGCGACTTATTTCCTGCATCTGTGAGGCCCAAGATAAGTCAGTGTCTATATGTATACCCAGGTTTCTTACAACTTTACTAAAAGGTATCACGGTGCCTTCGAATAGAACCGGTGGAAGTAGTGACCACTCAATCTGTGCGATTTTTCTTGAGCTACCGACAATAATAATTTGGGTCTTTGATGGGTTTACCTGAAGACCGTGTGACCTACTCCAGCAACTAATTTGGTCCAGATCTTTGTTGATGATGTCAACAGCTTTAGGCAAGTTTACCAGTGGTGCATGAGTATATATCTGCAAATCATCAGCATAGAGGTGGTAGGAAGAAAGTAATTGATTTGAGATAGAATTGATAAAAATTGCGAAAAGTAAAGGAGACAAAACGCCACCCTGGGGCACACCAGCAAATGTATTACACCAAGTTGATAGAGAATTATCAATACAAATACGTTGTTGGCGGCCACACAGGTAATTACGAAGCCAATCAATCACCGTTGGAGATATGTTAAGTGAGGTAAGTATACTAAGCAGAACATCGTAATCCACTGCGTTGAACGCATTGGAAAAATCCAATAGCGCGAGCACAGTGAGACTGCCACTTTCCATTTCAAATCTGATATCATCTGTAATGTTAACTAAGGCTGTTACTGTACTGTGGCCATGTCGAAAGCCAGATTGATATGGATTGAGGAGGTCGTGTTTGCACAGGAAAGAATGAAGCTGGGTATGAACAAGACGCTCCACGACTTTGGATAGGAACGGTAGGATTGATATTGGTCTATAATCAGAAAAGGACGAAGGATTGGATTTTTTGGGTAAGGGAATTATTTGGGCTTCTTTCCATGTTGATGGAAAGGTGCCACTAGAGAGGGAATAGTTTATGATAAAAGTGATAGTAGGAAGGATTTCGTCAAGGATGGGGATGATCATTTTGCGGCTGATAAAATCACTTCCGACAGCGTTAGAAGTAATCGATAGTATACTCTTCTTAACATCACAAGCCGATAATTGATTAAACACGAATTGTGGAAAGTTAGGAGTTGGCAAGGATGAAAGATAATTTAAAGTATTTGCCTTTATAGTCCTATCAAAGTTGGACACGGCTGCGAAATGTTGATTAAGTAAATCAATGTTTAAATCTTTGGAAATTACATCATGTTTGGATTTACCAACCCCTAGTGATCTAAGAAATTTCCAGACTTTTGCTGGTTCACCATTTTGAATTGAGTTATGGATGTATTGGCGTTGCGCATCCCTACACACCTTATTGCAATGATTACGTATAGTTATATACTTTTCACGGTTCTCAGAGTTCTGATTCCTTTTCAGTTTAAATTTCGCTGTAGCTTTCTTAGTTAGTAATTTCCGGATGTCCTCTGTAAGCCACGGAGATGGAGCATGTTTTAATTTCACAGGTCGCTTAGGTGCATGCTTATCATACAGCTCGATGAGTTTGGCTGTAAGAACATGCACTTGCTCGTCGATTGAGTGAGAGCTGTAAAGTAGTGACCAATCAATATTCTTTGCGTCTCTTCGCAGATCGTCAACGTTTATGCCACCAAAATTGCGTAAGAATAGCGTTTTAGGCTTGGCCTTAGGAGGGCGAATTTTATAAGAGAGATAGACCAGATCGTGGTGAGAAAACGCGTCGGCAGAGCACTGACCATGCTTAGCGACACGCTCACTGGAAGAGACCAATATAAGGTCCAAAAGCGAGGGAGCTGAGTTGGGAAAGTGATGTGTGGAGCCAAGAGGAAGGATGGATAGGTTGCAGGAGTCTGAAAGGGCGCGAAATGCGGCAGAACGAGAATCATGTTTCAAAAGGCAGGTGTTAAAATCACCCATAATAATAGTGTGAGAATAAGATGGGATTAGTTTTTCAAGGAGACATTCGAACGAGGAAAAGAAATTAATATGAAGAGAGGGTTTTTGTGTGGCGAAGCTCGACTTCCAGAAAGAGGTGCTCACCGGCGTTGGCGGGCGGTGGCTGCGCTGACATATCAATTATTTTAAAAGGAATATGTGAGCGAAGATGTTGATTTGTTTTTTCTTGTAACATCAGTTTTTCATTTTTAATTCTGTTCTGTTGAAATAAGAGATCAGGCCTACAAAAAAATGTTGTTTTCACAATATTTGATTAATATATTTCCTTAGCTTTAATAGAAGTATTTATAAAACTGTCGCTGAAACATTTTTGCCTTAGGAGTTTCTTAACGTGCGTCGTGGAAATTAAATAAAAGTATATTTTTATTTCATTTCGTTTGCGTAACAGTAATTTGTCGTGAGCTCAGACAATTCACTTGCAACATTATTATAAATGCAATTTTTATCAACAAGTTTCTAGAAAATGGACAGGAGTTAGTTTTCTAGTCGGTAACTAACAGTATTAATAAATAGTTATACAAAAAGTACAGGTTTTTAAATCAAGGTTTTTTATAAATCGATTTTTTGGAACGAAGTTCCTTATGAGGCTTTGCGGAGCGGTACCTTAACTGGCAAAAAACGTCCGTAACGTAAGATTTTTGAAGTGAAAACTTCTTTAGCGGCGTTATGCACTTTTTGATGGTAAAAAAATGTTAAACTTGCGTCAGGACAGGTGACCCTGATGTCACGGAGGGAGGGAGAGAAAGAGAGAGAGACGCTAATAATACATATATAGATCCACTAGAGGGCGCTAATCTAAACATTGAGTTCTGTCAGCTCTTTATTAATTAATGTCACCAACCTGTTAATGTGACGTTTAAAGTTTATCGTATCGTTTAAGTTTGCACTTCTTTCGGCAGTCCCATGACTGCCTCTTTTTTATGTATAGTCTATGTATGACGGCTATACAGTGTCTAATGTATAGTCTACGTGATGACTGTTATTATTATATATATTTATAAATCATTGTAAATAAAATAAAGGTGTTAAGAGCCATTTCACGTTTTCACGCAATTTTTTAAGATTTAGGTCGCCTAATTTACGATCTTAGGTAATACTTTGCAATTCTAAAATACATGTAAGAAATAGACTAATCTTTAATCTTGTTCTTTAATGTATCACATTTAAGAAAACCAACTTCGTTGATCTGTGGTCATCAATCTCCTGCAACTCGTTTAGTGAAAAATCATCGCAGAGACAATTTCCGATTCCAAAAGCTATCAATAATATTTATAAATTTGGGTGAAAAAAATAAGGTAAGCATCGGACATATCTTTTAATCGTCAAATAATGTACCATTTTCTCAATTATTAATTACATTAATTAGTAAAAAAATAAAGACTTAGTCCAATTTATACGACTTATATCGCAAATTTATCGTGATGTTTTGGTTTAAATAAAGCGTAATTTTAAGAAAATATACTTATTTAAGTAAACTATGTTCTTTGAAGAATCTAATTCTAAAGTTTTTTTGACAATTAATTGAATTAGAAATAGGATCATTTTTAAAATTGCAATAAATTACAATGCGCAAGTGGACACCAATCAGTACGGCGTTATCGCCCGTCGAAGTAGGACCTGTGTCACTTTTTCCCGCGTCCGAATGTTCGAGCGCTCGTATTGCAAACGCATTATTATACTAGGACAACAACGTTTTGATTCTCAGTATTATTTTTTTATAAGGTAAGAGTTTTGTTTAGTTTGAAGTAAAGTATTATTTTAGTATTTTGAAGAATAAAGATGTTATTTTATTTTATCAGTTTTTTTCATTAGACCCTGGACCGGTCGAATCAGTGGAACTTTTGGAATCAATCTTAAATATTTTTGTGGTACATTTTTTTCTTTAGTTTTCATTTGGGCATTCTACCGAATTGACATAGTCAGCCATCGCCATTTCGGTTTTATTAGATACAGACTAACAACTAACTAGACTTTAACAAACTTATATTATCTTAGTTTATTTAGCAGTAAATAATACAATTTCTTAAATTTTATAGGAGAAAGGACCTGCTGCATTAGACCACGGAATTGATGGATCAATTGACAAACTTGATGAAGTTTCGGACTCAATCGTAGACATTGTTTAGACTATATTTTTTCTTTAGTTTACAATGTGAGTTTTGAACTGAATTACTACAGTCAGCCATCACCATTTCATTCTAATTTTAAAGTGATGGCGCACAATTTTTGATGATAACAATGGGGGGAGAGCACATATACACAGAAATATTCGAGAAGTGATGGCTCGTACAGGTTGTTCTCGCAAAGTTATCAATTACAATCCTGTTTATGCTCACTACGGAAGCAACTGTGAAAGACCGGATATGGAATCCAACGATTATAACCGAGGCAAAGAATTATTTTTAACAAGTCTAAGAGAACAGGCGTCAAAACGTCATGATTTGAGACGAGACGACGATTTGAATTGAGAGGGCTAACGTGTTACAAGCAGAAAGCTGTGGCTTGAACTTAGAATGTGAATACTCACCGCGTCCTCCTTTGGGAAGGTTTGCAAAAAGCGAATAAACCAAAACTCAGCTCGGCTAGGGAAAGTTCATTTTGTACACATACAACTTAGACCACATTTTTTCAATAAAACACGGTAGGGATAATCAACCAAAGGCGTTGGCACAACTCAGTGTGCAAGAACACATCATTATAGAAAAATGTGGTCTTTTTATAGACGAGGAACTATTTTATTTAGGCGCCACACCGGATGGATTGTGCGTATCTCACTATTCGGAATTAATCCTGATACCGCCATACAAACAAAAAACTAAAATGTTTTAAATTTGATAGTCAGGCTCAGGTCGTGATAATCTAAAACCATGAGTGGTATTACCAGGTACAGGGCCAGTTGCACATTTTATTTTTATCTGCTGTGTGGACTGGTCCTGATTTTCCATTGAAAGTCGTTGGGTTGTTAGAGATAACGTTTTTTGGCATGAAAAAATGCTTCCTAAATTGACTTGGTTTTATCAAAATTGTGTATTGCCTGAAATAATAGACCCTAGAAAAGCAAGATAGTAAGAAAATATATTAAAAGAATTTAGACCCGACTACTTATGACATAAACTATAACTATACCTATAACTATAAATATATACTTACGACATAAAAAACGGCTATATTAATGATCTTCCCCATATACTAGATAGTAAACCCAAAATAGCATTATTTGCTGAATGCACATCATTAATTTATAAAGTAGATAGACGAGCCAATAGCTTTGACGATGTAAATAATATTTTTCATCGAGTACATGACTGGTTTACTGCCAACAATTTAGTGTTAAATGGGAAAAAAACTAAATGTATAAGATTCTCTTTGCCTAACGTTAAACATAGTGAATGTGACATCTTATTAAATAAGCAAAAGTTAGATTTTGTAAATGAAACTGTTTTCTTAGGGTTATTGCTAGATTCGAGATTACAATTGGGCCCTCACTTAACATCTCTTTCGAAGCGGCTAAGTTCTGCACCATATGCTGTAAGGAAAGTTTGTCAATTCATAGACATAGACACTGCGCGACTAGTATACTTTAGTTATTTCTACAGTGTCATGTCATACGGTATTTTATTATGGGGGCGTGGTGCAGATATAGAATCGATATTCATTCTGCAAAAAAGAGCTGTGAGAGCCATTTATAATATACGTAGTCGCGAATCCCTTAATGGTATTCCTGACGGTGCCTTGTCAATATATTTATGAAAACATAATTATGTTACTAAAGATGGACATAAATTAGTTCAACCAAAATTTAGGCTAGCAAAAGTGCAAACATCTTTTATGGGGTACGGCGTTGAAATTCTATAATAAAATACCAGATAATATTCTTCAACTAAATGAGAAGAAATTTAAAACTTGTATAAAGCGCACGCTATGTAAACGAGCATATTATAAACTAGATCATTATTTAGATGATAAAAATGCTTGGCAAAATGCTGGTCCTGCATTGACATTGTAGTTATGATACGCTTTTTATTTCTTGTTAATTAGAAAAATTTTAATTGTACATGTGAGAACTGTGTAGTCACAAGTATTTAGTTAATTTTCTATGTTGCCTAGCAGCTCTGTGATTTTCATTTTAGAACAATATTATGTTACATTGTCCTCACATTAAATTGCACTTATAAGCAATGCAACAACTAAAAAAAAAAAACTTTGTAAAAAAAACCATGTTGAAAAAGAGTGTTCTTGGAGTTTCTTGTCTGTTCTTCTCCATAGGATCTCCGTTTTGGAACAGGCAACTAGCTTCACGACCGACTTATACTGACTGACTCCTTCTGACAATTCAAAAATACCTATAATGGGCTTACTTAAAATCAATAATTTTGATTTTGAAACGCATACACTTTTTGTATGTTTTATCTACAAAATATTCGTGTTTTATTTTTAGTCTAATTCTACTGCATAAATGAAATATTTTTTTTAATAAATATCTAATAAAGGTGCATTACGATTATAACAGCTCAAGATTGTTTAGTCTGTCTCGTCACTTGCGATACACTGCTTGCATTGTGATTGTGTGAGCTACTACGCACACATGCAAAATGCTGCCGTCGTTTACCTAAACTCGAGCATTCAAATTTTGTGAAATGGCTCTTAAGATAATTTTGTAAAGTAGTTTTTTTGATTTTTATCGATAAAAAAATCGTAATAAAAAATGTATACCCGAATAATTATTTTCTTTATACCTCGAATAGAACTTGAAATTAATTTTTTTACAATAAGGAACTTCGTTCCAATCTGGTGTCCCACGACACCACTCAGTTTTTTTTTACAAATATCAATATCATCTATTATCCTATAAAATTTTCGACCGCTGATGAAAAATACGTCAATATAAGAAATATTAAAGCTGTTAGTTTGGGAATAAATCACCCATTTATATCAATGAATTGGTCTGTCGGGAGAGCGACGATGAAATGTCAATTTTCATTTCCAAGTAACGGACAATGGCCATGTCTCAATTCAGAAGGGGGTTTTCTTATTTAAATTGGTTGTTTGTTCAAGGATGATATCGAATTGTATTTGAATTCTCAAACAGTATTTTATAGAACGTTCGGAAATTTTGTGGGCTTAGTTGAACATCGAGAACGGAATTGAGTCTCGTCGATATTTAAACAATCCATTAATTATAATTTTATTCCTTTCCACCAATAAAATTTTAATTGAATTCCAAAGTACCTACCTACTTCTCAATAGATAGATAGCATAGATTTGAGTGACAACTTTTTCAAATCTAGGACTTTCTAGTATAGAAAGAGCAGAAGTTCATAAAAATCATTATCATCGTTATCTTAATTACAGAATAATAGTTTTTTTTTAGATGTTATAAGGGGCAGGCAATGGGGCACCTACAACTCAAGAGTAACAAGTTGCTAGGTAAATGTGCCTGGTGGGCCGCAGATCACCCTTGATAACAAAATGTTCCAGATAAATTTATTAGCGTGAAAGTTTACTTGCGCAATGCAGGATCATCAGTTACTACGGAGTTTGGCTTGTCTTCGCTAGATGACACTATAGTATATTTTTTTTTATTTTGTAAATTTTGTTAAAATTGGTACAGTCAAAAAGAGTTCGTTTGATTCCCGCAAATATATGTCTACATCAATAATAAATATTACCGTTTGTATATTATCTATGTATATTATCTATGTATAATGTGTGTATTTACGCAAATATCAATGGGTATTTTAAACCTTTATTTTACTTTAACATATGTTTATATTTTTGATGCAAAGTGCAGTCAACAACGAAATTTCTTACAAAAATAAATTACAAATTACAGTTTTGTGCATGATACTGATAAACACAACGTTGTCTGGATATAGAATGAAACATTATGACAACGGCTTTAATCTCCGCCAAATGAATCTGAAATGCCACACAAAAGGCCTACGGCGCGTTCCACCGCTCTGTGTCTGAGTTTTACTGTACATTATTGTATATATTTCTTCAGGATCCAGTGACAATGTTATAATTGAATAACCTAGTGTATATTTCTTCAGAATCCAGTGACAGTGTTATAATTGAATAACCTAGATTGTAGGATAGTTACCATGTGTAAACATAAACGCTTTAATAAGCAACGCAATTGCCAAATTAATGTTCCACAGTTAGTGATTCACGGATAGTAAAAGATATCACAGACCTTTGTACCACATTTGTATCGATTGAACCTAAAATAACATCTGTCCAAATTTCACCATTTATTTCTAATTCCATACTTCATTTTATCTAAATTTATTCTTCATTTTAATGTATTATAATGTGTAAGAAAAATAACCGTTTCTTCTGGTTTGAATATACGGCCATTTAATTGTGTTTGAAGGAGGCTTCTATCAACCATATCAACGATCAAACATGTAACAAGCCATTTATAAAGAATAGTTTTTTGGCAGGGCGGTCGTGTTTATTAATTTTTTTTTGATTTGATAACTTGTTAACATAATTATACTCGCAAACACAGGGTGTGACCAACAGTAAGTAGTCATTGATGTCTAACAACACTTTGAATACCAATTACATCATGTGTACAATGCCAACTTCAATTTATTTCTGCAAGACCCCAAAGTTGACTGGACGAGATGCCTTAGGTATTATGTTCGTCTTTGTACAATATGTGTATGAAGTTTAATTAAATTAAATAAATAAAAAATGGAACTCCGGTAATCATACTCAGCAGCAGAAAATATTCTATCTAAGATGGCGGTACTCGCGTCTGAGGTGGTTGCAATTAGCTTTTGTACTGTTTTACTCTTCTCTACTCTGGTACCGTAATAGGTAGACATGAAATTTCCAAAGAGTGAGTAATACCATAACTAATATTACAACAAATAATGAAAATATATAACATTTAAACATTAAAGGGGGTTCCCACACAACAAACTATTGTTTTGGCTAATAATGGATGTGTCTTATAAACCGTAATAGGCATATACTTGAAATTTTCACAGAATAAGTAGTGACGGACGTAATAAATTAGACAATTACTATACCAATCTTTACATATATTTATTATTGTATCGCGAACAATACCTTATTTAGAGCGATTTTATTGACTAATACCGATGTTAAAACAGTTCATTAAGTTACAGCCAAATAAATAAAAAATCACAAAAGCATACACTGCATAAATCAAAAAAAAATTGTGAAAACGAACAACAAAACACTAATGACTCACCTTAAAAAAAAAAAGCAATCCAAATGACACAACTTTTCCTAACTACCAAAACACATAAAATCAATACAAATAATCATTTACCCAAATTCCTTCAGCCTTGTTAAGAAAGTAGATGCTTAGCAGAGTCAACAGCGTTGGAATAGTGAAATATCAGCAAATTAATCGCGCTAGTTAGGGAATCGCTTTCGTATTGATTTATTGGTTGTGTTTACTTGTCTGTATAAGACATACCTCAAGTTTGATAGTGTCTGATCATCTTTGGTTTGTTGATAAACTAATAGATTTCGATGTAGACATTAAATTGAGTACAGGAGATCGGAAACTCGAGCATAAAATAATATTAATTTATAAGAAGAAGAAGTATTATTTTTTAACGTATTTAAGTCCACAGGAACATAAGTAAAATGACAATCTTAACCTTACATTATATAAAAAGTATTGAACAGTCGAACAGAACATTCAATTCTGTTTTTAACACACTTTTTTTTAGTTTTACTTGTCATTTAATATGTAAACAAATTTTGTAAGCCTATCTGAAGCTGCTTCTAATTGTCGCATCAAAATAAAACTTTGTATGGATAATGTAGTTTGGGTGACAATACTATAATTTGGCATCTTGAAGCTGATCTCATGATGGAGCCAGGAAGTGGATAGAGGAGCACTTGAATGGCTACTAGTAAACCCCTCATTTAATATCAGATATTTTTTGGATAGCTTGTACCACAAGTAGTAGTAAATATTATATTTTAGATCTGGCATAAAAATATAATATTTAATAACAGAATTGGTATCACACAACTTTTGAGTTTTGATATAATAAACAATTTTTTGGACTTTGTATAATATGAAACCCTTTGCGTGTGGTCCATTACATACTGCTAAAGTTATTTTTTTAGTGTTAAATTATATATTTTAAACTTTTTATTATCATCTGTATAACCAGTCCAAAAAAATCGAGTAGATAAAGTACTCGAGTCACGTTGGATTTACATGAAAATCTCAAGAATAATTGAATTTTTGATGATATCAACAGCTGCTCCTGAATGTTTCATGAAAATTCAACTGAAAAAGGAATTATTCGACGCTTCATAGCTTTAGAATTTCTGTGAATATACAATAAAGTAATTAGATTATTTCTTTTGGATTAAAACTTTCTTAAGTCATTTAAATTCAAAAAGAACGATTAGAAAAAATATTATGAAGAAGTTTGCAATCGTTCTTTGATAAATATCTTAACTTCTTTCTGTGATTTATATTATCATAAACAGATTAGTGTTATTTAACAGAGATTTAAAAAGTTAAACTAAAAGCTTGTATTGATGTGGGAGTTATTTAGGGAATGATTGAAATGGTGGTAGATGGATAAGGCGTCTTCACCATACCATTCACTACGCAGCAAATATATGCTCTGTTATGCTATATTGGTTCATCATGAAAAAGGTATGCCGATCAAAGGTATAAATTATAAAAGTTGCATTCATGTATTTTTACTATTCAGGAATAAAAACCGCATGTAAATACAAATAAAAAATACTATAACCTGTGTCTAAATAAAATAAACTGTTCCAATACAGTTATTTTTATATTCGGGGAAGTTAGACTAGTTTCCGGCCAACAGGAATCGACACGACTGTCGCCGTCGTCGTGTCATCTTGGTGTCAAGCATTGCATTCTATCTCCGTACCTATGCGTATATCTTTAATAACTGTGAATATCACTCTCGGAAGTTATTAAGGTTTTTTGTTTGTTTGATTAAACGCGCTAAACTCTGGAACTACCAGCAGATTTGAATAATTATTATTGTATTGCATAGAGTATTTATTCAGGAAGGTCATAGGCTATGTAACATCACGCTACGACTCTTAAGAGCAGAGCAATGACTATAAACGCAAGTGAAAATGCTGAGAATGGCTAGTTACCATATATTAAATACACAACAGTTTATGAAGTCACAGAACAATGAGTTGTACCTAACACACACATGTTTCGTCTTCTCTGATTTGATATTCACACATTCATGTAATATTTCCTTCCAATGTTATACACACACATACACATTACCTTAATCTTCATCAAAGTTTCACTGACGTGTTTATTGCGCTACCACTTTTGTTTCGGCTAGCATCCGTCCGCGTCCGCCGAACGTCTGAAGTGTAACGTGCGGATAATGAACTTCCTTCCAACAATCATGATGGTTCTTGTTACACGGGCCAGTGCCACAATCGGCGTCAAACCCCAGACACAAGTCCGTGTTGTACTTTTCCTGGTAAGTTGCGTCATGAGAGCTCCATCGGAGAATCGAACAATAGATCTTTTATCTCACGCACTTCGCGTAGATCACCTACAAAACTGCTACGATCACGTAGCTTTCGTAGCTGCTACGTGCCGTACCATATCAGACCGCTACGTAGATTAATTATGTCACGATCTATGAATGATAACAAACCATTATTACAGAAAATAAAAAAGGTTGCTACACCGCATACTGTTTGTGTGTCTTGGTAAGTTAAAGATATTTTACCATGGCTGTACAACGGCTGTCGTCATTATTTACTTAAGGAACTGCACTTGTGGCGCAATGGTTTAAGAGGTCGCCTCGCCACGATGCCGCGCCGAGTATTGTGGGCTCTATTCTCATAAGGAACAAAAAAATTGCGTGATCCACAAATACTTCTCCCAAGTCTAGGTGTTCTTTGTGTTCGTTGTTTCAATGTTTTGTATAGTCCCCGGGACACACGAGTCATTTCTAATGCTGGAGACGTCTTTAAAAAAAGAATGAACCGTGAAGCATGGTTGTCTAGCCTGGTGGCAGGATCCTCCCCTTGTGTGTTTGAAAGACATCACAGTATGTTCCTCAAAACTTAATACCTTAAACTAGCAATTCTTGTATGTATGTATTTATTTATGTGTGTATTTATATTTAGGGTATCTCGGAAACGGTTTCAACGATTTTGAGGAAATTTTATACACAGATACAGTTTTGCATTTTAAGTTCAAATGCATAGTTTTATATTTCCTGTAAAAACGCAATTTAAAAAAAGGTCTACGATTTTACAGAAGCTACCCCTCAATTCGTGTTGTGTTATATCTTTGACTGGCCTGTTGGTCTAGTGGTTGGTGATCCTGACTGCTATGCCAGAGGTCGTGGGTTTGATTCCCACCCAGGACAAATAATTGTGTGATGAGCATGATCATTTGTTCTGTGTATGGGTATAATTTATGTATAATATGTATGTATTTAGAAATATATAAGTATGTTTATCAGCAATCTGGTATCAGCAGTTTGGGATCAGACGGCCGTGTGTGAGATGTGTGAAGTTATTATCATATTATTCTTTGGTATTTCTTGATAATTTTTCTAAGAAGACTTAACATTTAGAGAACATCTTAACTTAAGAATATTTTAGTCAGTATTATTATCACAAACATTATTTCAAGAGCTTGGACTTTCTGGCAATAGCCAGCTCGAGTCACAGGCACGCGACCTTAGCCTGTTCGAGCTGTTGCTTATACTACCTATAGAGATCCCAAGATCGTTTTCCTTCCCTTCTTGCAAACCTCTCCCTTTCAATACACTTCTAACTTTATCATCTTTAATTAGTAGTAGTAGGCTTGCCCTCTACTAAGTGTGTGAGATCAATAAAACTTGGCAAAACATTGTTGTTTAATGTGCCTCTGTTTACCAGGCGTGAGTGTATGTATGTATTAACTAGCTGCGCCCCGCGGTTTCACCCACGTAAGGCCCGATGCCGTTGTAATATCGATATAAAAAGTAGCCTATCTATTAATCCTTTTCTCCAGCTATCTACATACCAAGTTTCATCACAATCGGTTCAGTAATTTTTGCGTGAAAGAGCAACAAATATCCATACATCCACGCAAACTTTCACGTTTATAATATTAGTAGGATTAAAGCACAGTGTACGCCAACCTTTATAGTAGATCATTACGGAACTCCTGAAAAAAGGTGAACTTAAAAACATGCCTTCCACACGTTCCCAGTATTTTGGCAAAACGTGGGCGTGATTAATTACTACTGTCTACGAATACCTACACCTTAACTGTACGACTCGCCTGCCCCTAAACTGAACAGCATATTTTAGGGCACAAATGTTTTTCGGGGACATTGTTCCGTGATTAAAAATGAACAAATACGGGCTCTGAGACTGAGTCGTAAATTATCTAGGGTTTGTTTGTACGTCATAAATTATTTAAGGGTTTTTGTTTAACATACTCTTTATGAATTGAAAATCTGTATTTTCATGGAATAATAATTTTGTATTTAGTCTGTGACGTTTTCCAAGGTCCTGTTTATTTCTATACAAAAATTCTTTCAAATAAACTTCACAAATTATTGGTCTCCCATGCAAACTTTTATCCCCCCTGTTGTTATCTTCAATATTTATTTTTGCGAAAAAAATAGTCCATATCGTTTTCCAACGTGTCGTTTATATCTGTACCAAAGTTTATCAAAACTGGTTCAGTGGTTTAGGCATGAAACACAGACAGACAGAGTCGCTTTCGCATTCATAATTTTAGTATGGATATGGATTCGTCTGATAGAATCTCTTCCATACATTCTTTCATATCTTATTTCACCCCTTTCAAATTTTATAATAAAGTCATAAAGTACCCCTTGTCCGTCTTCAAAGTCCCATATATTATCTCTATATGAAAATTCATCGAAATTGGTTTAGCAGGTGTGAAAATGTAACAGAGTTACTTCCGCATTTATAATAATCGAAAAGATAAGTATTGATTGCGTGGTCGATGATTATGCCGCTTACCATCACGTGAGGTTGAAGACAGACGTTTATTCCAATTTCCAAAAAAAAGCGTAGAAACAAACAAATATATATATACCAAACGATAAAACAAAGTAACTTAATGTAAAGTTGTGCAGAGTTGCTTCAACATCCAAGCAAATGAGTCGACTTCCTGAGCCATTACCGCTTTGGAAAGTAACTAAGTATTACCTTGACGGACTTAGTTGTTACGACGAATTTAGATGTACGGGTATATTTTTTTCTTATTTTCTTCTTTTGGTAATAAAATACGTTCATACTGTTTTCTTTTTGTACAACTAAAGCCAAAGTCATAAAATTCCTTAAAATTTGCTTCACCTAAAAATCGCCTTCCTTTAGTTTAAAAGGTTAAACTAAAAAATAAAGATCACCACAATGTCACCGCATCAATAGGTTGCTTTGTCGAAATTAACACAAATAATATATGCCACTGTCGATCTATAACCGCCCGTTTCCAAGCAGTTGACCTTTGTGAGAAGAAATCGAGCAAATAAACTCACGGCGCTCTTTGAAATCACCAGATTGTTGAACAGTATTTTGTGAAGTGTGAAACAGCACTGTTTTGTTTTGCGCTATTATAATAATAAAATTCAAAGTAAGAAAACTAAAATTAAGCTTTGGAAGTATGGAAACTGAAAACAAACCAAGATAAAACTAAAGTAAGAAAAGAAATACAGAAGATGAGGAGCGGGGAAGATTAAGTTACATTTCGATTAAGTATTTAAAATAGCCTATGAATCTAAAAATAATTTAGTCCTAAGCGATTTTATCCTCCATATAATCCACCATTGAATAATAGCGCTTGACGCATTGTACTAAGTTAATTGTAGCCGGTTAGCATTGCTCATAAACTTTACAACTATAGTGGCGTCATTTGTGCGGTGTCAACTATATTCCTCTACCAGAGACTTGTAGTGACCCTACTCTCCAGCCAAGAGGATGGCTAGTGAACTTGTGATACCTCACACACGGCCGTCTCATCCCAAACTACGCAGAGCCTGTACTACGGTAACCAGACTGTTGATAAACATACTTATATATTACTAAATACATACATATTATAGATAAATTACACCCAGCACAAAACAAATGATCATGCTCATGATACAATTATTTGTCCTGGGTAGGATCGAACCTCTGGCTCAGCAGTCTGGGTCACTAAACAATAGAGCATTAGGCCCGTCAAAATATGTGTATTTGGCTGACTGGAATGACTAGCCATACATAGGAGCAAGTTTATAGTAACGAAGACACATAATTTTTACTGAATGAATCGAGGTGAACAAAGATGGAAAAACTATTTATTAAATGTCCCCGAATAATTTTATAAACTCTATTTTCATGATAGTAAATAATATGGACGTATATTGCGTGACCTCTCTTTTGCTATTACGAAACTTTAAACCGCTGAGTAAATTTCAACCCAACCGTTTTTGTAAGTAAACAGAAAAAGTCAAATAAGCAACCCTTACATGATACCCTTCTATTCGTTTGTCAGTCTCATTCTAAAGCTTGGAAATAAAATGATTTAGTTTTGAATTAACCGCAACATACGATTGTAGTATTAATACTTAATTCAATATGTTCCAAGGGAGTATCCGTGAGATTGATATTTTGATTTCTTTGTAATATAAGAAAAGTCCGGTTCAGAGCATTTAACCAGTTATTTTTTTATAGAATTTATGGCAAGTTATGTTTAAAATCTTACTAAAAAAACTAATATATACTTAGATCGGTACATCGTTTTATTTATTTTAGCTAAAGCAGTTTGCGAGATACTATTTTTAAAAGCTTGTATTTAGTTTCACCTTTCCCAGTATCTGTGTCTTAAACAAATCTTACAAGTTTAATTCGTCTAAAAAGCTAATCGCAATTGTGAAGAATATACTTAATAGTAAATCGGCAAGTAATTTCTTAACAACTAATCTACCAAACTTACTTTTATTACATTTCTCGCGACAAGATTTTTGAAAACAAATATTTCAACAAAACCCAAACTTATTTTATTCGTTTAAGTAGCTTAAATAAAAGCTAGTTTTAAAAAAAGTTTTTTTTAAATTCTATTTAACTTTTCGAGAAGGATAACATCAGGTACTTGGGAATATGGTTAGATAGAAGTTTAACTTGGGTAAAACATATTAATGAAACAGTTGACAAATGTACTACATATTTCAATTTATTAAGGTTATTAGCAGGGAGTTCATGGGGTATGCATACTAAACATATGCGCAGAATTCATATAGCATTGATAAGAAGCCGACTTGATTATGGTTGTTGTTTATACGACTCCAGTGCCAAAATACATACATCCAAATTAGACAAATTACAAAACCGAGCACTCAGAATTGTAGGCGGTTTTATAAAAAGCTCACCCATTGATGTGATGGAGAGTGAGTTGCACATACCACCGTTGTTCGTTAGATGACAATACCTTGCTTACAAGTCCATTCTCAAATCGCTGTCTTGGTCTAATAACATTAATTTAGATATATTTTCCGAACTGGGTGCGCTTATTTATAATAGTTACTGGAGAAACAAAAAGAAACCCCTGCTTGCTACTTTTCATGAAATATGTCAACTCGAACTGTCCTCTCATGAAATTCTTAAAATGTACACTTTAGATGTATGGGTATCAGATATACAAATTAATAAATGTATACAAAGTGACTTAGAATGAATTAAATGTTCAAAACAATATTATAATTTTAGTCTTTTAGTACATGAAGTGGTGTCAGAAGTATTTTCGAAGTATAGCGATTTTTATAGAATTTTTACAGATGGATCAAAGAATAGTGATGCTTTCTTTGCTCAGAATGTAGATAGCCAAGGCTGCTTTAGAATCAGTGCAAATATTTGTATCATGTCTCTCGAACTCATTGCAATATATCAAGCTATACTATTTGCATTTAGACAAAACTAGGATAGAGTTGTTGTACTCATTGACAGCAAGAGTGCTTTACAGCATGTGGCTCGATGCGCCTCTAGTGGCAGAGGTGCATCGATAGCCTACGATATTCTCAAACTCCTCAATATCCTCAATAAAGAGGAGATTAAGGTAATATTGCAGTGGGTTCCTGCGCATATAGGTCTAAGGGGCAACGAGGAGGCTGATCGTTCATCAAAATTTGCAGTTGAGAGGGGTGATGAAATATCATATGTGCTAGATTATTGGGAATACATAAGGAAATTTAAATTACTTTGTTTCGAAAAATGGAAAACTAATTTTAATGATATTTCTAAAGAGAAAGGTATCTAGTATAAAGTAATTCAGGATGAGCCTACTCGTGCGCCGTGGTTTGATGATGTTAATATCAGGAGAAATTATATTAAGTTAGCATTAAGACTTCGTTCTGGGCACTATCCGTCAGCAAAGTTTGCTTTTCTGATGCGTAAGGAACCATCACCTAACTGTGACATGTGTGGCAAAATTGAAGTTGTGCAGCATATGCTGATGGATTGCGGGAGCATCAAGGAATGAAAGGGAATTACTGATTAGACAATTTAAATTAAATATTTTGGATGTTGGGCTTGTTCAAAGTATTTTGGCGAGTCCAAAGTCGGAAATTGCAATGCGGTTGTGTGCTTTGGTTGAAGTCTGCCACAGCAATCATCAATAATTCCCTTTTATCTAGAAAATATTCAGATAATGTTGTGTTGTATATGATAGAGTACGATGAGGTTGGCGTATCCTTGTAGATAAAAACCCCTAATTAAAAAAATAAAGATTAAATATAAAAAACTTTTAGAGACGAAAAAATCGGTAAGGACTATGCATCCGAGACTTGTGTGTGACAATGTATTAATGCATATTACCGGAAGTCACCGTAATGCTCAGTGACGAAGAATTTCTTAAAACGATTCTCCCCAACTTGTCATTCGAGATTTTTAAATTAATGCTCCGATAACCTTTAATTCATCATCAGGTATTATTTAAAAACTTTAACTATGACGTTAGAGGGCTCGGATTTCGAGTTCGGCCAGTTCGAGTTACAGGTATGCGATGATGGAAAGTGACGATGAAGACAAAGATGGTACACACCTATTCAAGAGAAATCTATTCACTCTACTCTTGAACGTTCCAGGATTATAATTCTTTGGAAAAGTATACGCGGGCAGTTCATTCCAGATTTTGGCGAAAAATAATTTAATGAAATATTAGTAGGAAATATTTCACTTAAAGATTGACGATCAATATTAGAACCATTTGTGAACCGTGTTTAGTAAAAAATTGTCGTAAACAAAACGCTCAGTTTCCTTAATACGACAGCTAAAACTAGCTTTAGGTTAGAATTTAGCCTACTATTTAGGTGTAGGATAGGAGTATTATACAGCACTGTCTAGACCCAAACTAAGCAGAGATTGTACCATGGGTTTTAGAACACGGATAAACATACATAGATACATTTTTTTCAGTAAGTACATACATATTATACACCCCGACCGGTACAAATTGATATATTCATACTGTTGATGTTCCTGTTCTGTGGCCTCTCCTATCATAGGACGGGCATTCGGGTACGCGCCCTCGGCCTCTTCGAGCTACTGCAATCTCAGCCCCAATTTCATGCATTCCATGATGTATGTCCTTTACTGTGATAACATGTGGATAAAGTTTAATGATGATCGTTTGAAAATCGAAAAGATAAAAACGAACAAATCACTTTCGCATTTATAATATGAGTTAAGATTACTTATGGATTCTATTAACTCATCCAACAGCTTCAAGCACAGGGTCAAGTTTTTGTTCTTAAACGATTTTCACAAAGGTCTGTGTTCTCGTCAATCACTCAATCCTTTTAACAAAATTAAACCATGCTGGAATTCATGGGTCCTTGTTGCCTTTCCTTGAGAGTTATCTAATTAATCATTCTCAGCCAGTTAGTTGAGTGGGCTATGAGTCTGTCTGTTAATTCCTTATTCTAATTTGACACAAGAATGTAATCAAAATTGGACCCTTTGTTGATTCCATTATTTATAAATGATTGATGTCTTGGTCATGAAGCGAGACTTTTACAGAATTTTATAAACTTAATAAATATAAGCATGAAAGTATGATACTTATTCAGAAAAACTATTAGAAATACACGACGATTTTACTAAATTGTTTTAAATGTAATGCCTTTATATAATAGAATTATGTCTGCATACAAAAAACATCCAGAACTCTTCATACAATTTGAAAATTTGATGATGCGTCCAGACATAAACACAAACTAAATTTACCTACAATAAAACTGAAATTGTTCTGAAATACACGCATACTGCTTGGCAATTAAATTATAAAACCATCTCCCCCAATCTATTAGGGAACAGCCCACACCAGAGTTTAAAAACAAATTGTTTAACTTTTTAATAAATAAAGCATATTATGGCATTGATGAATATTTTGAGGACAGATTATATCTTAGTTGTAACTCTTTCTATTGTCAATTTAATTAATGTTGTTAGTTAATACAATTGATTTTATACAATTTGCACATCCCATGGGATAGAATATGCTGTGATCTATTTATAAAAAACACGTGGTTCTTTTTTTTAATTTTATTGGCGATCCGAATAAGAAAAAAAAGAGTTTTAATGTGCACCGCCTGGCTCCTTCATTAGCCCATCGTTACCAAACCCAATATGTTGGACTCTTCAAAACGAATCGTATGAGCTCAAAACTCGAGTAACATATTTTTTTTTATTCAAAACAAACAGTCACATACAGTTTTTGCATTAGGAGACAATACGGTACTTATAGACTTAGAATTCCATAACATTTCAAAATACGGTACATTGCAATGGATTCCAGACAAGAGCACGTACAGTCATGAACACAATGATGATAAGTGTCACAATTATCTACACTACTGACAATAACAATTTATGTATTTGAGTGGTCTTCTACGAGTTGTTTACGTAAATTAATTTTGTAAGTATTCAAACTATTGCTGAATATATCGAGCTCTTTAAACTCATTATTATATGGGCCAACACTGCGTCTGAAGAAATTATTACTAGTGTAAATTGTTTTATAAAAAGGTATTGAGAATAATTTAAGTGACCAGGAACCAGGTCTAGGTACCCTTAATGCTAGTTTTTCAAGAATGTGAGGGCGTATTTAAAGTTTTGAAAAGAAACAACTGTTTAAACATTATTCGTCGGCTAGCAAGAGTAGTGAGGAAGTGACGACCAAGTGAATTTTCATATGATATATATTCATGATTACCACGGTAATCCAAGGATTTAACAAACCTATTTTGGATTTTCTCAATACGACTAATATGAAAAGCATAATATTAATTCTAGAATTCCAGATTATACAACCGAAATCTACGAGTGATCGAACAAAGCTGAAATAAAATATTTTAAGAGTCTGGGGATTTAAAGGTTTAGAAATTCTTAGTATAAAGCCAAGTTGACGGTAAGCTCTATTTACAATATAATCTATGTGTAAGTTAAAGCATAAATTAGAATCCATAATAATACCCAAGTCGCGTACCGATGTAACCCTACTTATGAATGTATTATTTATTTTATATTCAAAGTTGAGAGGGTTATGTTTACGAGTAAGTATACGATATAACAGAACATTTGTCAAGATTTAGCTACAGTTGATTTAAAGAACAATATTCAGATATTCAATGTAAATCAGATTGTAGTAGTAAGTAATCATCAACGTTTGCAACTGTTTTGAAATTTTTTGCATCATCAGCATTTAACAGAAAATTTTAATTATGTATGATTTTACCTATGTCATTGATATATAAAATATAAATAATGTTTACTAGTAGCCACTGAGATTTTCACCATACAACTCCTAACTCCATCATCAGATGAGCGCCAAGATGTCAAATTATGGTATTTATATTAGCGACAATTAGAAGTAGGTTAAAAATTTACTTCCAAGATTTGTTTATATAGTTGGTTACAAGTAAATCTAATTTAAAAGAATGCCAAATACATAAAAAACAAGAATAGCTTCTTAGATTGTCATTGTGTGTCAAGTGAGCTTACATACATATTCAAATACGGTATTACAAAAGTATGTGTTACCCATTTATTTCAAACATTTTCGTTTCTCAAGGGAGCTACAGAATCTCATTCGTCTTCTCACAGAAGCTATAATAAATAAATATTGTCGTTGCTTTTCTTCCCTTTAGAGTATCAGCAGTTAAGTACAGTTGCACTTAAATAGGAAGTGTTGAAGTTATGCGGCATACAACATAATAAAACAGTGGGATACCTAATCGATTTGGTAATATTCGATAGAATACAGTCGATTTTGCATTGATTGCTGGGTAACAAATTTTTGTAAAAGTGCAACTGGTTCGCTTGCGCTTGTACGAAAATTTGCTATATATTACAAGCAATGAACGTTTACTGTATATACAGGGACTAAGAAACACCGTACCGAATCCTGAAATAGTGTATTCAGACCATAAATTTTGCTTAAAAGTGATATCACAATGAGTAAACAGAACATTTTGCCGAAAAAAATGTTAAATAAATACCGCATACGGTTAAAAACGGCCATGTAATCAATTAAACAACATTTATGCAATCAGCTGCTTCCCTACGTGTAAGGTCATTCACCGAACCGCACCATACGCGTGTTGCGTTTCTATTGCGTAGCGCAAAATCAAACGAATGACTGTAAATCCTTAATTTCACATTTATATAATGAATTGACTTTTGCATTGTGATAAGTATCCGAAGAAAGACATATATAAAAGAATGATATATATGTATAGCACATTAGGAACATGGGTAAATGTAAAGATGAAGATTATTATCAAACTTCACCTTAATAACGGTCAAAGATTACGCGATAGATAGATAGATACATAGATAGAATATTCTTTTTTTTTTCTTTTTTTTATAAAAAAGACAACTCCCGCATTAGGAATTACTCCTGTGTCGCGGGGGACTTTACAAACATAGAAACAACATAGAAAACATTGGAAACCATTAATAAAATACAATTGAAAAAATAATTATCTTACA
The DNA here is from genome assembly GCA_963859945.1 of Euplagia quadripunctaria. Lineage (NCBI taxonomy): Eukaryota > Metazoa > Arthropoda > Insecta > Lepidoptera > Erebidae > Euplagia > Euplagia quadripunctaria. The sequence goes on along the minus strand of OY982570.1, from coordinate 1,458,806 downwards.
AATCAGAGTACAATGTCTTATCGCTAAAAGTATGATTTCTTTTCCACATAATATACTTCTTATTGCATTTTTACAGGGAATATAATTATCATCACTTGAAGACGAGTTTTAGTAGCGTGTGTGAACATATTTCTATATAACTCGCACCCACATCTAAACAGGTATTGACTCAAAAAAGGTATTTTTTTCAGAAAAGGCGAAAAACTAATTACTGTGTGTTGTTTTATGCTTTTTATATAGAACTAAAAGGAAGGTATTGTAGGAATGTTGTGATTAAATAATGTTTTGGGGCTTAAAATTGGATTGGGGTTATTAAATCTGTTTTATTTGTCGGTAGGTATTGTGATAAGGAATTCGATGGTGTGCATAACTCAAAAATTTAAATTTTTGAGTTAGCTCCCTTTAGATCTAGGAAACCGAAATATAAATATATTAATATTTGAGTAATACCAAGCGAGCCCACACAATAAGTGATTTGACAACAAAATTCGTCCACAACAATGAAAACCTAAATTCGTTTTGAGTTGAACATGAATGTATTGTTCTCACACAGTTGAATCAAAGGTTGAACAGTTGATTAATAAATGCAACACCAAAACCGCTTTGTGAGTAATGTCTTTTACCGTTAATCCATCAAACTGTCAAAGCAAAGTTCGCTCGTTGTAATGAAGGGCTTGCTCTAATCTTTGTTGCCAAATATACAAAAATAACACACTCAGAGTCTATACGCTTGAGCTTATCTGTTTTTGTATACACTATGTGTAGTCTACAGTAGCGAACACATACCAATGCATATAATTTTATATGCATTGGTATTGGTGGTCAAAAAGTGGCACAGACTAATATGTGATTAAATGTAGTTCTATAATACATGTACGTAAAGTATTTTGCACTATCGAGTGCCACTAATTGATATAATTTTTGTAGGAGATGGTGTATCTAAGATGTATTTGATTTATTGTATGTATTTCTGTATATGTATTTGTGGTTGTTGTTACGGTGGGATTCATGACCGCTATCGGTGTTATTCGATCGAAACGTTGAGTAAACCAAAAAGGTATCGTATCTTATAATGTTACCGCGATTAAGTCTCGCCTTTAAAAACAATAATCTCTTGATTTAACAGTAACTTCGTATTATTATTGTGTGATGAGCACGATCATTTATTCTGTGTCTGAGTGTAATTTATCTGTAATGTGTATAAATTATATTTAGTAATATACATATAAGTACATTCATCAGCAGTCTGGTTACTATAGACTGTGCCTAGTTCTGAATCAGACGGCCGTGTGTGAGATGTCTCTAGTTATTAAGATTATTATATAGTGTGGTGAAGAGGGGGTAGAGTAATAGCTAAGGCGTCAGACATGCTATCGAGGGGTTGTGGGTTATAACCCCACCCAGTATACTACCGATGTGAACCCCTTCCTAACGCTAACGATTACCTTACTGTTAGGGGTTAACAAGAATATGTATTAGTAATGTGTAACCTAATACCTACCTACCATACCTAGTAGCCTTTAAAAACGTATTACAATTCAATAGATTAAATCATAATTATATATAGATAGATAAACTCTTTATGTTTTTTTTATGGTATAGGGGGCAAACGAGCAGACGGGTCACTTGATGGTAAATGACTACCGCCGTCCATGGGACCAGTAACTCGAGAGTCACAGTCCCTTTAAGGTGGGAGTAGGAGATGAGGGGAAGGGGGGGGGGGGGAAGAGAGGGAAGAGGGGCGAGGGGAAGGACGGGAATAGGGGAGAGGGTAGGTTAGGGCCTTTGGTAACCTCACTCACGCGGCGAAATGCAATGCAAAGCATTGCTTCACTGCCAGTTTTCTGTGAGGCCGTAGTATCGAGTGGAGTCGAGCCGGCCCGTACGTGCCGAAGCATGGCTCTCCCACGTAAAAAATACAGAAAAGAAGAAATGAATACAAACTTGTATACATATATGTAGATTCTTACCAAACTAAAGCCTGAGTACAATTGGCGACCTTATCGCGATTTGCGATTTCTTCCAGGCAACCATTGGATGGAAAGAGATTATGGATGAGATGAGAAGTTGCAGTGTACAATTAATTGAACACTTTTGATTAGTTTACGTATGTTTAATCCCACTAATATTATAAATGTGAAAGTTTTGATCGATGGATGGATGTTTGTTACTCTTTCACACAAAAACCACTGACCCGATTGAAATGAAACTTGGTATGTAGATAACTAGAGACCTGGATTAACGCATACGCTACTTTTTATCCCGAAATTCCCACGGGGTTCCCACTTACGCTGGTGAAACCGCGGGGCGCTGCTAGTAATATATACATTTGCGAGTTTTCTATGAATATTATAAACTTAAAACTACAATCATATATACATTAATATGTATACACACATACGAACAAATACACATACAAACATACATATATACAATAAAAAATATACGTACAAATAGATAAAAAGGTACAAATACAAATACACGGTATCAAGAGCCTCAACCACTTAGCAAGTCAAGTAATGTTCTTTTAGTACTTTCTTAAAGCTGGGCAGTGTTTGTGCACGTCTATCCTTCAAGATGTTATTTATTTAACTTTTCTTAACCACGTAAGTGACGTGTCTGAGAGGTTACAGGATTTATAACATTGTTCTCAGGTTACTAAAGATCTTTTAATCTCACGAAATGTATATGACAATACTTGTATTATATTATATTTTTAAGTGGGCGGCGGTCACTTTTAGGGAAACAAAACACTACGACCATTTAACCCACGCACATTTATTGATCGTCGCTTGATAGAAATTTGTTGTACGCATCAATCTCTTTGCGGTAAAGAGGATACTCCATGCATCAAATTCTTAATTTTGATCTGATAGAAAGTGGTTTTCAACATCAGTAGAATCGTCTTTATGACGCAAAGGTGACTCTACTGATGTTGAGAATGCTGTCAATGCTGCAACCCTATCCTCTGTCTAATAAGCATCTGAAAACCATATTTTATAGCACAAAAAGTAACATTATTTTAGTAGGACTGTCAAAATGCGGTGCAAATGCTTCTATAATGTGAAGGTAATACGCAATCAATTCAAAAAGAAATCTGGCGTAGTAGTGTGCCGATTTAGCTAGATTTCAGTTTTGACTTGAATAAAGTTACTGTAGGACTCATGTACAAAACAATGCTAGGGAGGCAGTATTTGAGGCAGTCATTCGAGTTCTAACTTGTTTCGTTTTTACAGGAAAAGAATAAGACTAAGAATAAAGAAAAATCAATAAAATAGTAATATAGACTAGAAAGATAATAAAATAAAATTGAGAGTTTATCATTTCTGCTCACTAGCAACACCACATCTTCCGCCTGATCAATCGGAAACCGACTTAAGGTCATCACACCCTATAGCGGCACTGCAACGGCACAGCTACAGCACGGTGCCGCCTGAAATTGAGGCTACATTCATCGTCTTCATGTGCGACACGACGCGAAGTTTTATCGCTGGCGGCTCGCAGTCGGCGCGCTGTAAGCACGCGGACCGCGCGCTGTAAGCGAGCTGACCGCGAGCTTACAGCGCGCTGACTGCGAGTCGAGTTGTATGGTTGCAGCAAGCGCGCTTACTGCCCGCCGTTGGTTTTTTCATTTGGACATTATTCATAATGTCAAAATGAATGACAACTTAATTGCTGGGGTGGAGCCGTGCCGTTACCGTGACGGTTTAGTGTGTGATGAGCTTTGTATTGTATATATTGTACCCTACCTTCTTGTCTATTAATGTTATTCTTTGTATACATATTACGAACCATTGCAGTACTTTTTAATTCAAAACAAACTATCAAAAAGTGGTAGCTAGATGCGTATTAAACACCTAAATTTTGACAACTAGAATTTTGGTCCCAATATGTCTATTGTCGTCTACGGGGTACTTTGGGAATTAAAGATTGGAAAATTAGAAGTATACTGAAAGGAAAAGTAGGAAAGAGAGGTTGGTAATGGACTGAAAGGGACATTACTTATACGGTTCAGGTCAGGGTCGCATACGTTGCCAAGAAGTCCAAGCCCTCAACATTAATAAGGTAATTCGTTTGTAACTGTTACTTGCAACTGTAGCTGTACTGTTCATATTAACATACTAAAACGCGAACCTTGTACGTTACGCGAAAATTTTGGTAATTGCATGTAATCTGTGTTTTACTAAGGTACATTATCTTTTATGGCTTGAGGCTACATTTTATTACAGAAATTATCTTTATTGAACCTGCTTAAAAGTCACGAGAAGAGAGCGTTGCTTATATGATATGTTGTTTAGACATAGTATTGAAAGACGTGAAGATGAAACTTTGTATTTTAGGCAGATTGCGCTTACGGACAAGTGTAGGTGCAAATATTTCTAAAGTTTGAAAAACATAGATTATAAAAGTTATAATATTTACCGGCCACGTTTGTAGCAGTATATCCAAAAGATTTTTTTGATACTTTTTTCTATCACGGTCTTGTACAGTGCTAATTAGCTTCCCAAATTCAGTCTCCGAGATTCAAGGAGGAGTCTTAGTTGTCTACACTTCCTACAAAACTGCTGAGATTTCCTCTGAGAAGTGTAACCGTCATGGATTCTTTGCAAGATATATAAAGTTAGAGATACACGATTGATATAAAAATCTTTTTAATAATCAGGTTAAGTTCGGATTCTTTACGGCAGGCAATATAAATGCTTGAAACCATTGAAATAATATAAATAAATTATAAATCTTTGTTTACTTTTTATTATTTATTCATAATGAAAGCTTGTACGCCACATGTACAAAAAAGTTTTTGATTGATGGCTTACATGATTTTCAAATTATAGTTAGCCTAAACACAATTAACTTTTTATTTGAAAGGTGCGCAGTCATGATACAATAGATTAAAATCTGAGTAACTAAATACAATTATACTACCCATATTTTATATTGATACTAAATGTAATTACGATGCATGACCGACACGAAATACAGCATATAGATACACAGCAAGGAATAGATGGCTGATTTTTATATTATTATGTAAAATAAAATAGGGGAGTATTGTAAAAGCATAAATAAGAGAACAGTAATTTAAGAGAGAGGTAATGTTGTTGCAGTTCTACTAGTTTCATCCAGCAAAAGAACGCATCTGCAGTTATCTAGTGTAGTGTTTATTGTTATCGGTTACACTGCCGACGTGAGAGTTAAGTTTATTCCATGATGATCGCGTTATGGTGATCGCTGGTGTCATGTTTACGTGGTGAATCATATAGCCCCCTCTCTCTCCTTCTCCCACAAGCAAGAAAAAAACGAATCGCTGTATTCTTGACTTGAACTTGAAACTTCTGCTCCAATTCGAGGAGAAATCAGCGTTTATCGACAAATACTTAATTTGTGAAATGGCTTTTGCTGAAAAGTACTTTCCATGTCATGCCGTTCTAAATCAATTTTTGAAACTTACGACGAACCTAAAGGTTGATCAACGCAAAAAATAATTAATCAGATGTCAAGTATATATTGACATGTTGAAAGCATGATTAAACACAGGCACTTTGATTTGATAATCAGATACGTTAACATAACTGTCAATTTTTTTACTGCAAAATCTTATTTCAATTGCAGTTTTGACACCGCTGTTAACTTGATAGCACTGTTAGTTAAACAATATTTTGATCAGCCTTTCAGAAACCAGGTGTTAGTCAGTGAAATTTATAAAAAAGAACAAACAAAAAAAGGGAAAAACATCTCTTAAATTAGGAATATTACGAGAATTAGAATAAGGTGAAAGTCAAATGCACGAACTTAGTAAAACTTGACAAGTCGGAAAAGGGAAAGTTGATAAATCAGCATACTTTTTAAGCGACTTCATAAAAGGACTACCTCGAAGGATGGAAAATTAAGAGATGAAAAATAAAGCTTATTACAATTAATTATGATATAGGCGCATTAAAGTCAGTGATATTTTTTTTTAAGTTAATTATTTCTATTCGTGAGTAGGAATGGAGTATCAAATGGAAGTATGGTGATACTTCCATTGGATACGTATATGTAACACACTAGTTTTGAGAGTGTACATTTATTGATGATTTGTTTATCATTATACATCATGAAGCTTAAAGTTTTCATTTCGTTTCGTTTGTTCCTTAACTCATATATTTCTAGCTTGATTACATGTGGCTTGAAAAGAACAAAATCAATTCTATTTTATTAAATTTAGTTGCCACAACGTTGCTCTATAGTTACACCGCATAAAGTTACACAATGTATACTTTAACTTACCATTATTAAAATAAATTTTAAGCTCGAGTTTATTCAACGTTCTGATTTGCATCAGAAAATTGAATATTAGTTATAACGAAGGAAGAAAATTAATTTACCAAGTTATATTGAGCTTTCAATCGTTTGCATTTAATTAATTATTTTTAGGTTAAAAAAGTTGAAATGAATTCGTAAAGAGTCTAATAGGATTCATCCCAAAGGTGAAGGTTCACTTGAACCTGTGAGATTTAAATTTGAAATTAAATCGTTGAAATACATTCCAATATTTGTGTTGGTGTATAAGCGATGGCTAGTTGGTTCACAGCGGGACCTACGTACGTACGGGACCTAACCTAGGGCACCATCTAGCGTATGTTTAAACCCAGTGAAAGCTAGCGGGAATAAACGAACAGCTTCAGAAAAGGTTGGGAGAACTGACCAGTCGGTGTTCCCGACTGGTGAGTTATACGAACCCGGTTCATCAGAGCTATTTTGGCAGATTCAGACAAGAGTCCTACACAGCACAGACATGGGATCACACTCCACACCAAATGTGCACGGTTTTCACTGATGATATCAGTGTATTTCCATTGATTTTGAATATTTTCACGAGCGACAACAACAATTTCTTTTAGAATCAGCGACCTAGATGGCGCTCATTGGAATTCGATTCATGTGGTTAGGGATAAGGAAAGTGGGGATTTAGGTAATGATATTTGGATAGGAAATTAATAAAGGCTCAACAAACTATAACTTATTACATATAAAGAAAAGTACAACGGACTTCAATGCATCGAAACCATGCCTCTAGAAACTTGCAACTTTATTTTACCAACCTCGGGATTGGCACGGACCTACATACGAGCATATTTCAATATTGTATAATACTGCTCTGGATATAATGTATAATTTTTCCAATTAAAAACAAAGATGTAAAGCTTAATATCAATAAAACTGGGATAGATATCAAGCACATACAAAAAATACTGAAGGATTGAAAACCACTTTCTTTCTGGAATCTGTTTTCTTTTCGTAACCCCCTATTTTTCTACCTTTTAAACCTTACCGGTTAAAATTGCAATAAATGAAGAATTATCAAATCGGATTCCTCTGCAAAAAGTTATGCATACATAAAAAATGTATAAAAAAAAATACAGGTTGACTTAAAATCCTCCTCCGTCTTTTTGTCGGTTAAAAATACAAACAACTACTATTTAACAATGCCATTGTGATTTTACGATACGACACGTCACGATATTTAGTTTGTTATGATTTTTAAATAAGTAATAATAATTGGATATTAAGAAGCTTCTAATATTCCGTCAACGATAACGTCATACTGACACGTCACGTCTACCGCGTAAGTGCTCTTACACATTTGCTCTGCGATGTCGTATCGAGCGTGGGGCATTAATTCTAAATAGCGCGCCGCAAAATTGTAATAGAGCTTTACACTACCATATCGCGAAGTGGCGTGACGTGCAAAATTGTAAAATAGGAAATATATTTCGTAATATCCGAGCGCTTAATGGAAGTTTCGTACGTATTCACAAGAAATGTTGTAATTAATGTTAACATAGGTGAACGCATATATTACGTCATTTGCGTAAAAGTATAATAATATTAACAATTATATAGCAATATAAAGAAAAAATCTACACCATCTATATTTAGTTTTCTGAAGTTGGATTAAGGTGCTGACAAGAACAAAGACCTTCAGGTGTCCATGTCATTTTGAGCTCCTCATTCGTCAGTAGTGGTCGCATTTAAATTTGTAAGAAAATCTTGACAGTAAAGTAGAAAATTTCTCATGAAAAAATAGCTAATTAAATATGTCTCTAATAGTGACATGATTTAGACGCACTGAAGTTGTTATGTACTTTTATTAAAAGCCTTTTTAATTTAAGCATATTCGCTTTGAAGTTTTCTGACTGGGCTGAACTGGAACGATATGAAATAATTGATTAATACAAGGTAAATTCTTTTTTGCAATACCTACTGAAAACATAAGTATCCCTTATTTGAGAGTTTTTATTATTAGGGGTAGACTCGCTAGAGACATCATTGACGTTGCGAGATCTTGGGTAAGCGACTACCATATATCCGGCAGTGTGCTTGTTTGGCAACATCTATATATATAAAATGCATATAGGCCTGTTGGCCTAGGGGTTAGGGGTTAGTGATCCTGACTGTTGAGCCAAACGTCGAGGGTTCGATTCCCCAAGACAAATAATTATTGTGTAATGAGCATCTATCATGTGTATGTATTTAGATATATATACAAGTATAGTAGTAGGTTATCAGCAGTCTGGTTACCATAGTACAGCCTCTGCCTAGTTTGGGATCAGACGGCCATGTGTGAGATGTGTGGAGTTATTATTTGTAAAAGGGTGGTTACGTATCCACACAGGCAGATATGATGTTATGTTATCTATTTTTTTTTAATTTGACAAAGCAACCTATTGTTCCGGTGACTGTGTGATCGATATTTTTTAAATAAAAAGATTTTTTATATACATTTCTAAATACATGGTTGAGCTTTGTGAGAAGAAAATGTTAAGGTCAATATAACTAAAAATATGTAGGAGTTATCGAATACATTTCGATGCTAATAATGCAAAAATATGTATAACATCAGTTTCTCATATTTCTTTACCGTGCTAAAAAATGGACTGGAAGAGAAAACGAGAAACAGAAGATATACGCTTAAGAAATGTGGTGCTGGATAGGACCACTTGGCATAACCTGGACACAGTTTCTAACCTCCAAAAATCCTTCAAGAACTCTGTATCAAACAGTGTCTTTCATTGTTTAATGTCGTATTCTCACTTTCTTTGGATATATCATACATCAAGCAGATGCCTCTGCGGAACGACTTGTAGCGCAGGGCAATGATGAAGGCACAAAAGCACGGGGCACATCACCAATGCGTTGGACCGACCAAGTCAAAACTGCACTCAATCAAAAAAAATCAAATCAGAAGTACGGGAAGAATGGCGACGGATTGTGAAGCTTACCACCACCACCACCACAGATGTGATGTCCATGACCACTCTGCCAAAAGTGTGACAAGTAAAGTATTGTAAATATCTTTTTTGTTTTGTATGTAGACGCGCAGAGCTGTTAGTAAACTGTAGCTGAGTTAACAAAACGGGCAAACTCAGCTACACGATAGAGTTTCGCTTAGGTTGCTCAATTTTCGCAGACTGTTGAATCAATTAATTCGATTGCTGAATCATGTTGTTTTGCTTTGTTAAATAGTTTAAAATAGATGACGAAATTAATAGAGAGTGAGGTAATGAACATTTAAAAAACAAATCGATATGAATACATTAGTAATGGAAAGAATGACTCTCGTTTAACCGAAATGACCAAGCGAAACGAGAAAAGCGTCGAAGTTTTGTTTCTGGTTAATTTCGTCATGGACTCTATATATATTGACTGGCCTGTTGGTCTAGTGGTTAGTGACCCTGACCGCTATGCTTATAGGTCGTGGGTTCGATTCCCACCTGAGTCTGGGTGTTCTTTGTGTCCGTTGTTTCTATGTTTGTCAAGTCCCCCGCGACACAGGAGTAATTCCTAATGCGGGAGTTGTATTTAAAAAAAAAAAAAAAAATAAATAAAAAAAAATATGTATGTGAATGAGTGAACCCATTTACAGGTCATTGTTTTAATTTGTGTTAACGAAACCTAATATTCCGGTTCCTTTGTTTTTTTTTTTGTCGTAGGCGATTTTCTTTACCTAGTCCGCTCAAAAGGAGGAAGGTTTACGGTACTTGCTTCAGTTACTGACTTTTACCGTATTTGGTCAAATTAGGGAATTTATACTAGCAATATGTGCAAAGTTCTCAAAATATACAATTAAGAGCAGAAAAGGGGGATGTTGGCTGCGGTGTTATTGACCAACCCACAGCTACCTGTAGCTATGGAACTTACATTTATCAGTAAACTCTGACTATACATCTCACTGTTCGTGAGCTCTACTGTTCGCAGAACCTCTACTGCAAATGAAATAATAAAAAAGCTGGCGTCAATCGTCGAAATGAAAGTCTTTCGTTTAACGATAACAATTTTTTTATTTTACCATTGTTCCTACTAAAATATTTTTTTATAAAATGTGACCGTGACTATTAAAATTAAAATAAAGTAATAAGCATCTATGGAATGTATTCCATTGTACTGGAAAACGTATATTAGTAACACCGTTTTATTAAATTTGTTTTGTATTCAAAGCAGAAATAATAGCTTCTGTGTGAATAATGAGAAAATGTAGGTGTGATTCATTCGTAAAAAATATGATTCTGCTAAGTGACAGACCTTTTATTCCGTAAGTATGATAAATTGTATTACGCCTTCAAATGGAAATTATGAATTAAATGAATATTTTTCATAACTATTACGCTTATATTTTATAAGCTACTAGCTGTTGCCTGCGGCATGGCTCGCAAGAAAATATTTTTTTTGGATGTTTTCTCGGGAACTGTACTCTTTTTTGATGAAAGGACCCTATGTCACTACTAATAATTGGTATAATATAGGGATTCATGCTATGAACAGATACAAAACTTGCTTTTACTTTAAGTCTTTATTTCTTTAATCTAAGGTAGATTGGCATGGACGTTATAATGTCGAAGAAACATCTACTAGGACTATTTATTTGGCTTCTATTTTTGGTGAACGGTGAACTATCATAGCTCATGGACTACCATGATACAAAACTTGAAAGCTTTGAAAGGAATAATATAGATACCACCTATTCAGAAGAGATTAATATTTATCGTTTTAATAAAAAACTAGCCCACTATTGTAACGAAGCCTGCGTTTAGGAGACTATACAAACAAACACTTAAAATCAACCTGAAGCATAATTAAGAACAATCTGAGAATTACAAAATACAGGTAGCAAGCAAGCAAGTCGACAAAGCAATCCACTAAAACCATATTGCCATTTTTTTCTGTCGCCAATAATTACAACATTATAAATGCAATAGACTTTAGATAATGAGATAAGGTTAAAGGGCTCATACTGCTCAGCAACAGCCAGTTCAAGCATGCGGCCCTGACCTGATGGAGCTATTGATAACATTCCCCAATCCATCCGTATAAGGAATATCTCTTTCCTTTCATTACCTTCCCTCCATACCCACCTTCCAATAGACTTCCAGTTTTCCAACCTTTAATAGCCAACGTGCCTAGATTAAAATGATTGCAAACCCAAAGACATGGAGTCTGTCCCCTCTAAAAATATGCAAGCAAATACTATTCATTTAATTTATCCTTACTATAAGTTGATCTCTTAATTACAAATGAATCGCTACTAAGTTAATAGAAAAGTGTATCACGCCCACTACATTGAGTCCGGTATTAGTGTAGTTTTATAAGAACACAAGTCTGTTTCTTTAGTTTCCGCAACTCAATTAGCAATAAACCATCCATCAAAGCTTAGCCTGATCGATCGGATTGCGTGACAACATCGTATTAAGTGTGGTTTCATTTTTTTCTTAATGTTTAATCGGTTTTATTTGTTAATATCAAGCAGTCGGATGTACCATTTCTGTTCGTTAGAAACTCCTACCCTGTACGTATAAAGGTACTATAAGGATCAAAAGTTTTAACACTTCTAAGAATTCACACCAGCATAATTCGAAAAAAATAAATAAGAAAAATTAACCTCAGATCGACTATATTTCTTGTTTTAGTTATCCGAATGGTGTGCTATTATTGAGATGTATAGAATGTTTGAGATATTTTATTGAACCTTGATACGTCACTTATTTCAAAATCAATCGTAGTACATTTAGAGTTTAAAAGTAAGTAGGTTTTTTGATTGCACCATGGTTGTGATATGATGGCAACAACTTTTCTTTTTTAAACTTAATTTCATGACGTTAGTTCTGGTTCTTTCTCAGCGATAGGTTTGATTACCTTTTTTACCTGTGGTAATCTCCACTGGTCATTACCTCGTGGTATGTCGGAATCGAACCAACTAAAACCACACGGTGTTCCGTCAATAGTGTGTCTATTGCAAGGGACTCGAGTATAGCCTAAGCACAACTTTCAGTGAAACTCAACACAACGTGAGCGTATCTTCAATAATATTTATTTCGACGGGCTGAAATATTTAAAGTAGCTTTGTAAAGTTTTATCAGCGTTTTATCGCGTTAAACAACGACCTGCGGATGGAAAAGTCATAAATTTCGAGACTAAGACGAGTAATGCTGAGTAATAGATTGTCTTTCGTTCAAAAGATGCCAGGTGTACGAATCTTGGGCGAATTTCCTGACTTTTAAAAGCTGTTTTATGACTTCACCGAGTAACAACAAAGAAGTTCTAGACATATGATGACACTAACTGTTTTCCGAAGTTTCACCTGCGTAGCGTGATGTTTGCCTATAATCTTCTTCAAGAAATTGGCTATGAAATACAAAAATATTGTTTAAAATCTGACTGGCAGTTCCAAATACTAGTGCGTTCTACCAAAACTACAACCTCTTCAGCTTTATTATATTCTTAAAGATGTAAAACGAAAACTGTATCACTTATTATGTTCAAGACCAAATTAGAATAAGTGAACGCACATTTAAATCAAATAATAAATACATACAACAGGTCAGTTTTCGTATTTTGTATGTACAAAATTAAAGAAAAATCTGTTTGGTTGTACTGTTTGTTTCTGGCTGGTTTTAATATCAATAAATATATTACATTAAGAAAACGAAAAATAAAAGTAAAAAACACTTCCCCGCCATTTTTCAATTGTTTTTCTGTCCGCCAAAATTAGTGAGTCTAACGAAGAAATTTGATACAGTCGGTAGTTTTATTACAAAAAAAATTGTGACGTTTATGGGGCCTAATGCAGTGTCAGTAAGAGGAATTTTGAAATCAAAGATGCAGCTCGGTCTGGTCGCCCTCATCGTCTCAGTAAAATCGATCGATCGATTGACCACAATACAGTTTTGACCAATTTGAAAAAGTCTGGCTATACAAAAAAGCTCGATATTTGGGTGCCACACGAGCTCACTGAAAGAAACCTAATGAATCGTGTACCTACTCATTTGCGACAAGATTGTGCATTAAAGAACATGGTCAAAGGGTAAAAAGGGTAGTCAAGCTCCACAGACTGTAGCGAAACCCAGATGAACACGCAATAAGGTGATGCTGTGTTTATGGTAGGATTGGAAGGGCATCGTTCATTATAAGCTTTTAACGCCGGATAAAACCATTGATTCGGATCTCTACTGCCAGCAACTAAAAGACTCAAGTAAGATATTAAGGAAAAACGGCCGGAATTGATCCACAGAAAAGGAGTGGTCTTTCATCATGATAACGCCAGACCACACAACTTTCGCCAGTTAGCAAAAATAGAGAGAGCTTGGTTGGGAAGTATTTATGCATCCTCCATATAGTCCTGACCTTATACCCTCAGATTTTTACCTATTTCTGTCTTTTCAGATTTGTTCGGGTAGTGTTAGGTTAACATTAAGAGAGGACTGTCAAACTACTTATCGCAGATTTTGATAAAAAAAATTGGGAAAATTCCAAGATTTCTACAGCAATGAGATAATGTCACTACCTACAAGATGGCAACAAGTTATCGAACAAAATTGCGCATATATATTATAATGAAATGTTTGAAATGAATTGAATTGAATTATAATTAAAACTTTGAAAAAAAAATATCTTGAATTCGTATATAAAATACGAAGAAACTTTCTCCCCGACCATGTCCCCGATGTCACTGTAAGATTGTGTACATCGTTAGTTTATAAGCAATCTCGCGATATTATAAACCGATATAATATTATGAACTGAACTTACAGTTTACAATTTTACGTATTATTATATACTCGATAGTTTATAATCTACTAGGTGTGCCCGCGACTTCGTCCGCGTGGAATAGTGTATTTATATCGAATCAACAGCCTAAAAAATAAGTTTCAAGCTTCTAGCTCTAAATATGACGATACTTCTATACAACTTTTCATCCCCACCTTTCAACCCCTTACACCGCTTTTTTCGTATTAAAAAGTAGCCTATGTCCTTTCTCAGGCTCCAGACTATCTGTATACCAAATTTCATTTAAATCGGTTCAGTAGTTTTGGCGTGAAAGGGCGACAGACAGACAGAGTTACTTTCGCATTTATGGTATGGGGGGGGGGGGGGGGAGAACTCGAGCAAGTGAGGGTTGCATACTGACTGTTTCTGGGAAGCCTCTAACATAAGCCCGAGCCCTCAAATCAACAACTCTAGTTTAAAACAAAATAAAATCCTTGAAATTGTAATCAGCAATAAATCAATATGGTTGAAAATTGAATGTGAAGCTAACATTTACATTAACTGTCATAACCGAATTGCTGAATATTTAATATCCATAAAATGGTCAGTGGTCGACCGAACGCGGCGACAGCTCATCGAACCGATACCATGTGACAGGCCATTACAATCCCTTTGTAGATCACAATATGATTTATATTGGATTACTAGCGTTTGACATGACCAATAGATTGAGTGGTTTTAATTACTCTGTCAAGTTCAGCCGAACAGACGGCATTGAACCATGTATTCTCTTCATTGCATAACTTATTTAATTACTCTGATAAAAATATTTCTTAAAATGAATAGTAAATGATTTATTAAAAATTTATTCTATGAAACTCTGTAGTGCTTTCCTATTATTAGATAGATAGATAACACTTTATTTTTACATTATTATTACAGTGCATGTATCATACATTTACAAATTTACATCAAACAGATAATGTACAAAGGGCGGCTTTATTGATAGATGCAATCTCTTCCAGACAACCTTATTAGATATGGATTAAGAGAATAGAGCCTTTAAGAACTGGGCTATAAAGTACGATTCACACCGAACGGGGCGCGACGGTGCCGAGCGCAAGTGGGCGACCGACAGCCCGAAGCGGCAAGAAGTTCCATGCAAAAATGAATTTTAAGTAATAAATATAAACTTCTATTTCCATCACAGTACCAAAAACGCGTTCCGATGCGCTTCGGTGCGCCCTGTTCAGTGGGAATCGTACTTTAAAAAGGCAAAAGTTTGTAAGGATGGATAAAAGGATGGATGTTTGTTACTCTTTCACTCAAACGGCTGAACGGATATGGATTAAATTTGGCACAGAGATAGATTATAGTCTGATATTGCACATAGGCTACTTTTTATCCCAGAAAATATATGGTTCCCGGGGAATTCAGATTTCATCAAAATTTTCACGCAAACGAAGTCACGGGCAACAGCTAGTATTAAAATCAAAATTTATGCCAACATATTATCTAAATACAGCCCGTTACATTATATAAAGTGTGCAATCGTCGCAGTGTAGGATGGATGGTCCGGCGATAAATTCTCACGTCCGTCGCTTATATTACGTCGGTAAACAATACTAAATCGTCTATCATCACGTGTTGACCTGCTTGCGTCTTGCGCCTGCTGCACCAAATAAGGACCAATAACTATCACTAGAAATCTATTACAAATATCTAGGTCAGTTTCCTTTTACGGGCATTTTTTATTTCTCAAACTTAATTTTATATTCCTTTGTTTGTTGTTTTTTATATGGTTATTGGGTACAGCACTTTTTTCTAAAGGAAAGGTATCCTATGTATTTTTCTGTACTCAGGGGTATTCAGGGGTAAACGTGTAGGTATACAAAATTTCATGATCGGACCAGTTGAGTAGTTAAGGCATGATGCGTAACAAACAAACAAACAAACTCGCTTTCGCACTTATAATATCAATTAGGATGTCAATACATTTGAAATATATAAAAAAAAAAATAGTACAATATTCATATAACCAAAGAAAAAAAAAACTAAAATAAGTAATATTCATGAACCATTTTCTTTAAAAAGTTTATTGATAACGGTCGTAGATATTTAAGCAAAAAAAAATACTAAAACCGTTTTAAAATTACAACAAAAAAA
Source organism: Euplagia quadripunctaria (assembly GCA_963859945.1). Classification (NCBI taxonomy): domain Eukaryota; kingdom Metazoa; phylum Arthropoda; class Insecta; order Lepidoptera; family Erebidae; genus Euplagia; species Euplagia quadripunctaria. The sequence goes on along the minus strand of OY982570.1, from coordinate 1,442,615 downwards.
AAGTTTTATTAACGATCTTGCTTCAAGACAAATTTTCAAAGTGATGTGATTTTTACGAGAAACGGTTACCTCAAAAAGCCACCAACTTCCTCGTTTTTGTTCTCATAGATTAAGGCTAATAAATCCAAGTTGACGTTAATAGTCCTGCGATCCTGCAAAATGTCCTCTCGTGTCACTGACTGTTGTAGTCAAGAAAAGGAGATAAATGTGATTAATGGCAATAGTCCTGGAAAGCTACTATGATTTTTTAAATATTTATGTCAACGGCATCATTGACTTCGCCATACATTTGCTGTGAACCCACCTGGCAACGGTGGCTAACTAAAATAATTATATAGAAAATGCAATGCCAATCCTAAACCTTTTTTATGTTATTAACCAACTTCTCTCTCTATTCTTAATTGGTAAACTAGCCGAGAATATTATTTTACTTACTATTAAACTTTCGCGTTCCATGATATATAATTATGTAGGGAATATTATAAACCTTAGAATTGCATGACGTTTCGACCAGGTTGCACTAGCCGTAGTCACATGTCACCTATATAAACGCATTAATTCCTAAATACGAGTACATATTTAAGCCTTGTTGACTAGATAATACAAAGAACATATTGATTAAAGAGCCACGAGTCTTTACTTGGACAAACTCTAAAAGTTCTGCTAAGAAAAAAAAGTTGAATAACAAAATTAAAAAATATGTAAAAATATGAAATAACTAGTGACTTAATTGCTTCGGAAACCTAAATTGACCCGCGGGCGCCATTTATTGACGAGTAGAGGAAGTCATAGATTACCTAAATTGAGAAGCACTCCATCTTTTGACGAATAACGAAACTAATAGTCTGTCAATGAGAAAGTTCTACTGAGTTCTAGAAGTTCAAACAGCATTCAAGTCAAGTAGATTGTATTTTGATTTTTAGAAACATCTCGATGTTTCTAAAAAATTCACGAACTTTCAATGAGGTGTTTTTCGAATTATGCAAGGATGTTGCATGGTGGATGGACATACAGTTCTAGTTGAGCGATACAGCGAGTACCAAGTGCGAAATATAGCAAATGGCATAGGTGAATAGTGAGTGGAAATAATGAGAATTATAACTGTGAGTATAATTGTGTTAAGTGCTAATTATTTAAATAAATGATGTCTCTTTCGTTGTAAATTGTTGTACATATCTAATCCCGAACCCCGGCTTGTAACAATATCGTGTGCGACATTATAGTTGAGCAATCCCAGACATACAACCAGAACCAATTCCGGACAGTATTGTGACAAAAACAATGGAAGACAATTGTAATAAAAAAACACCAAGGACAGTCACAATGGCAGCTCTAAAACGAAAAATAGAGAATTGAAAGATCATTCAGTCTGACTGAACAAGTTGTTCTATTTTTTTCTTCGTATCAGTTTTTTTCTGAGTCAGTGACTTTGATGCTATTGTGAAACGGTGGTTCATAAAATAAGTGTCGAACATTTTTTCGTGTGTCACGATAAGCGTAGCATTGGTATAGTAAGGTTATGATGAAAAATACGTCGTTTTCAGATGGTATGGGTTGTTTGGGTGTCGCAATGCGAAATAAAATGTTATGGTATGAGATAAGATACGCTCTGAGTTAGGTTAACTCCACTTTAAAGAGCGTATTTTGCGTTGGTGAGAATAAAGACCATCTGAGCCACCCTAATTCCCCAAGAATCCCAGTAACCCCTCTACGTCACCGACGATCTCAGAGAGTGACCCTAGCGAACCAAGGTACTTAGCCCGGTAGTCTGAAACCCCTGACAGTCCATCAGTACATGGGTTGAAAACGCTCCGAGTTACTTTTATGTGGTTTAATTGAGTAAAATTTTAAATAAACCAGTAAGTAGTAGTTGAATATACACTATTCCAATATGTCATTGATTCCAAGTCTAAAAGAAGCATGGTTGATAAGTTATTGATAAATCGAAGAGTCGATAATTACTGGGTTAAAAACGAGTAAGAGAATTACGCTGTGTCAAAAATACGAGTATCTTTAAAATTCACTTTCATTCTAGTATCGGCACAAGGAATTTTAGATGTACAAATTATATTTGAGTTATGACGGATAATTATTTTAGACCAAACTGATAAGTACAGTCCGTTCGGTGTGTTCAGTGTAAGTTATTTTCAGAAATATACCTGCAAAACATAATGGAACAGAAATGCAGGCGTCTTTGAACATCACAAAAATCGCTGGACATGGAGCCAAGCAGGTACACCTTGGTATCGGTAACCGGTTACTGTCAGGCGAACCTTTTGTATCTTACAATTTTAGACGTATAAAAATAATTCCACAGAAAGCGTGTCGTGATACACAATATCTGAAAAAAACTTTAACGCAAGTGAAGCCGCGGCCAAAAGCTAGTACCACATAAATTTAAAAAGTGAATACATGTTTATGGATCAACATTGTACATATCTTACTGTCGAAGTTGAAGCTTTCGACCTAAATGCTTCTGAGATATTATGTGTACTCACGATATTGGTACAGCTCGATGCTTGAGCACAAGGAAAATATATTCCCTACGCATGGACTTATCGGAAAATCCCCACTCTGTTAAAGTGCTGGCAGCCAGAGGCAACGAGTTGATGTTTACTCAATTTTTGCTGACAAATTTCTTATAATGTCCCCGTTTTTTACAGCACTTGTATTTGCAGTAGTCAAAATATTATTAACGTTGCGAATGAAACGACTTTTGATGTGTTTGCCTTTAGTAATATTTATTGGAGATCTACTGCTCAAGTTCTTAGTAACAAGTAAAAAATAAAATAATTCTCAAATTTTCAACCTTAAATTAATGGTAATTTTGTTTATTTATTTGTGTTTATCTTGAATTACATCCGTAACTGATATTAGAAAAACTTATAGGTCAAGGTCACTCAGCGAGCTATGGAAAGAATTATGCTTGGTGTCTCTGCGGGACAAAATTCTTAACGAAGTTATCTGACACAGGACCAAGGTAACTGAAATAGCTCAAAGAATTAGTATGCCCCATCGGCAGACCACTTTGCCCGCAGAACCGATAACCATCGGGATAGACGAGTTCTGGAGTGGAGATCACGTCAAAGGAAATATAGTGCAGGACACCCTGCGGCTGGGTGGAGTGACGATCTGCGCAAAACGGTGGGGAAAAACTGGATGAGGAGGACTGACGATTAAGCCTCTGCTAATGTATGCAACTGAGCTCAATCGTCAGCTATAGGCCTGGCCTATCTCCAGCAGTGGACAATGAAATGCTGATGATGATGATAGTTACCTATTGGCGTCCAAGATTGATTAAAAATAGTTATAAATAGTATACAATCTTTGATTAATTTAGATATGGTTTACTTTAGTTATTTTCAAACATTCTTATCTCTAATCTAAATACACATGAAAATACAAATTTCACAAAAGGTTTTCCTCTACGAACAATCCATTAAACGCTAGAAACATCAACTCAACAACTTAAATAGAACATTCACATTGAATAAGCAGTAATTTTACAAAAGCCCGCAGACCCAGACCAATTGCCGGCAAAGATAACTGGATTGTAATGGTTATTATAATGTATGTGGATATCAATTTACACACGCGTGAAACTCAAACAAGAGTTCTCATTGTGAATTAAAATAAACAGACTAAATATGAACCCTTACCGTTATTGAAAATACACGGAAAATTTTCAAATTCTGCTCCCGTATGTTTCGAATGTTTAACCGCTTGTTGATTTATGTCATGTTTTTCTGTATGTGCAAACAACGGTTCAAAGTACTCGCCGAATATTTATATTTCAACGTACAAATACTACACATTCATCAAATACAGTTCCAGCTTTGATTTTTATTTCGTTCACCGAAATTTCAAAAATAAAATTTGAATGACAGGATACCGACGTAGTTATATTGTAGTGTTCTTAAATTTAAAATGCTCAATGGTGTTTTTCAATTTTTTTCTACTTTAATATCTGACACAAAAAGATTTATTAGTAATTTTCGTAAGATTTGTTAACGGCTGTTGTGAACGAAAATTGTTATAACCAATTTATTATTTTTCCAACACCCGAAATTTACTTTAGACTCAATTTGTTGTGGTTTCTAAGACAATTAAACTTTCCTGGAACTGGTGATGAGGTTATGTTTACCAATTTTGTTGGGCACCGTTGTTATTACTTACTTATAAGAGTTACTAATCATAACAACAAAATTCAAATAACAATAAATGATAGTTTTAAAAAGTAAAAAAAAAACATGCTTTAATAACAAACCTATCAAAAAATAAGAAAAAATACATTTAATATGAAGGGTTTGTTCTATAATGATATAAAGTCCTCTGGTTCATCATAATAAAAAAAATCTAATAAAGTAAAATTATGAACAAAATAATTCATTTAATTATAAAAAAGGGTATGGGGCGCTTGGCATCAAATGTTACAAATCCATCATTGGTAGCATATAATTATTTGACGACTGATAATTTTCTCGGTGGCATCATGACATAGTGAACTATACAAATTATTTTATAAAGTCAGCAGGACAACAAAGACAACTCCAAAGCACTCCCGGCACAACTAAACTGCTAAAGAACCTATGGAACTGTCATGAATGCATGTATGAATATAATTCAAGTGTGTATATGTGAGAATCAGGAAGATTACAGATAACGTTGTGCCGAGTTGCGCATGCTGGCGTGATGTTAGTAATTGTAGTTCGATTACTTTTAGTTATTATTTTCATTGAACGTATAATGAACCTTGAGGGAAAATGAAAAAGGTATAAATGATTGTTTTTTTGAGAACGTATTAAAATTAAAAACAATATTACTACAAGAATTGCTGTAACAGGATCGAGACAAGTAAATGAAGCGTCAATCTATAGAATAGGTATCCCACTAATATTATAAATGTGAAAGTTTAGATGGATGGATGTTTGTTACTCTTTTATGCGAAAACCACTGCACCGATTGCGATGAAACTTGGTATGTAGATAGCTGGAGACCTGGATTAACGCATAGGCTACTTTTTAGCTCGATATTCCCACGGGATCGGGACTTACGCGGGTGAAGCGGGTAAGCTTAAGGATGTTTAATATACATATTATTCTATTTCAAAGGTTATAATACCGTACGTTGATCGACTATAATTTTGCGGTGAAGTAGTTCTATTGTATCTGATAACGGAAATTTTATTTTAGTGTGTTTCTTTTTATTTATTTTTTTACGTGTGGGTACCCCCTCGGGTACCACTTCACCGAACACTCGGCGAAGTGGTTATGTCGGAATCAAACCGACTAAAACCACACGGGGTTCCATCCAGGGTGCCTATGGCCGGGGACTCAGGTATAACCTAGAAAGGAACTCCCTGGACCCCCGACCGACGACTACCTTCAGTTTAGAAAAGCACGCAGAACACGTCGCGAAGTCTCGGGCCTATTTTATTCAGTTTCGGCACCCGGTTACCCTTCCCGGCTTTGAGGTGAGTGTGTGTGTGTGTGTGTTAGGTTCCCTTTCCGCCGCCTCTTTGGCGTACATTACTTTCTCGTAAAATGAGCGGATTCCCACGCACTCTCGCTCCGTACCATAGCTAGTACCGTGGTCTCTAGCGAGAGGCTTTCCACACCTATAGCAATCTATAGGCCCCAGGCTGGACTCACAGGCTCCACTAGGGTGTGGAATGCAGTATCCTCGGGACAGCGCCCGCAATGGTTGCATGCAGGCGTTGGCTCACGGCCCGGAAATAGCCGTGCCAAGTAAGCACCTGCGTCAGCCAGTAGGAGAGCCTGCCATAACGCCAATCCATTAGATTAGCGTGACATGACATGACATGAATGACAAACACGTACAAATGCAAAGTTCATGATCAAACAGGTTTATTAGCATTGTATTCCAAAATATTCCTATTTTGCTAAAAAGGATAATGATATAGGTACGTATTTTAACACGATGTGAATAAAAAGAACGCATAGCATTTAAATGACATTAAGCAAAAGTTCCTTATTTTTTTGTTTTGTTACTACTTTACATGTTTTTAAAAATACCGTTCTAATTTGATATGAAACATCAGGTACATGCAGATAATTATGTATGTATAAGTATAATATGGTTGTGCTGCAGCTGCTGCTGCATCAGCAGAAAGCCTCAAACGGCGTAAATACAATAATTTAATTGGTAACTATGTTTTTGAGCCGTTTGGGGTCGAAACGCTAGGGTCATGGCATCCGAGTGCTCGTTCAGTTTATAAGGAATTATCTAAGCGACTGATCGACACTTCTCGTGACCAGAAGTCGGGCCTTTTTCTTGCACAGAGAATTAGCATTGCCATTCAACGTGGCAATGCTGCCAGCCTTCTGGGAACACTGCCAGTAGGCGACGATGCGGAGGAATTTTATGTTGCTTGCATGTAAATAACCCGTATATATAAATGTGTAAGTTGTATGAATGTTTACATGAATTTTGGAAATAGTTTTGAACTGGATTTTGGCTGTTATGCTTAGATTATTATTCCAGATGCAGCTAAATTTGGTTTTTGTTTTTCCTTCTGGTTCTGAAATCCCTATTGTTGGTAAAACGTTTATTTCTAGCGAAGAAGAAGGCGCAAGTTTCTAAAAAGATCCAATACTACCAAGACATGAACAGGTGCCTATAAACACCTATAATACCAGAGGTGATAATACTAAAACCCTAAATCGCTATTCCAACCCTAACTATAATTATTTCTAACTTAAAGACGCAGAACTGTTGAGTTCACTAACGTTCTTAACCTATTGCGACCCCTGTAAAAGTCACGGAAATTACATTAGTTTGTACTTACAGCTGAGAGTTTGTGCTGATACCGAAATTAATGAGAAGCTTTCAATCGTGAACGTAATTTATATCTATCAAGTAACATGTGCCATAGCGACACACAACTTGGCTATCAAAACTTGTGAAAGGCAAACTTTTTGTGTCGGCTAAGTATACGTGTCTTACATAAATTAAACTTTAATCTGACATGGTGTGCGCTTTCAGGCTGGTACAGTGGAGAGAGGGATGACTGAAAAGGAAAGTTTTTGTAATTCATTTGTATGTTACTTCAAATTTGAAATACAAATAGGATATAGATAAACTAGAAATAAATATACAAGTTAACTTTATTTTGAAACTTAAGGTCCCATTACGTTAGGAGTAACAAAATACACTTAGATGCCGCTAATAATAATACTGTCAGTTCTGCTTTTGACTAAATTAACTCTAAACCATGTCAAGATTTTTTTATGGTACAAAATATTTAAATAATTATGCAGATATCCTTTCACTCGGGTTTTACTTTAGCTTTTTTTTAATCCAAATCAAAAAAAAAAATATAATTCAAATCCAAATAAAATTAAAATAAAATGGTTTTTATAATATTTTCAGACTGGTATTTCTGACTATCTTTTATGTATCTAATAAATCTCGTTAACTATTTACTGAACAATCCAAAACCTTAATTTTCAGCCTCTTTTATGCACGAAACGATACCCCTTAAGCTAGGTACGATTAGCCTATCGCGAAAAGTGTAGTGAAATTCTTTTAGTTTAAAAGTTACGTAAGCCATAATGAACTGAGATTTTTTTGAAAGTAAAATTCAGCTTCGAAGAGATTTGCACAGCGTCTCTTCGCTGAGCTTACACTGTCGCTAAGGTTTCTCTACAACAACAAAATATAATGTTGTGCAAATCTGCTAGCTTGCTTACATCACGTCGGCCTCATAAATCCCCTAAATCCGTTAAGAGTTTGAACAAGACCAATAAATTCAAATAAACCCATTAATCGCTATTTACTTTTATTTCTAATTTTGTTTATACAATCTCTTGCGACTTTGAGTAGTTTTATGTTTAAAAAAATACTGTAGAAAATATTATAGTGGCTGGAATTTTTTTCTGTTTAGTTTAAGTGTTAATTTATACTCATATTCACTAATAACAGTATTAGTTTAGTTTAAATGGCAGTTTGTTTAGTAAGCATGTACCTACATCCCAAATCTGAAATGATTTATCATGGAGGAACGGCTTTACAGTATATTTACAGTAAAATGTTGTTTAAGAAAAACATGCATTAAAATTATAAAATAATTATTTGACTTGTATTATTTCCGATTACATCGTAACGAATACAACTCAATTACGACAACAATACTTGTTACAGTTGGTTGGTTGTGTTATGATTGCTTGCGGTTTTAAATATTGTAAGGGTATGGGAATGCATTTGTTTGTTTTCACTGAATTGCATGTGTAATTGTAGCGAGAAGCGGGAGTAAATTGGATAGATAGGTTTTCTCTCGAATATTAATATTGTGGAATATTTTCTTCAATTAAATTAAAAAATAATGATTGAAATCGGTTCATAAATGGCATAGATATCGCGTAACATACACGCAACAAAGAAGTCGGTTTTTTAAGGCGGTAAAATATGCATTAGCAATTCTTCCCCTATCCCAACACTCTGTTCTGCCGAGTCACCAGTACGAATATAAATGTACTAAACAAAATGTTTGAAATGTATGTTAAAAAGTTAAAACTAAAAAAAAAGTTTTAATAAGGAACCGAATTAAAAAGTCAATAGAGTGCCACTATCCAATTCCTAGCGTCATCATTAGACCATAGATACCAGGCCCGTTCTGTTGGACTCGCAAAACCTAACTCGAGGGATTTACTAGTAGCCACTAAAGAGTTCCACCTACCACCTCTTCGATCCATTAGATCAGCTCCAAGATACCAAATTATAGTATTGTCATCCGAACTACGTATACATACAAAGTTTCATTTCGATAAGACAATTAAAAGGAGGTTAAAATTTACTTCCGAGATTTGTTTACATAGTTATAGTAAAGCTTATAAAAGCACTGTGAAAATTCTGCAGCCACATCTCACGTCCTACTTTAAAACACGAAAAAGTTTACAAATGAAACCTCTTTACCATGACAAATGACACCAAAAAAGTCACATTCAAGCGTTGTTGGTGTAAATGAACGAAGCTTTGACGAGCCTGACACGATAACAACGTCTGTGAGTGATGCTAACCCAAACCCAACGAGCAGTCCTTTTGTTTTGAATATTCTAATCGGTCGAATGCATTTTCGGTTGATTGGTAAAGAATACAAATGTCCACATAAAATGTTCACCCAATTTGCTATTTGTACAGTGAATGTCATATACAAATACATATTTTTATTTTCCGTAGCGTAGACCTGTACAAAAACTAGTGTACAAAAAAACCTAGGTGGGGTACACTGATTTTTTGATTGCTATGTAAGTGCTACGGGTACCGTGAACTCGTAGCACTTACATAGCAAGCCAAAAACAGGGTACTTGTAGAACTTACATAGCAAGCAAAAAATCAATATACCCCACATAGGTTTTTTGTACACCAGTTTTTGTACAGGTTAAAATGGTCTTTACCAATAGTGAGCGATCGCGAGCACAGCTGAGTTGGAGCTAAACCTATCTGTGGGTATTACTTACTTTTAATTATTATTATTTTAATAAGTAATCAGTACTGATTGTTGCAGCTGTGAAACACTGGTCATTTATGAGCTTGTCATCTTTTCTGTTTTGGTGTTTATTAATGTCTACCAGCGTTTACCAATTTAATATTTTTTTATGATTAATTTAATTACTATATATTATCAATGATATGTGTTCGCTGTCGTGTAATTGAAAAGTGGCATTAACTATTTTATAGTACAGGTTGATTAGTCAAAAAAAAATACTGCTTTAAAAATACTTTTTTGAATAAAAGTAAACTTAGGAATATTTTTATTATTTTCTGGTATTCAATAAAATTTATTAGCTTACACTCTTTTATTAGCTTCACTTGTAAAGAAAAAAAAGAAAAGTCAGCTGACTATAGAGTGGTGGATTATACGTCAGCTGATCACATGAACGTAAAAAATATATATACTTACATATATAACGTTCAGTGATTTCCTCTCAAAAAAAGCTGGTGTATCTAAATGGACGATAGATACTCCCGTCTGGCTCCTGCGTTACACCTTTCAGGGTATCAGCTGACAATCTTTCCACCAGGATACAGCCAGCTGAAGCTTTATGTGCTGAGGTTATGATTGTCGTTACATTTTCGACAATGACTGTGTGAACTAAAACTAATATTAGTGGAAACCATTACCTTATGTTTTGTGTTTTGCTTGTGATTACTAACGTTAGGATGACGAGATATTTCAAATTTTTCAACCATATCAGCGCGATTTCTTAAAAAATAAATATAAAAAGGCCTTCACTTGTTTTTGTCTAATTGACCTTCATATTCCTCCCATTCGCGGAATGTTTTCGAATCTAATTTTTTAGAAACTATATGTCCCAACTGTGAACAGGTTCACCTGGTGTACTCAAAGCACGTATATTCTTATTTAGTTGGTCTTTTAAACCTTTTAAAGATACGGACGAATGCATAGTGATCGGTTCAATGTTAAACAGGGCAGAGACGTGGTTATATATTAATTAACGCGTATTGTCAAATCTCTCGCATAACAGTTCCCATGCTGTAGTGTAGTTTGGAAATGAAAATTCGATAGAATGTATAATCACGGCGGTTGAGTGCCCTAACGATGCTCTAAGGTAATGGAACTTATTAATTTCGTCTATACCGCTATTTTTATGGATAAGACTTGTGAATGTGTCACGAAACTCGAGCCAGTTTTCATACAATCCCGAGAATGTAGGTAATGTGATCATGGGCAATTTAACAAGTTGACGTTTAGAACTAGATGTAGAATGTTTATCATTTTGTTCCGTTGTGTTATGAAAATTAATTATTTCTTTACTCTGAGCTAAAAACATATTCTTTCTTTCTTCATACTCAACGTCTGGGCTATCAGATAATCATTCTAACTTTAATTGAATACCATTAAATTCCTCAAAGAACTTTTCCAAATTCTCAACACGCAATTGCAACTCCATTACCTGACAGGATGTTAATTGGGTAGTTTTTAATGTGCGTAAGTAATTACCAAAGACCGTTATTCTGCTTTTACAACCACCTCGCTTTTTCGCTCCTTGTTATCAGTCACCTTGTGAAGTGAAACCTCCTTAGGATCAGTCACCTTGGGAAGCGAAGGTTAATAGACTTGTAACATTACAATTATATTGCTAAAATAATATATAATTTGTATTACAAATTTTAAACTAAGTTATATTGCTAAGAAACTTTTTCTAAATATATTTAAAAACTGTAAATTATTGTTTTTAGATACACAAGATTTTTTTTTTTTTTTTTTTTTTTTTTTTTTTTTTTTTTCGTGTGGAAACCCCCACGGGTCATCACCTCACCATGGCTATTGGTGAGGTGGTATGTCGGAATCGAACCGACTAAAACCACACGGTGTTCCATAACAAGTGAGTCTATCGCAAGGGACTCGGGTATACCCTAGGAAGGAAGTCCCCGAGAACCCTAGCAGACTTTGGCCGCCCTCAAATAGAAGGCAGCCACACCAATGGTAGCGGAGGGCCTTGCCCTCCTTCCAATTTAGAGAGGCGCACGCGGAACACGTCGCGCCACCATCTCAGGCCTGCTTCTGCTAGAGTAACGGGCAGCCTCACCCGTTACCCCCAGGCCAGCGCTCATGGAGGCCGGAGATCATTCTGCGCTCTCCGGCGCCTGGTGCCTCTTCTTCGGGACGGGAGAGTACTAGTCCTCTCCCGTTCCCTTTCCGCCGCCTCTTTAGTGGACATCACTTCCTCACAAAAAGAAGCGGCGGATTCCCAAGCACTCTCACTTTGGACCATGGACAGAACCATGGTCTCCAGCGAGAGGCTTCCCACACTGATAGCCGCCGCGAGGTCGTGGCGCTGTTGCATCCACGCTGAGCACTCCACAAGAGTGTGGAGTGCAGTATCCTCGCGACAGCCTCCGCAGTGATGGCACGCAGACGTTGGCTCCCGGCCTATGCGACACAGGTACTTTCCGAAACAGCCGTGGCCGGTCAGCACCTGCGTCAGCCGGTAGGAGAGGCTGCCGTGCTGCCTCTCCAGCCAATCCTCCATGATGGGTCTTACCGCCACAATTGTGGCGTGCCCTGCGCTCGGTCGCTCAAGTCGCTCTTTCCACTCTGCCATTAGGACCTGACGGAGCTGAGACCGTTGCACCTCAATTTCCTGAGGAGTGGGCCCCAGCTCTCGCTCCTTGCGCCATTGATACAACGACGCAAGTGTCTTCGCCTCGAGGTCCCATGGTGCAGTTCCGGCTAGGAGACTCGCCGCTTCGAAGGAAACCGTGCGGTATCCCCTTATGACTCTGACGGCCATCGCTCGCTGTGGTCGCCGCAATATGGCAGCATTGCGGGCCGTCAGGTTCTCCGCCCAAATAGGGGCCCCATATAGGGCCATGGACCGCACGATACCATTGTAGAGCCTCCTACAGGAGGTGTCGGGCCCCCGTAAGTTGGGCAGCAGCCGCGAAAGCGCAGCTGCCGTCCTCATAAGTTTGGGAGCCAGATTCCGGAAGTGGTATCCGAAATCCCATCGACTATCGAGTATAAGCCCAAGATATCTCATCGAAGGCTCGATGCCGATGCGAACACCTCCCACGATAAGGCTAGATCCAGTTGGAGGCCTTTTCCGAGGCCCATGGAAACAAAGGGCCTCGGATTTATGTAGGGCCACCTCAAGACCTAGCCGCCGGATCCTTCCAACGACTTGAGCGACACCGGCCGTGGCTTTTATGGTAGCCTCGCGGTGCGTCTTGCCTCGCGCCGTCACGAGGGTGTCGTCAGCGTAGCAAGTGACGGCTACACCTCCCAAGAGCACTCCGCGAAGCACCCAGTCGTATCCGATGTTCCACAAGAATGGCCCTAACACCGAACCTTGTGGAACACCGCACGACATCTCTCGCCGACCATATCCTGCCCGACTCGGGTAGATTACAGCTCTCTCCGATAGGTATGCCCCGACAATACGGCGAAGGTAAAGAGGCACTCCGTGAAAAACGAGCGCCTCTCTGATGCAACTCCAGGGCAAGGTGTTGAATGCGTTGGCGATGTCGAGAGACACCGCCAACATCACCTCACCCCGGGATACTGCTTCCTCCGCCAGAGCCCTTACGCGCATGATTGCATCCACAGTGGAGCGCCCCCGGCGGAAACCAAATTGGTTATCCGCCAGATCCGGCCCCACTCTCGAAAGGTGCTCGACGAGGCGCTCCGCAATGATTCGCTCAAAGAGCTTACACACCTCGTCGAGCAACACGATAGGCCGATAGGCAGACGGTGAGTCTGTTGGGCGCCCCGCCTTCTGGATGAGGACCAGTTTCCCCGTCTTCCACAATTTCGGAAACTGGCCCCTCTCTAAACACGCGCTAAAGAGCCCTATTAGTCGGGGCCCGAGAGCCTTAAGGGCGAGAACCCACGCTCGGCCCGGAATGCCGTCGGGTCCTGGGGCGGTGCTCTTGGCTTGAAGCCGTTGCACCGCTGCCCTTAATTCCACCCAAGTAACTTCGGGGGCGTCGTCGTCTTCGGCGTCGGGTATATGAGGCAGAGCCAATGGCGGAGGTATATGCTCCTCCACCCGCGTTGGGAACAGTGAGCCGACGATGCCTTCAAGCAGCTCAGGTTGGAGACTCTGCGTCAGCGGGGGGGCCCAAGGGCGTAATTTGCCCTTTACCAGAAGGTAAGGGCGTCCCCACGGATCACGTTGCAGAGTCTCCAATAACTCTTCTCGGGCCTCTGATTTGGCCCGCTTTATGGCCGCTTGAAGGGTCTGCTTGGCCGTCCTGTAGCCCAAAAGAAGCTCCGCCTCTTGGATTGCCGCATCATCAGGGCGGCGACGCCTCCTGCGGAACCTGGAGTACTGGCGGCGCGCGGTCACGCAGTTTTCACGCAGCCGCGCGATCTCTGGTGTCCACCAGTACACCTGGCGCCTTGCAATCCTCGGCTGAACCCTGGGCATCGCCGCATCGCAGACTTGCGACATGGCCTCCCGGAACCATTCAGCCTCAACATCTATATCAACAGGCCTATTCGGTGTAGAAACCCAGGCCTGTACGATGGAGGCTTCCAGGAGGCGCTCTCGATCCAGATGCTTAAGCGCCCAACGCCGACTAGGTGAAACCGTCCTGATAGGCGCATCAGCGGTCTGGGTGGAGACATCGAACCGAATATATCGGTGATCAGACAATGTCTCCACCTCCTCCATGACACACCAACCTAGGACACGGCGTGCTAGAGCAGGGCTCGCGAGCGAGATGTCCACAATGGAAGTACCCTGCTGACGCACGCACGTGGGGACAGAACCCCGGTTCAGAAGGACTAGGCCAGATAGTACGGCCCACTCCTCCAGTGACGCACCTCTCGCTGGGGCTGGGGAACACCAGGCCGTTGACTTGGCATTGAAGTCCCCCAGAACCAAAATGGGGCGAGGGCGACATCCTTCGACGACGACCGCCAACTGAGTGAGCCAATCCTCGAACTCAGCCAGTACACGATTCGGTGAGAAGTATACAGCCACGACCGCAACCTCATCGACAGCCACTGCCACGCATCCTCGTCCTCTTGTGATAACGGAAAAAGGAGAGGTGCCGGCAGAGGTACCACGAACGATGGCCGCCAAGCCGTCAAGGTCCCCTACCCAGACATCCCCGGGAGGAACGAAATACGGCTCGGCGACGACGGCGACGTTGATCGACCACTGAGCCATGCTCTGGAGCAGAAGGTCCTGAGCATTGGCGCAGTGGTTAATGTTCCCCTGCAAGATGCGAAGGTGTGTGTCCATTATTGGGTTTCCATTTCCGCATCCCGCTGCAAATCTTGCTGCCCCTGGCGCTGGTTAGCGTCCGCAGCTACTTCAGTGGGCCTCAGTGCTTTATTTTTGACCTGAGGTCTTGACGCAGAGCAGATTTTGGTGCCTGCCCGATGCTCAGCTGGATGCCCTTCAGCTTCGCATTTGAAACAGTGTGGCGGGGCAACACAAGAATGGGCTTTGTGACCCGACTGACTGCACCGGAAGCAGCGATCACCTACGGTTACCTCCGCCGTGCACTTGACCCCTACGTGCCCTACCGACAGGCACCGAAAGCACCTTGTAGGTTTAGGCTGTAGGAGTCGCACCTGTGCTTTCAAAAAACCCCCGAGAAGGAGGTTCCGGCCATTAGCTATTTTTTTAGCGGTCGTAACGGGACAGCTGATTACTGTTGTCCCCAAACCATCACGCCCGAAGCGAATTACTCCGACCTTAACAGTATCCCGAGGACAGCTTCCTACCTCTGCCACAGCAGCAACAATTTCATCTGCCGTGACAGCATCATCGAGACCTTGTATGCGCATTTCTGCGCATTTGGTAGGCCTGGACACAGTTCCCGGAGTTTATTAGCGAGTGCGTCTGCTTTGGGGCCACTTGTGGCACCAGGGATTTCAAGTAGGCGAGCCCCCGTCCGGGTGGATTTACAGCGGAGTCCTGGGATATTGAGAGCCTGAAGGTCCACGCTTTCTTTCGCCTTTTGAAGGACCTTGGCATAACTCACACCCCTCTCTGCTGCTTCCGCTGTCAGTGTCAGTACGACAGCTGTAGAGCGGGGAGCGCGAAGCCTAGGCACCTTTGCAGGGTCAGCCTTAGCCGCTTTCTTAGCCACCTTCTTGGCTTTCTTCTTTTTCTGCTTCTTTGCCCCTGCTATCTCCCAACCTCCCTGTTTGGGGGGCTGTGTGGAAACCGCTGGAGCAGTAACAGCAGGAGCTGCGACCTTCTTTTGGGGTTTCTTACCCCTCTTCTTTTTCCCAGCTTCCAAAGCACCCGTGCCTCCAGGAGCCTTCGGAGCAGGTGTATTTTTATTTGAAAGCACCGTAGGACCCGTCTTGGTAGCGGCTGCATACGTCGTAGGTCTAGACGGCGTCAAAGCTGGACGAAGCTTAGCGCTCTCCATAGCATCAATGCGTTTCATGAGACGCTGCTCTAGGTCTGAGATAAGTCTAGACATATTCGGCTCTATGTGCTGCGGGGAAGCAGACTTATCTTTGACACTAAGCTGATTCATCATATCTTCGCGCAGAGCACGTATCTCCTGACGTAGCTCTTCGTTCTTTTTTTCAGAATCGGCCAGTCGGTCTTCTAGGCTGTGAGTAAGCTGCCGAAGGTTGGCCGTCTCCTCAGAGGAGGAGCACTTTAAGAGCGCATCCGTTGCTTCTTTAATAGCGGAGACCGCCTCTTTAAGGGCTTTTTGGTTCTTGAGACCCTTGGAGATTCTCGCAACCTCTTCGATACGAGTCAGTGCCTCTTGAATTTTCCCCTCCCAGTTAGGAGCGGAATCTACTTCTCGTTGGGGGCTCCTTCTGTTTTGAGCTCGTTCTGCTCTTTTTGCAGCTATGGTGAGGAACAGGCTTCTAAGGCGCTGTTCCTCTTCAGCTGTCTGTGCGGCTTTATCAGCGGCTCGAAGTGCTGCTGCTTCCTTCCGGGCCTTAGCGG
The DNA here is from genome assembly GCA_963859945.1 of Euplagia quadripunctaria. Classification (NCBI taxonomy): domain Eukaryota; kingdom Metazoa; phylum Arthropoda; class Insecta; order Lepidoptera; family Erebidae; genus Euplagia; species Euplagia quadripunctaria. The sequence goes on along the minus strand of OY982570.1, from coordinate 1,426,194 downwards.
CACCGATGTAAGCGCCGGTCGTAGGCGGTCGGCCTCTGCCACGAGGCGCTTTAGGCACCTTTGCGACTGGCATCGCGTCATCAGCCTCACTCGAAGTAGCAGTTTCCTCACCCGAGCGACTCCTGCTTCGTCCGGTTTCTGAAGCTCTAGAGCGCGGCCGCTTCTCGCCACGCCAAAATTTGGTTCCGGGTGCTGCTGCGCAGCTCGCCTGACTCTTTCCTGACTGACTGTCAGACATTAAGACATCTAAGTGGTCTCCTCCTGTTTCCGCGACCTTCGCGTTGCTTTCGGTGGTCGATTTACAGCTGACCAACGGGCTGTTTGGGCATTGGTTGCTCCCCCCAGAATACGACTGGGAGCTGCCGGAGCCGATTGGCTCCGGGAGGGATTCCCCAGACAAATTGTGCCTGGGACCCTCCTGGGTAGACATTTCCATATTTACCTTTGCCATTTTGTTTAGTTTAGCGTCCTTCGACGGAGACGCCCTCGGGACTGAGTTCCCCTCAGCCATTCATCTCATTGCCGGGCGTGAAAGCGTAAGATTGGGGTAATTTTTATAGAGGTTTTCTTCCTCGCGACTCCGAAGGGCCACCGGTCCTGTCAGTTCAGGGTTACGGCTTGGCCAGACGGTGGTCTGTGTCAGACCATGCTCAGCTGTCTAAGACAGTGAGCCCGTCTGCCCTGTGCTGTAATTTTTTAAAGAGGTTTTCTTCCTCGCAGCTCCCATGAGCCACCGCGCCGGTCCGTTGCCGAACAGGGTTACGGCCGGAACGAACATTGTTAATACAGAATGAATTCTGTAAAAGCTAACCCGTCGCTCCTTTGTTGTTTCTCCCCACATTGCCTTCTGCTTAAATCAGAGAACAGGCGGAGAAACGCAGAATGGCCCTGAAATAGGACCCCTCTTGCCAGAATATTAGCCATGGGCGATGATGCCCTCTCCGGAAGAAAGGGAAAAGACAAAAAGAGCGTCACCGCCCACGTTGCCCAGGGTGCACCGCGTGGAGGTTTTCTAAGGCCAGCACCCCAGATACACAAGATACTTAATAATGAATTATAATTTGTTATAAAGTTGTGTTTGTCAATTGAAAACTTTAAAATGAATTAATCTGTACATTTTATGTGTAAATATAAAATAAAGTAGGCGGCTAAAAAGTTAGATTATTAAGCAAACTAATAATTTACAAGACGAGTATTAAAGGTTTTTATGTAATTTGTACAAAATTAATGATGAGTAGGTAGGCACGCAGGTAACTAATGTAACTTTAACGTTTAATTTAATATATATTTCAACCTGTTGGATGTAAATAATGCCAATTACATTAAATGCACATAATTATGTTTTAAATTAATTATATAGTAGAAAAATTAAGTTACTGACCTTGAAAAGTTTTTGAACTAGCCGATGTATTATTTGAAATATTACCTGAACCTCACAGTGTTGGGTTACTTTTAATAAATGTTATTATACTCAAACACCGTTTTATTTAATGTCCAAGCCAATCTCACTTTTACCATCACGTAGTCACATAGCTCTCACTCCAAAGTGCACTTATTTTATATATGCCGATAATGTTCCTTTTTGCTGTTTTTAATAAGTCGGGATCGTATAATACCAATGTTAAGGATGTGGATTAGTTTAAGTAATTATATATTAATTATAGAATTAAGTCTTTGAATGACAGTGAAATTAAACTAAGGGCTTTAAGGTCCTGCTTAATTATTGAGAGCTTATATGCTGCGTCGATTTCATGTGGATTACTCCTATTATAATAGCAGACGTGAACAAGTAGACACAAGAGACAAGTAGACCACATCGACTGGAATAGAAAAGTAGAGGTTTGACGTAGGCGCGTCCCTAATCATTGTAATTCTGCTACATTATTTTTAGAAGATTATTATCATACCTATATATATTAAACACTTTTCAATTGAAAAGGTACATTCCTTGCATCTAGTGTAATAAAGACAGTAGTGTTTTCGATGGGATCAGCAAAATCAGCCACACAAACCCTTTGTAAATTTAATTGAATTCTTCATTCTACATTCGCTTTTAATTAAATTTCAACGAAATTGGATTCCGAAATTACATATTATACAAACTGGAAATAAATAAAGTGATTATACATTCACCCCACGAAAGGAACAACTTCGAAGTTATATTCAAGTTTTATTGGTATTTTAATCTGTGTAAGAATTCGTTAATGAATTTACGAAACTCAGTTTGGGGCTCAGTAATCGAGTGAGATGAACTTCGTTCGTTTATTGCATACCGTCGTTTTTCTTAATGTAATACGGTTTAGATTTGATCCAGTTTCTATTTCAAATGGGTTTTATTATTAGGGAGAGGAACTCACGAGTCTAATTTGATACTGCTTACGCAATTGTTATGTCCTTGTTACGACATCCACATGTAACAAACCATATTTAAGCGCCATCTAACGAAGACAAGCCTAACCACATAGTAAATATTGATCCTGTATCACACAATAAATGTTGTGTGTACAAACACATCAACATCAATCGTTGGGGCGCGGCCTCAGCACAGGTGACTGGAATGAGACGACGGAGACTCTTTGTTTATACTACGAAGGGATCAAAATGTTCTTCGTAAGGAAGTATTTCGTGCAACGACATTTTTGTCTATATCGACGCTGCTCATAATATTAATGAGTCATCAAATTGTATGTAAAGGGCGGTCTGAACTCGATATCGGAGGTTCTAGCCTGTTGTGGGAAGCGAAAGAAATTGCCCATCTGTTTTCCTACCCATTATTGGTTCTCCTCTAGCTTCTACACCGCCGATAGCAAATTAAAGTGCTGTTTAGGTGCGGTTTCCTGATGAATTTTTATTTATAAAAATCTGGTTAACCTTTAATCATATGAAGTCATAGTTGTAATTTATAACCATGAGTTGTCTGGACCAAAAATTGGTTATTGAAAAGTATCTAAAGTCTAAAACTATAATCCGTAATATAGGTGATATACATATTAGTTTATAAACACGCTTTACCCTCTAATTAACACCAAAAAAAATGTACATCCACAACTTTTTACGATAGTAAGGACACAGCATTTAGCAATTATACAGGAAATTAAGTCTTGATGCTATCCACAAATGATACTGAAAAATAGTTTAGTACCAAACCCGATATTCGCAGAAGTGTCTCGGCTCAAGAACCCACAGTTACACATATATTTTACGTAAAGCTTCCTAATATTTCTTGCCTAGCTAGATAAGAATTTTCCTTCCAGCCGTCGCCACGTCGCAAAATTACCATCGGCACTTAAGCGGTTACAACATAGACGTCGTAACAAGAATATTCAACTACAGAAGTGTTGGTCAATACGGTTCTTTAAAAAAGTATAGAAAAGAGAATTCTAAAGGGCCTCACTTGTATGAGTGAAGTAGAGGCCTGTCAGGACTGTTATATAATGGCTTCTAATGATGTACTTGTATCAAGAGGATATCATAAAGGACACGACATCTATATATATAAAAATTAATCCCTATTTCCCCTGTTTCGCTAATTCTTTTTTTTGTGTTTGTTATTGTCAGGAGAAGGTTCTTATGAAAGAAAAAAATAAGAAAGTTGCGACAACTTGAAAACTTAACGACTATATTAACTTTTCTAATGTAACCTTAGCGCTTTTGACACAACTGTCAGTAGTTTGATTAATTCGAATCCAATATTCATAGTTAAGAAAGGACAACGTCTGTCGGGTCAGCTAGTAGTTTATAAACTTTTGAAGAGGAATCTGTCGATAATACTTGTCGATAAACGATAAATGGTAAATAAATCATCTCTTGATGGTTCTCTCTATGGTTTTTGAAAACAAAGCACTTGACCCCAAAGATATAGGTGTACACAGACGTATAATTTTTCTTTTTAATAAAGTTTAATGAAAACTACTTTGAATGCAAAATAAACTAGCTGTGCCCTGCAGTTTCACTTGCGTTAATGGTCACTTAACTTCTAAGGGTCGTAGCATAATGTTACATAATTAATCAAATACAAAAAGAATGATTAAAATCTGACTGATAGTTCCAGGGATTAGCACGTTTCAACAAACAAACAATCAAATAAAAGAACTCTTCAGCTTTATTATATTAGTGTAGATAAAGAAGGATAGTTAAAGTACGAGATACGATAAGAATACAGGCATGCACACAAACCAACATTTATGAACAAGTTAATTTTACTTACTAGTTAGTGATACGAATATATTTAATTGTCTTACATATTGTATTGTATTTGGCGTAAGTGTGTATAAATAGTAAAATAAGTATCCAACATACAAATGATAATAACAATAACTTCACTCATCCCCCACCGCCGTCTGATCCCAAACTAGGCAGAGCCTGTACTATGGTAACCAGACTACCGATAAACACACTTATAAATTTCTAAATACATTCAAATTATAGATAAATTACACCCAGACACAGAACAAATGATCATGCTTATGGCACAATTATTTGTCTTCGAACCTGAACCAAAGCCTCTGACTCAGCAGTCAGGTTCATTAACCACTAGACCAACAGGTTAGTCATAGTAGTTCTTATAATTATGTTTCTTAAAAAAAAAAACCTTCATTGACCTCGGTAAGGTATGTTTGACTCCACGTATGTACGTAAGTACGGTGTGTATTTCTTTCCTACGAAAAAACCTAAATATTTTACGTTACTCGTAATATGGGAAAATAAATAATAAAACATAAATGTTTTCGAAGTAAAGCTGCCAACCCCAGCCGCTTTAACTAATAAAGCTTAAAACATTAAAAAAAAAAATAGAATTATGTGTGTTAAGGTTTTACGGGAACTTGGGAATATATGAAATGTTGACGTATACGTGAAATACATTATTTAACGTATGCGTGTCGCGACGCGCTCTACAAAATACAAAGAAATATGTTCTTACCAGAGACTAAATCATAAAAAAATTGTAGAACCTTCGTCGTTTGCAGAGATTACTAAATTCTAAATCTATCCTATCTCTGTCCGCTGGCTGGATACAAATAGGTTTTATCACATTATCAGATTTTCTCCTGAATCCTGAAATTTGTCTGTTTAGCGTCAAGTATCTAATGGAAGCAATCCGAACAGACAACATTTATAGTCGAAATGGAGAAGTTTACTATACTTATTACTTTATTATTAAATGTGTCCAAAATAGATTTTGTTACATGTTGGGGCAAGAATGTGAAATAAGATCTTTATAATAATTTATTCCTTTTGCTTCTTGGAAAGAGTAATATGATTAAAAATAAGCTTAGCTAGTAAAAGAAATTGCTGTCCAATAAGAAAAAAAGCCGACGAAGTAATGTTGATGACAATAAATGTTTGTAAAAAAGAAAGTCCGATACTCATGTAAATGTAAGATCAAGGTAATGCTTTATGACATACCCAAAAATAGTAGAATATTGCCTGATGTAAAACGATGTACCGTTAGTGACATAAAAGTAAATATAAGTGTCACGATTGGTACTATAATTTTACTGTGCAGTGATGTACATATCAATATAGGTCATCTCTCTGATGGTCAGATATGGTCAAAGTAAGTACTTTGGAATATTTAGTTAGGTATGCAGTAAGGCTGACTATCACCAACAAAATCACACTCTACAATATGGTGAACTAGTATCAAAGGTGAAATAGTAGCAAATCCTGTAACAATTTAATAAATGTGTAAGATATCACAATGGACAGAATATGATTTACATGCTGATAACAAAGCGCGTGCGCAATGACTTAGGATAACTGCTGACATCTATGTACATAAATAAAAATTAAATGTTGTTTGTTAGCAAGCGCGTCACTTGAGAACTTCTTAATTAATTTGGCTATTAATTTGAAGTAATAAGATTTCCAAATAACATTTTATAACAGATAAATTGAATAATTCAGCAGAATTTAAAGTTTTATTTTTAGGGTTCCGTTCCTGAAAACGAAAAAAAAAGAACCTTTATAGGATCACTTTGTTGTCCGTCTGTCTGTATGTCAAGACAATTTTCCTCAGAAGCCCGTGAAGGCATCAAGCCCCTTGAAGCTCTAAAAAACTCAAGCTTCGAAGTCAACGCAAAGCCTTAGATTTTAGCAAATTTGAACATTTCGCAGGTAAATCAAAATCTATAGAGTACTCCGAAAGTCATTAATTTGTTGTTAAATCATATAAAAAATAGTATTTGTGATTACAAACTTATATTTTGCAAAGTTAAGTTTCTCTTTCGGAAAAGTTGGGTAAAAAGCATCGAGAATTGGTTCCCGAGGTGGAGGTACTATCTACATACAAGTTTGTCTGCTTACGGAACCCTCGGTGTGCGAGTCAGACTCGCACTTTTTTTTGTATAGGATAAAAATGCCCATAAACCAATTTTATTAAAAATTGAGTACGACAACGTCTAAAGAATCAGGTGGCTTAATATGATTACGACTTGAAAATAACAATAAAATTATTGATTTTGATGGTGGGTGATGGTGATTGATGGTGATGGGATAATATAAACAAAGTTTAATTTCTAAGTCATAGTTCAGAGTTCTTTATTTACTAAAATATTTAAAAGTTGCAAACGACAAGTTAATAAGCTTTGAGTTAATTTAGGAGGTCTTCGTTTCTTCTTCTAACATCTGACAAATAATAATCTTACAGCATGTTTTCATGAATGAACTTATGTCAAGCATAAAGAAAACTGAAAAAATAAATATTATGCATGTGTAATAGATAAAGTTTTTTAAAAAAAACCTCTACAAACGCAATATAGTTTTCACAAATGGTTTCCGCCAAAAGTCAATTAAACCACATCTCACGCAGACCAAAAAACTCATTATAGTCCGGTTATAATATCCATGAAGGATGCATTTATGACCCAAACTCTTCGCAAATGCTACAAATAGACTGAAAAATAATCTAAAGACGTAATAAAATTCAGCTTAGCTGACGCCGCTTCCTCACTAAAGTCTATCTCGAGGTCGTAATGTCGAGGTAAATTATCTATCATTATGTTACGATGTGGTCGTTCAGGCACTTCCTTAATTCACATAATAAAATTCACATATTTATTTTATAAAATGACTTTGGTAATATCACATACTGTATATGATATACTGTAGCCATTTTGAAATAAATAAAAATGTTTTTAAATTGTTTTCTTTTCAGCCTTTCTACTTTTGAATTAAAAATAAAGCGGCATGCTATCGTAGTGTAGAATAAAGAATATTCTATTTATCTACATTATGAGTATCTGCATGTTGAAGTCATATTGGTCTATTACAAATCGTGGTCTAATGAAAGTACTACTTACTTTAAACTTAAACAAATTCAAAATAATCAAAATTTTAATTCTGGTACCACTTTTTTTTCCTGAAAGGTACTCTATATGTTTTATATACCCCTGAAAACGTGTATGTAAATTTGTATGATGATCGGTTTAGTAGTTAAGGCGTAAACGTGAAACAAACAAACTCACATTAGGATTTTCGTTTAAACGTGGTCTTTTGTTAGTCCACGTTTTGTCACAAGACGGATTTAGTTTTTCTTCTCTATCAAAACAATCATCATAGTATTTAATTAAATAAGAAATAATCTTAAATTATATTGTTCCATGAAGTTATTATAATGAACTCGCTTCGCTCACTGTATTATTTATTTAAAGTCACCCTCCATAAGAAAGATAAATAATTCCCTAAGAGACATGTTACAGGTAAAGAAAAAATCTACTCCTTGATGTAAGAAAATTCCAAAAACAGACTTCACATAGCGAAGAGGTTGGTTCACTGAACTTCATCTTAGAGACTTGCTTACTTTGTGTAGGTATAGGCCTGTGGCAAACCTCCATACAGCTGCAGAGACGTGACTTACTATTAAAAAGCCTTTGCGTGATATGGCTACGTGATGCGTTTTCCGGCACCTGACGCGATATATCATACATATTTATGTTATAAGATATTGTTGTCTGGCGTTTAATCTTGGCAAGCGTTACTTTATCAGACGTGTAACAAAGTGGTACTGTTGTCTGTTATTTGAAGATTAGTTCATTTTTATGGTGAGCTTATATATTTACATGAGTAGAACACAACATATTTCATTAACTTTGTACTTAAGCCAAAAATACAATTGTACAAAAAATATAACGTAACGATACTCAAAGTCAAATATGTTTATTTTATATTAGTATCGTCATATTTGAAAAGTGGTATTCTGTGGCTACAAAGGTATGTAGGTATCAATTTATTCATTTTTTTGTTTGATGACGTTTGTTTTACAATACTTGCACATTGTTTAAGTAACCCATTTTTTGACACTTAAACGAGAAATTAAAAAAAATCGATGTATCAAGTATTTTAAGTAAAGAGTTTGAAACAATTCAGTTTCATTTTTTTTTTAAATTGATACTTATAATTAAATGTACCACTACCCGGGTAAGTGTTTCGAATATTTACGATATCCGGATGAAATGGCAACCACACCAATTTCGACGAATGACGATTTTTTTTGGGTTTAAGCCTCACATACGACTATTATTTGTCTACTTTTCAAATAGTTTTATAATTTAAGTAATTAACTTCCCAATTCTCAGTAAAAAAGTCCCCAAATTTAAATTTTGATAGTATATTTAATATTACCACTTCTAATATAGATTAAACGAAGAAGTTAAATGAAGTCGAAGACTCATTTCTTATAAGTCTAACTTTACGCTTATAACCCAGTACTTTGGTTTCAAACTTTAAAAAAGAAAGTCGCAGTGTCAGACCAAACTTCATTCCTTCTCGGTGAAAAACGCTAAATTTCAGGTTCATTTGTTATACCTAATCGCTATTACTTCAAGTAACGAGTTGAAACGTTTTCTCTTGAGTAATTCATTCTTAACGTTTTAGCTTTTTATGGTACCTCGCTGTGCAACCCTTTTTATGGAGACCTTTCAAAGTGGTAACATTTTCTGATGTTTTGCGGGCCTCGGAGGGTGGAAATTAAGATAATTTGTGGGGTAGAATGGGAGGCGATAAGTATCAAAACATTAGAGATGAAACATTTTGGTAAAAAAAGGGTAAAATGTGTTTTGCAAAGTTGGTCAGGTTAAAAATGAAGTGGATCTAGTACTCCTCGTCGGTAAAGTTTAATTTGCTCTCCTGGCATTGTTTGGCTGATGATTATAAAAGTTTAAGAAGTGTTATTAGGAACATAAATATGGGACCTAGCCAGCGCTACCTTATTAGACCTACCTAAACTTAATAATTATGTTTAGTAAAACTAAAAAAACATGCTTTAATGGCGAACCACCACCACCGTATACCACTGTAGACGCTGAAGAGGTTCACTGTTCACCTTTTGGCCCCCATCATCAAATCTGCTAAAAGGGGCCAAATTATAATAGTGTCATCTAAACTACATATATCTACAAAGTTTCATCTCGATTCGACAATTGATACGACAAGATTTGTTTAGAAAGAAAGACAGAAAGAAAAAATATTTATTTCTTAATAAGTAACGTTCGTGCTTACAGTATTTATAGTTATGAAACATAAAAAAAAAAGAAATACAAATAAAAATAAAGAAAAAAACGAAATAGAGTGACAATTGCCTTGCACGCACTTGTACGTCACTTATTGAAATTGGTCACCGCTCAGCATTGATGCTGATGGCGCCAGCAAGGAAGTTGCTGTGCGCCAAGCAGCGCTGATTTTCAGCGGTGACCGTGTGGAGTAGGTGTGCACATTTAAATAAATAAATATACATAAATTTTTTATATAATATTTTATATAAAAAAATTATGAAGATAAACTGAGCAATATATTTATGGCTGGCAACATTGTGGCACGTCGTCCGTCAAATGACGCAAGCACTGTAAACCCCAAACTTCCGGAACGCTTCGTTTTGTAGATAGGTTGTTTCCGGCTGTAACATGTACTCTAAGACATTGTTATTTTTGCACAAATAATGCGCCTGCGACGACTTGAATGTTTGGAGCTTACCTTGGTATGTCCAGGTTGCCAGCCTGTGTGAAGTGTTGTTTGTGTTGTGTTATTGTTGTGAAAAATGCAGAGTTCATGGCTTATGAAGATCAAGTAAGGTCACACTCGATAAGGTATTTCCAGTTCACATATTCTGTGTTAAAAACCGGCACTATTGTGCTAAATTCTTAGTATTAATACGTTTTTGAATAAACTCCACCTAGTTATACAGTTATACTGAACTCAAATATAGAAACTAATTTCCAGACTTGATGAATATCTGGAGTATCATCATTAATAAATTGATTAATATTTGGATGTCAAAAGAATTATAATAAAAAAATATTGATAGTAAAAAATAAATAAAAGTAAAAAATAAAAATACCATTAGTTACTAGTGAGATACTAGTTGATACCTAGTATCTCAATAACTATTGGTTTACATGGTTAGTTTTAAGTGAAGTTAATAATAAAAGCGTGTTAAGAAGCACTTGGAAACCATATTGGTAGCTACTGAATAAGTAGTGTTACATTGGAAAAGACGTAGCTATCTTTTTTAAACTTATATATTTAAACATCTAAAGGTTTATAAATTAATTTCATATGTCCATCATAAAACATTTTAAGGTGAGACTTGAAAATTCTTTATTTAAGAAATCCTCAACCGTGATTACACGTGACCTGGGTACCGAACCATGACAACGGAGGCACACGCACGAAGGTTAGAATCCCCCTCCGGGGTTTGGAAACTACAATCTGTTCCAAACCGAAGAAGTACGTGATAGGCTGCCCGGTTGAAGAAGATGGTGTGTTGGTCATCCCGGCTAGAGGCACCACGTGCTTTATTTGCCGTTTGCATTAATCCTGGTATCCCACAAACGGTGCAAGTCTTTAATTTTAGCATTTTAATGAATAAAAAGGCTCGCAGCTGCAACAAAAACTCCTCCAGCAATTACAAGTTAAATTGAGACACAGTTTACTGTAACCCTAACAAAGTATATATTTACACTAGGCTTAATATAAATAACGTTGGTTTAACTTGCTTTTAGATAAGGCAACGAACTTTACTTCGACCTACATGAAATATTAAGCCAATAAATTAATTCTAAACTGAAAAAGTTTATATTTTTCTTTTACCCACATTATTAAAACGGCTAATTTATTTTACGAAAAAGTATAGCTCATTTAATTTCATGTGTTGAATCCTACATAATTAGAATATTGGTGGCGGACAGAATCACTACCGTAGACTATCGTACGGACTATTTACTTGCAATATCTGTAGTGTTACTACTGTTAGACATATTATAACAACACATATTATTATTATTATAATACCTATACCACATTGTGTGTCTTATGTTGAAATCCCCATGGGTCATCACTTTACCTGAGCTAATAGCGCAGTGGTACGATTCAAACTACACTGTGTTCCGAGTGGGTCTATTACAGGGGATCCGGGTATACCCCTAAGGAGGGAATCTTTTATTAGCTCTTAATCTATGAAATTGTCAATTTTTAGTACTGGCTAGTGTGGAAATCTAAATGAAAGACTCGACTTCTGAATTCTAATATTAAATTAAAATTTCTGTTTTATTTTTATTTCTGGTTATTTGTTTTTCCAATGTTCAAATTTTGTATTATATTCTATGATCATAGAAAAAAACAAAATTATTGGGCAACTATTGGGCAACGAATAACATAGCAGACGTTCTAAGAAAATCAATTAAATTATACGGAAGAATAAAAATTATTTGGTTTATTAGAAATGTATACCTATTTAATTATAAGTTTCTATTCTGAAAAGATCTGCTTTGAGCTTTTAATATATACGAGGGCTACACTGAAAATTTCGGGAATCAAGGAAGTGACACAACATTACTGTTTAAAAATGTATTTATTGCTTTTCGAAGTATCTCCGCGAAATTTGACACATTTTCCGTACGATGGAACCAATCATTGAAGCAACTATTCCATTCGGAAGTTGGGGTCTCCAAAATGGCCGTTTTGTAGGCGTCCACAGCTTCTTCAGGTGATGAAAATCTCTGACCACGCAATTTATTCTTTATTTTAGGGAAAGTATAGAAATCATTAGGGCTTAGGTCGGGACTGTACGGCGGATGGTCTAATAATTCTATGTTTTCTTGCTCTAAAACTCTTTTGTTCTGTGCGCGGTGTGAGAACTCGCATTGTCGTGATGGAGGATGATGCGGCGGTTGCAGTTCTCTTTACGGAGTTCGGAAACGACCTGTGGCAAACAAATGCTGGCATACCATTCTGCCTTAACCGTTCTTTGTCCCTCAAGAGGAATAGTCGAAACATGGCCGGTTTTGGAGACAAACGTGGCCACCATTTTTTTTGCAACACTCCGTGAACGAACAGTTTTAGTTGGCTTCAACTCATTTTCGAACACCCAAACTCGTGACTGGTTTTTTGTTTCGGGTTCGTACGCGTATATCCAGGATTCGTCACCTGATACAATGTTGTATTGCATTTGAGGATCCTGCGTGGAATCTTTCGAGAGTTCTGACGCACCAACTAACGCGAGCCGCTTTTTGCTCTTCACAGAGCAAATGCGGTATCCATCGGGAAAACAACTTTTTTACACCTAATTGTTCATGCAAGATTATTTGTATTTGACTCATGCCAATGTCTAAATTTGCCTGAATTTCGCGGTATGTCACATGTCGATCTTCCTCAATCAGCTTACGCACAGCACCAACGTTTTCTTGGGTGACTGCAGTTTTTGGACGACCTTGACGGGGATCATCACTGAGCTTGACATGTCCACGTTGAAATTCAGCAAACCAGCGATAAATTGTGGTTTTGGATGGGGCTTCATCACCAAATGCCAGAAAGCATCCGGTCAACACACTGTTTTTGTGTTAAACCGCTTCGAAAGTCATAATAATTCATCGCCCTTGAATTTTCTCGAGTCAATTCCATTTTCTCAACGACTAAACAAGTTTGAGAAGATCTTGTGAGAAGACCGAGAATCATTTTTTAAATAATTAAATGGTATTCGATTTTTAAAACCAAGGAGTTTTCAATTAAAAAGATTTTAATATGATAGGAATAGTGGAAATATTCCGTTCCCGATACTTTTAGTGCAGCCTATGTATATCGGAATCGGCAATAATTAGTAGTTGGCTACTATACTACTAATTATTGCCGATTCTTATACCGGAGGCCCTAACCATTCCCTCTACCCTTCTCCTTCCCCCTTTCCCCTACTCCTACCTTAAAGACCGGCAACGCACTTCTGACTCTTGAGTTGCATGTTCCTATGGGCGGCGGTAGTCATTTACTATCAGGTGACCCGTCTGCTCGTTTGCCCCATATACCATAAAAAAAAACACGAAACACAAGCGCCATCTGTTGGCGCTCGACAGTGTCTACGAGTTGGCGTGTGTCACCGGCAGGAGACAGTCTTGTTGCAGCGGTCAAGTACACCAGTCATCGTAGAAACTGTTTCGCGTTTTGTAGTTGTCTAAATATCTATCTAGTAAGAGACAGATTTCATTATTACGCAATTACACCTACCCACGCTGTTCACAAAACTATGGCGAACACAAAGTGAAAAAAATATACAGACGTTATATATATTATGTTACGAATATCGAGATGAAGTCCTGTTTTACAACAGAACATTTGAATGATTATACTTTGTGTTACATTTTCTGTTTATAGAAAACATTAGAATTTCATATTATGTAAAGTTTTTATTTAGGATAATTGCTTTTCTCTTTGCAATTCACGTACACACTAGACGGATGTGGCTTTTATTCTAATGAAAGGTATTTAGTGAACATATTCTAGTTGTGGGTTGCAAACATAATTAAACCTCAACAAATGGACCAATGTGGACAAAAGGACTCTTGCGGACTCTTTTATCAGAATATAGAAAGGCTTTTAGAAACGGAGGTTTTGAATGTGCATTTGTTACAACTACAATGGAAAATAAGCTTGCTTCTCCTTCTGATAGCACAATGGTATTATGATGGCGCGACGTGGTAAATATGGCGATTAACTGGTTAAATAGCCAGTTAATGTTCGGTTTTCAGTTAACTTAAAACGCGCACCCCAGTTTTTTACATAAACAATGTTGGGCCTATATTTTTACACAGAATGCAGACTGCGTACGCCAGCCTATCGAAAGAATATCATGTACAGTACATTGTATTGTTATAATTTTAACTGTACTCTCGAAGTATATTGAGGCCCTTGAAAGTGATCCTTCGGGATTATTTTTTATCGCAATGGAATCGCTATATCGTCCGTACTGACTTCCAGTAAATCAAGTTATGATTGGAGTTATATAAATACGGTTCTACTTGTACTTACGGGAAAACCGCTTTTGTCTGACCTGTCATGTACAGACTGAGTTTTCTCGTTTCTACATTTCATTCTAAGTATTTGTAATTCAAGCAGGCATTTCGTCTGTGAAATTATTCATGGAGATAGGAATGGATATCATATGATCTTATTTATCTGATAGCAATAAGTGTGGAAAGGATTAAGTTTACCTGATTTTTTTTGTGGAAAAAAAATAACGGTGGATTACAAGTATATTAGTAGCTCAGGTTTAGTTACCAATATTCTTGTTAACCTTCAACACTAAGTCAATTGCTTGTATCAGGAGTGAGTTCACGTTGTTGGTGTAATGGGTGACGTTCGAATACCACAATAATTCAATCAAAACTCCAAAGCCATAACCACGGCTACGGCATAGGCTACGGCCATTTAATACTTACCGAGTCACATGATAATCTTTCTAAATTAATCGATGTTATCATATTAATCGATTCCAAGGAAATAAAGCTCATCTCATTTTTTTTTCCTCCACGCTTTTTCCCAAGTAAGTTTGGGGTCGGCTTTCAGTCTAACTACAAAACGGCTGAACTTCAATATTTTACGTGAAACGACTGCCATCAGATCTCCAAAACCCAAGTACTAAGCAATATCGAAATTCTATTAGCCACGAGCCCCTTAGTATGAAAGCTTTTAAATCAGTTGAAGATTTAAAAAAAACATTAGATTGAGACACTATTATATTAATAACGTTTACTTAGGGTAGGTACCCTAGTAGGTAGTACCTAATGGTATTGTTATTGGTAAAAAAATATTTTATTCTAAAACATTAATGTTGTCTTTCAAAAATTAATTTACACTGAAATAGAATACGTTAACGTCTAACTGATGAACATTTTAATAATATTTTAGTTTAATTACATCATTGTGTATTTAATTATTTGTAATTATGATTTAAATATTAATTTTAAGTATAAAAGCTCTTGAATGAGCAAGATGCGTAATTACATTTTAGATTCATGACCATAAATATAAATATGTAAATAAATTATGAAAATTCAAGATATTTGACTTACTGAAATATACAGTTTTACATTAAACATAAATACGTGTTAAGAATACAAAGGACACGTGAAATCAAAGAATTACAACATAAAATTATCTAAATGTTGTCATTTTTTTTATCAAAAAAATGTCAGAGCCGTATCAAGTTGGAGCTTATTCTTAAGGGCGGATGGGTCTTATGGAGACTTTAATATTAAAAGCCTTGATGGATTCTGTACACAATCCGTTATACGAAGAGTCTTCAGTGGGCGTCACATTTGTTTTAAGTTAGAAAACCGTACGATACTTTGAAAAAGTTTAAAAAATAAATATCTGTGTACGAGTAAAGACCAAATAGTGCAGTACCTTTTTCGCCTCTGTTTGTGAGCCGTTCTTTTTACACGTCTGCCCAAAAAGAAGTGTAATGTTTTCAGTATTGATGTACGTATGTTGTGGGAGTTTCTTGATTCCATAATAACTTATAAATACCTGAACAGATTTGGACATATGGGGGACATGTGGCGCGTAATTCGTTTTTGGGCAGTGCAGTTGTGTTTTATATTATTTAAAAGTAGTAACTGGTTTTCCTGTCTAGTAGCTACTGTTTTAGTGGTTTTAATAAAAAAATCAAAACATTTTCAGTCTTATCTACAGTGGACGAATTACGACCTTTGGACGAATGGCTTAATTGTTTGTTTAGCAGAAGTAGGATCTTCCATTTTAAATACATAAATCATACTCAAGAAAGTACGGTATCATACTGAAGGAAGTAAAGTAAAGAGAAATGAGATAAATACTCTTTATTGCACACCATAAATAGAATACAATTAAAAAGAAATACACTAGAAACAGTAGTACAATAGGCGGCTTTATCGCAGTCTGCAATCTCTTACAGGCAACCTTTAGATGGACCATACTAGGAACAGGTAATTTGTGGTGCACATTTGTCTTATTAGCATTTGATCGATCAGAGAAGAAAAAAAAAAGAAAAAAAAATAGAATGATAGTGCTAATATACCGCAAAGGTAAGTAAATTCAGGGATTTTAGATTGCCTTACCTTGTTAAGCCTTTGATGTTTAATCAACTAATCCACTTTCTTAAAGTGGATTGTTTACTCATCTCAAATTTGTTCTTCTTATGCAAATTTTAATCTAAAACTTACAAAGATTAACGGATAACTACGCATAGTAGCAATATTTACCTGCAATGATGGTTAAAACAAATTTAAATTACATATAGTTCAACATATAGTTCTTATTGTGGGAGAGCCATGCTTCGGCACGTATGGGCCGGCTCGACCGGAGTGATATCACGGCCTCACAGAAAACCGGCAGTGAAGCAATAATTTCATTGCTTTTCACTAAGTGAGTGAGGTTACCGGAGGCCCTAACCCTTCCCTCCCCCCCTCTACCCCTTTTCCCCTACTCTCACCTTAAAGGCCGGCAACGCACTTGTGACTCTTGAGTTGTAGGTGCCAATGGGCGGCGGTAGTCATTTACCATCAGGTGACCCGTCTGCTCGTTTGCCCCTATACCATAAAAAAGGGAAGCATAATAAAATACAAAACCCAAGAAACGCGATCAGAACCCAATATAAATGTAAGGCCTATCATTCACCTAAACAAAAAGAAATAAATAAAAAGCAAACAATGCACCTCTATCTCTTTGTATATGTTAATCATTATCTAATACCTTTAAACGAGCAATTCTTGTATATATGTATATAAATATATAATCTGAATCTAGGAAACGGCTCCAACGATTTTGATGAAATTTTGTATACGTACGTACGTACGTGTTTCGGATACAGTTTTGCATTTTAAGTTCAACTGCATAGTTGTATTTCCTGTAAAAATGCAAATTCGCAAAAAAATACGATTTTACAAAAAGCTACCGAGCAAAGCTCGTCTCCCAGGTACTACGTTAACAGGCAACAGTTTAGTATTGATAATCCAGTTCATTGGTAAATAAATCGCTGGTGTATCTACCCCTGATATAGGTTCTTCTCCCTACCCATTTTTCTTACACATATTTACCTTCTTCTTTCCCGTCTTAAAACGACCGACCGGCCATAAAAGAAACCAGCTAAAGCCCTTTTCAATGTTATAAATTGCACCGACCGTAATGAAAATTGGGAAAAACGCAGGAAGAAGAAATAATCGCTGAATGAAAACTCTTTTTTATTGCCTGAGTGTCTATACAATACAAGGTAGAATATTTCCCAGAATTTCCATTTATTTTGGGCTCGATATACACAAAACCTACAATCTACTTACCCCGAATCCGGCATTATATTTATATAGTATGGTAATTTTATCACAGATATCAGTCTATTTAAAAAAGATTTGATGTGAATGATAGGGCAGATCGTTGAACTTGTAGTATTTTTATAACAGGTAAACATATCCTCATTAAACTTTCCAGGAATCATCCTCCGCGCCTTTTCCCAACTAAGTTGAAGTCGGCTTTCAGTCTAACTACGATACGGCTGAACTTCGATATTTTTACGTGAAGCGACTCCCATCAGACCTCCACAACCCAAGTACTAGGCGATATCGAAGTTCTGTATTAAACTTTCCAGGAAAAGGGTTAGATATGGTTAAGTAGGATAAAGTATTGTCGAAAGTTTACGCGAATGTTACACATTGAAATAAAACTATTTTTCACGGATTCTATCGCGATTTATTTGGTGTTATTTTACTATCTATACTGATCCCGACGTTTCAGTTGCTTTTCAGCAGCCGTGACCATGGCAATAAATCGCGATAGAATCCGTGAAAAATTGTTTTATTTCAATAGGATAAAGTAATTTAAGTGTTGTACAAGGTAAGTTAGGCATGTTACAATTTGTTTACGTAATTGATTTTTAGTGATGACAAAACATATTAACAATCTATACTAATATAACAAAGCTAAAGTTTTTTTATTTAATCGTTTGTTCGTTTAAACGCGCTAATCTCTGGAATTCTATTATTCAGGAAAATCTTTTTGTATTTGACAGCCAGATTCATGAGGAAGAGTAGAGCCTATGCAACATCACGCTACGTCTCTTATGAGTGGAGCAGTGATCATAAACGCGGGTGAAACTGTGGAACGGTTAGTGAATAACAAAATGAAAAGAAACATCATAAAATACATACACGGGGCATACAACATAAAATCATTCCACTTCCTGTCGATGGCTTTGAAGTCGTTAGACATCTATTATCCCTTGGATCAAGGCGATCAAAATATCAAAGACAGTCGTCAAGCGGAAAAATGAATCTAACCCGAATACACGAGGCAAATAAAAGAGTAAATATACTTTAGTACTTTGCTTCGGAGCAGCACCCCAGTACTAAATTTTATTTTATGAAGTATGGTGATGCCTTCTTTATTTTCTATAGACCCTAGCTAATATTGTAAATGCAAAAAACTACTTAACACATTCAAATTTCAATTCATCATCATCATTCATCAATTCATTGCATTTAAAAGAACATAGAGCAGCTCATAGTTCTTAGGATGAATTTATTAACTGAATTGTTTGACAAAATCTAAATCAAGAAAAAAAACTTTTCTTTATATTAAGGCAAGTGAATAATATTTATATTATGTATAATAAATATATAAAAGATAAATGAAAATAATATTTGAGCTACATTTTTTGATTAACCAAAGAAGAAGACCAAATCATAAAAGCCGTAAAATATCATACTGAAATATATTTTTCATCCTCTCATCATCTTCAATTGGCGATATCTATTATTCATGATAACCAATGATTTATGAAATGAACAATGAGATGAAGCTTATTAAAAAAAAACAGTATGGCCTTAAAACATGTTAGACGAATATTAAGCAGAGAATATTGAAGAGTAATGGAAATATATATTATTCTGGAAGTTTCGATAAATTGACATTGATTAATCGGTTTTGAAGAAAGGTTTTTGTGTCATCGTCTACGAAAGGTTATGAAAAGCTGACGATAGCTGTCCTTTTACTTGTTCGTTGCTAGACGAAACCGATTAAAATTTAAATATTTTTTCCTAGCGTTGGAATTCATAATAAGTTTTAAATTATAATTATTTGTTTAATGATTTTACAGAAACCTGATTTATTTATATTTCAAATGACTATACAAGCTTTGGGAACTCGGCATCTGTTTAGCACATAGCAAGCAATGCATAAAATGGTCAATTTCTAGAATGTGCAAACAATGTAATTCTATATGATTTTTATTGGCATATTCAAGTTTCAATCATCAAAAAGATCCTTTCACTTATAAAAAGATTTTCATTTAATCCAATGGCAAACGTATAAGGAGTTCTTCTAATGGTTCTATGAAACAGTCTTACGCTACAAACTACCGAAAATTCACAGCCAGGCGTAGGTGTCTTCACTTTTACCGCAATCCCTGACTAAGCTAAACGTTGGTAGAAGAGGGGCCCCAAAACTATTAGGTTTATATAATATACCGATCATTTAGCAGTTACGTCATTCCTTATTTAATTCTACTTTATTTGCAATTCTCTACTGAACAGACATTAATCTGATTACCTAAAACCATCTTTAAATGTTTTTCACCACTGTCATATATTTTTATGAAAGTTTTACTGTTTTACAGAAAACTAAATAATTTGTTTTTAATGTTTGTTTTTTAAGGTTTAGAGGTTAAATTGAATTAGAAATAATCTCTCCTTTATTGCAACTACTAGCTGATACATAGAAAAGTGATTACTTATGAAGAAGTATTTATGCAGAAAGTGGTTACACAGAAAGTGGACTTAGAATAGTTTTCATCATCATCAGCCTATCCGTCCCCTGCTGGACGAAGGCCTCCCCCTAAGAGCGCCAATCATCCCGGTCTTGGGCAGTCCGCATCCATCAATTAATAGTCTAGTGCAGTCCAAATCTACATTGCTATGTAAGACGAGAAATCGCTTCAAACGGCTAGAAATAGACCCTAAAAACTCTTGGTTTCTATCCACCACTGTAGAAATAAACTCTAAAAATCACTATATATACACTAATAGTCTAATGGGTGAAGGCACGGTTAGTCTTTTTGTCCCTTTCCTCTAATGTTTAAAGACCCCTTTCATTTTAATTATACTGTAGACTATTCATAGTCGGCCCACAGTGAGAGTAACTTCAGGTCTGTAATATGTACCCATTCATATCACTGACATACAAATTTACCTTTTACTTACATCATACCTTCAAAATGTCGTATTTTCTTCCCTAGTACCTACAAACGCGATATTATCTGGAGACCTTTCGTGTAACGGCCGTAAGCAATCCATCAAGGTTGTATATGTCGGGTACGTAAAACCTGCCTCACCTTAGAGTTAAGTACCACTTTGTTAGCAGATCTTTCATTATTTTTGGTGTTATTTCTTGTCTTCCAATAAATTTAGACTAGAAATCTGGCAACCCCAGCAAAAACCAATGGTTTTCTGAACGATGTTGGTAATATAATATGCCCAAATTAACTAAAGATTAGGTGAAAGAATAGTTACCACCAACCACATATCCTTTGCGCTTAGTGACTATTCTTCGTTCAGATTGTTTGTTTTTGTAACCACATAATAAAACTTGTGAACGAAGTATGTACTCTTTTGAAGCAAGCAAAGACTTTCTTTTACAGTTAAAGCTGAGTAATAAAACTTACTTTACGCTGACTTAGCTACATTGTGTTGGATAAAAAGATTAAATTCGTTTTGTATAGAAATGGCTTAGTTAACAAAGCTATTTAAAAGGAATAGTTAAGCAAAATGTTATTGTACAAGTGTTTATAAAAGTTTTACTTATTTAAGATCCAAATAAAACCTGGTTAAATACGCCTCTTGTTAAAATAGGCTCTTAGAATGTTGTAAGAAGTATATTAAGATAGAATATTCTTTATTGTACGCAAATAACAGTTTAAGAGTTTAATAGTTATTAACTCAATAAATGTGAGTATAATGGGCGGTCTTATCGCTAAGAGCGATCTCGACCAGACAACCTTGGGATAAAAATTGCGAAAGGATTATGAATAAAGTTATTGGCGTATTAATTAGAAGTAATACAAATAAACATTTACTTAGCAGATAGAATTAATATTATAGATTCTTTACAAAGAACGTATACCTTTTGACTTAAATCGTTATAATTTTATCTCTTCAGCTTTTGAAGTCAGTCGGATTGAAAAGGAAAGAAGTTTGAGTTATTACGAGAGGGTTTCTGGAAAATTTTGCGTTTTTTTTTTTATTTTTCGGGTTAGTACAACCCGCCCACCCTGGATAAGTAAATGCAACCTATAGAAGACCTAGCAATATGTACACACTTGTTTTATATCTTACTTAACCTAAAAAATAATAGAGGTATGTGTAAGTTTTAAGGTGTTAATTTTGACGACAGAAAGGAGATAGTCCACTTTTGGGCCCACACGTTACAGAAAAAACAAATAGTGGAAAAAAAAATTTATGTCAACCCAAAAACAATATTTGTATTTTTGTCAAGTTTATACATTTCACCTTGAAATTGATAAAAAGACAGTTTCAGTCCTTAAACAAACGTCAGTGTCGAACTATAAATGTCAACCCATGAAATCTGAGTAAAATTGGCAGAAAAACCTATTTTCTGTACATTTTAGTAGATATTTCTCTAACTGGAGTGCAAGCAATAATACAAGATTATTGTAAATGTATCGCGGGAAGGCGTACAGTAGGTTGTTGCGCTCATATAACGGCAAGTATATGGTACTTGAGTTAGGCTTCTATTTGAGGCGCAGTACGGCACACCGTGTGGTTTTAGTCGGTTCTATTCTGACATACTGCCCCACCGAAAACCCCGGTGGGGTGACGGCCCGAGGGGGTTATAATACGCATAAAAAATAAAAAACACAAAGAACATATTTCACCCCCTGCACACATCCTAGATTCCATTCTAATTGTGTACGATTTTTATTTAACATAAGTGTAATTAATAAAAAAAATCAAGTACCTACTTAAAAAATAAATGCTTTTTTATGTAACCGAACTTATTTACCTATGTATCATAAACCTTTTTATAAACTAAAAGATATATACATGAGAAATTGTTACAATGAACTCAACTGAACACTGAACTCACTAACCAAGTTGCTACTCATATTGATAAAAAAATGAGCGCATAGGAGTTTTCATAGATTTAAAGGCGTTTGATACGGCCTCTGTTCTTATCTTAATTAAGAAAATGGAAAAAAAATGGTATAAGGGGAAAAGTACTGGATACATTTAAGGATTATCTGAGTAATCGAAAAGAACGGGTTACTATAGATGGCCTTTTTAGTTCTGATGCTTTATTAACTATAGGGTACCGCAAGGAAGTGTTCTCGGCCCAACCCTTTTTCTCAGTTCTGTCCATAGCCTATGTACACACAAGATACAAAATTGTCAAATATTCACATTTGCTGACGATACGAAATTAGTCTTCCACGGTTCTACATGTATGAAGTTAAACGTTATACTGAATTAGGTCTTCAAAAAGTAGCAAATTGGCTTAGTCAAAATTTATTTACTCTTAACATTTCTAAAACAAAATGTATCACTTTTGGTAATACGGAAGTTGCTCTAAAGACAGCACAAAACATAAAAATACAAATCCATTACTGTAAACAAAAACTATCAAACCTGCGATTGCTTTATATAGATCGAAAACTGTAAAATATCTTGGCATAATCCTTGATGATAAGCCAACTTGGTGTCCATATATTAATCCTTAAGCTGGAAGAACACGTAAATTGATTTATGTCTTTAAAAATATGAGACACGTGTCCGATAATACTCTCCTTAAAACTGTGTATTTAGCATTGGCCTAATCTATTCTAACATATGGTATTACTGCTTGGGCAGGAGCTCGAAAAACCCATCTAATAAATTTAGACCGTGCACAACGAGCTTTACTGCAGGTCATGCTATTTAAATCCTTCCGATATCCGACGGTGGGACCTGTATTCGGAATGTGATGTCCTAACAGTCAGGCAGTTATTTATCAAAAAGGTTATAATGTTACAACATTAATAAAAATCTTTTTAACAAAAAATTAAACCGACGAAATAACTAAAAAGCAGTAAATAAATAAACCTCTTAAGTCTTGAGCTTATTTACATAAACTATCAAATTTTATATAAACTTATTTTGAGTCGGCGCCAAACAACAAACTGATTAATTATCTAAATTTTATATGTACCTACGTAGAAATGGACATGGCTATACGTAGGTAATTAATCATTTACATACAGAAATTTCAGTTCTACCTAGGTCCAATGCTTTACAATAAAATAAATAAAATCTTAAAAATCTACATCAACACGCGTGTAAGAAAGTTTTAATGTCTTGGCTAAAGTTTAGAAACTATGAAGAAATAGAAATTTTATTTTTAGTTTCCAAGTAAAAAAAAACACTTGTTGATTTATGACTTTAGACATATCCAACAGTTATCAGACATATCAAAAAATGTAAAATGCAATTTTGTTTTCTTTTATTACATGAACATTCTTTATATTTACATCACTTACACAGACATACTTACCTAATACCAAATCAAACTAAACAATTAATAAATGAGAAAACTGGAGAAAAAAGAGAAAACTGGTGACTCTCGATCCAGATCGTTCCTGGTACAGAGGCTGGCCATCGCAATCCAGCGTGGAAACGCCGCGAGCGTAATGGGCACTTTTGTGCCGGGAACGGTCAGGGGCGGGTTTTTTGATTAGATGTTTATTGTAATTCAGATATTTAATATTATTTATACTGTGAAAATTAATAAATTGCCTAAGTTCACGCACATGGTGGTTTCACTTCATACATAATTATATTCGTTGAAGGTACGCGCATACGGTACTAATGTTTTTATTTCTACGCAAACTGCTAATATGTTCCTACCTACTTTATACATTGTTAAACTTACCCACATTTAATTACTGTGTACCTAGCTATAGTTTAAGATTTAATACACATGTCTGTTAATATTATACTGAATTCATCGGAAGAACTAACGTCTAAGATATAGGCTCGGCCTGGTTCAGACGTTAGGGATCATAGATTGTTGTAATCATCCAGTTACTGTTATAGGTTATGACATTGTATGTATTATTCTGGTATCTGTTATCAATAAACTTATTATTATTATTAAAAAAAAAACTGTGGGTGTGTGTTCAACTTTTGTAGGTTATAGACCCACGCTTTAGTTTATTTGGCTTCTTAGTGGTGTAAACTACTGTTCGCTGCTCATATAAGTAAAAGAGTTTAGTTAGGTGCTATTATTAGTCATCCGATGACATTTGGATTCAATGGTGCATGCAAAATATATTTTGCAAACAACATAGCCTACCATAGAATTGAAGTCATATTTCTTGATTATGCAATTGTCAATTAAACTTAAACTATGGCAGTCTAAAGTTCATATTTTTACCTAGCTAAAGACACTCGTTTGGAACTTGTTATGGTTCATCATGATTTGGCCTAACGGTGTGTAGGAGATGGGCAATCTCTTTTCTCAAGTCTCTTATATGTTATTGGGTACATTTACTTGTAACAAAACATCTTATTATGGAAAAAAAAAGGCTTACATGTTGCCACTAAGGAGTATACGTTTTTAGTACAAATCAGTTGAGAAAAAGTAAAATATAGCCCGATCGCAAGTAACTGCTATCGACATTTTAAAAACTCAAAATATTACTGTCACTTATATTTTGGCACCGGAAGTTAAGTTAGATCTTACCCTAGGAGCCATCTAGGGCTCTGACATCACGGTAACATCCACTTAGAATAACAGCCTCACCTGCTCGGGGCTATTGCTTTCATCTCCCAATCCTTCCGTAACAACTGTAATACGTGTCCTTCCAACGCCTTCCCTTCTTGCCTACTTTTTCTTTTCAATATACTCCCAATTTCCCCATCTTCAATTCCCAAAGGAAAGGAAGTTGGCGGCAATAGGCAACTATAATTTGGTCCCACTCACGTAATAGGCTTGCCCCTATTACGTAAGTGGGACCAAATTATAGTTGGCAAAATGTGGGAGCTTAATCTCTGCATACCGGGAATACAGGCGTGATTGTACAATCCAGTATTGTCAAGGCCAGTTTTTGCTTACATACATACGTACGGAAGCAAAAACTGGGGTCTTCTATAGGGTGGAGGTACTGAACCAAGTGTCTCATATACCCGAGTACAAATTATATTATACTATACATTTCATGCCATGCAGTAATAACTAGAACCAAAATCAACACTAACATAATTTAGAGGATCCTTAATGAAAAACAAAAGAAAAGTGTAGAACAATGACACTTGTATGTTAAATAATAGTAAAATCTTTAACTATTTATAGTATTTCTACTCCTTCGGAGCTTAATAGGTATACATTGCGTGTCTGCATAATGACCAACGCTAAAGGGCAATCATCATTAACGTCATCAAGTCGACCTTTTTGTACTATTTTAGTCGATTTCCAGTCGAAATTCACGACATTCATTAGTTATATTTACAAGGAACCAGTAAAGCTTTGTTTTCCTAAATAGTAGCTAAGAATGATTATAGTTTAGTAACATTTAAAAACACGTTGAAATGCATGTACTAAATATATTTGTTGCTTGCCTTCTGCCTGCCTTCTATTTACATAAGACATTACAAAATTTGCATTATTTCCTCATAATATTACTACATGAAAGCTCCAGTGTACTAAAATTGCAAATTGTCTGTTTACTAAAAAATCTATCTGGTTAGATTTTAAAAAGATTCGGAATAACAGAACTATTCAGTCGACTGAACCAGATCTAGCATTCGCGCTTGCCCAACTCTGTAAATACTTTTGGCAGCTGAAGAAAATATTGGTTATTCTCTT
Source organism: Euplagia quadripunctaria (assembly GCA_963859945.1). Classification (NCBI taxonomy): domain Eukaryota; kingdom Metazoa; phylum Arthropoda; class Insecta; order Lepidoptera; family Erebidae; genus Euplagia; species Euplagia quadripunctaria. Next base: position 1,400,046 of record OY982570.1, on the reverse strand, counting down.
GAAAATTTATCGCCGCCGTAAGGACGTCTGTAAATTCGTAACAATTAGTAGTAGTATTAGTAACTTCAAATCAATAACACAATTAACAAATCGAATCACGCTTCACAATGCGCTAATACACATTCAAGTTACAGGAAAATTATCGCCCCACCCTTCGAGTGGCTACTTCTATAATAGCTTCATCCAACAATCAAGGATTTCCGGTAGAAAGTAATTGGAAAACCTACATTTCTCACCTACAAATGTATAATATGTATTCTTCCACCAACAAGCCCCGTGTTTGACATGTGTTTTGCTTAATCGCTTATTCACATGTACCCTCAAACTACATAAGATAAGATAAATTTGTGTCAGACATGTATACAATAGCTGTATTAAATAATAAACATAGTGTCAAAATGCTGTGTCAATAATTTACAGATATACAAATACATTTGGGAAAGTATAAGAGCTTGACAGACTTTAGGTTATCTGTAATTTATAAACACAATTATCAACTATCACATATACTATCGATCGACTATTTACTCGAAAACGAATCATATTTCTTTTTAATATAAAAGAAAACATAAGTATTTAATTAAGCATATTGGAAGTAAGTTATGTCTGTGTATTGATATAGGTATGTCTGAAAAGTTAAAGAGAATATCACAACAATTTAATTAAATATTTAGCTATTGCTCTGTAAACATTGTAGGCACGTTTACTATAAACAATAACCTACTTATTAGCTCGATTATATACCCTGATAATGAGTAATGAGAAAATAAATTGGCGTAAAACTCTGTATTAAACTTGAACCAAATCTAAAGAAGAAACTCAAACATGCAAATAAACCCAATTAGAACCTACTCAAACGCAATAGGTACAAAGAAGGTAATTAAAACCACATTTGTGTGAGGTACCTAAATACTAATTAGTTGGCTTGTTAATTAAAACTGTATGTGGGATCCTTACAATTAAGTAATTAGATAGGACATCACACGTCTGAATGTTAGCTTAACTAATTTTACAGTATATTTACTTAATTTATTTTACCAAAATATCAGAGGTGTATATATCTAGTAGAAATAGCCGTGATAATTATTATGACTTTAAGGAGTAAAGTTAAAAAAAGTTAAATTACAAAGAGTAAATTTACAAATAAACTTGGTTTAAACCATCATTTTCGGCTAATTTAAATCTAGTGCTTTTGTTAGGCCACGTTGTGAGAAGGGTTCCAAATAAATGCACTGATGAAGCTGTGTAGTTACTTGTAATGGAGGGCAACCATAGGTATTCAATAATTTAAAATAACCGCGAGTGACATCCTTAGGAATTTAAGGTCAGTAAAAATTAAAGGGTTTTCACATTACTCCCTTTTTATAGCGTAAAGCAAAGTGCTATAAACTTATTGAAACATGTTTCCGCATATTAAGGATTTAAAATCGACTCTCCTGAAATTAAGTTTATAATATCACTCCAAAGTATGTAAAGTTTTATTAATTTCATGAGTGTATTAGATCTTAAGAGAAACAAGAGAAAACCACCCAATAATAGAAAGGGCCTAACGGCCTAAAGGTTAAAAAAGAGCAAAACTAGAATTAAAAACAACCGAGAAATTCTTTCTTTATAGAGACTGTCGTAAACTTGAAAATTGAAGATATGTATCAAATCGAATCTCATGATAAGGCCATTTCATCATTAAAAGATTGAAAAAAAATGAATTTAATTTTTTAAATAAATTAAAATGAATTAAAAAATCTTCTTTTATTAGTCAGTTAAAAATTACATTCAAATAATATTCAAACATTTTGGTAGTAGAATTCGCAACTTATTTTGCAAATACACTCATAATTAATTACGTGCTTAACTTTCGATTTAAACACAAGTAAGAGTACATAAAAGTGTGTTAAACATATGCAATGTTGTTTAAAATAAAATAAAAAATGGAATGCGAGGAAGCCGCTTGTAGCACTTGAATTGAAAGTGCCAAAATTACATACGGAATTCGTTAAAAGCGACACATGGAAGGCAGCAAAAAATGATTGTTAATTACGAGATTGTCTGAGTTTCTTTATAGAGAATACTGCTGTTCCGACTTTGGTAAAGCTTTAACTTCTTTTTGGAGACTAATCGTTGACTGACCGACAAAGCCAACTTACGTAAAATGTAAATATATGTTGTATGTAAGTTCATGAAAGACGTTTGCCCTGAAATTAAGGTTTTTTATGAACTATGGTTATCATAAAGATAAAAATCCATTAAGCCTATTGGATTTTATTAGCCTAAGTTTAACTATACAAGAAATTCATTAGTATTTAGACACGCCATACGTACAGAATAATAGCTTAAATAAGTAATGTTAGATTAAATCTGTCTTTTAATTTTTGTCACTCAACGAAACAATATACCTATGTTTTTGAATCAACTTGGTTTTAAACAGAAAGCAAAATATAAAGTGACAATGTCCCCGGGAAAGATAAGTACGAGGAAAAAATCCATCTACAAATAAAGTAAACTGGTTTGAACTCATGTTCTAATTGCCAACAATTAACAACAGGCACACCAGTTCAATGTCCATTTTTTATTTATTGAATTATCGAGTTATTCGATTATTTTTGTTAATTTCAATGCACTGATATTACATTATTGATCACTTTCCTTTTGAGCGGTTATTTGAAAACTAAGCCCTAGTATATCCTGTACGCAGGATCTCAAAGGGCTAAATAAACATTACCCTTAACCACAAAGTACTTGCTGCAGCATGCGGTTGCGGTATGTTATTTGAACAGAGCCTTGCTATTTTTTTAATTGCTACAACACACGCTATTAAATCGCTTCTAAAAACTGCATATTTTTTTAAAATACCGTGAAAGCTTTTATATACTGCTTCATCATGAATCTAGTTGAAACTAAGCCAACGAAAACGCTGAACTTTTTCGAAAAAAATAAACGGGATTGTTCTAATTTTGCAGAATTGTGGAACATTCTAGATAAATCATTAGAATATTGACTACCCTTTCCTGTTAATTGAATGTACTATTGATAACGTACTATTTACTGTATTTAGGTTTCAATTCTTACATTACATTCTAATACATATTACATAACGCAGAAAAAACATTACAGGGCTCGTGAACCCCCTAAAACATTAAAAAAAAAACCTTCGCGGCTATAGCCAAATCGAGTTACACGGATGCGACACGGACCAGCTCTAGCTGTACAATATTGATATGTCAACTGTCACTTGAAACGTACGGTTTGCATAGACAACTTAATTACTTTTTTAGTTCTTTTATTACCGAATCTATTGATTTGAAAGAAAGAAAAAAGGTTTTTTTGAAACACTAACACATAAATTATCTATTTAATCAGAGACAGATTTAATCTAATAAAAAGATACAAAACAAAAAAAAAATGGGGACATATCATTTCTGCTCACTGGCAACACCACATCTTCCACCTGATCAAGCGGAAACCGCCTCCATGAAGGCCAGTAAAGTTCAGTGAGCAGCGATTTCATAGTTTTCAAAATAACTAGAGATTGTACTAACTTTTAAACTTTCACGTTCCATGATATAACGTATAACGATATAACTATTCGACCATAATTTATTAAGTTTTGCACGCTTTGGTTTATTTAAGCAACCAGTATAACTTGAACAGTTTTTGTGTAGTCTGCCCGAACATGACATGTCAACATATTTATTGGACGCCTTTAGCTTTTTATAGTCGTTTTCTCATTATTTAAATAGAAAAAATATCTGATACAATTTTTCATGTTTTTTGTAAATAAGCTGATTATTTCAAAAATAACTGCTTTGGTCATCCTAACTAATTAATTCAAATTGACAGCTATGATATCACAATTATGCGCAAAGTGATTCCTATTCTTATTTGTATCGCATAGCACTAAAGTTTTGAAGAACACATTAATATCTACAAAAAGTCTTGAAAATCCATCCAACTAATACAGTTATGTCACTAGAGGTAACTAATTTTCAATATTTACAAAGTTAATAGAATCCGTTACAATATAATTTAATATTTGTATTATGAGACGATTATAATTATTTCACTATCCCTCACCAAAATTCCGCAAGAAATAAAACACTATAATATACTAGCTGCGCCCCCCGGATTCACAAGCGTAAGTCCCGATCCCGTGGTAATATCGGGATAAAAAGTAGCCTATGTGTTAATCCAGATCTTCAGCTATCTTCATACCAAGTTTCATCGCAATCGGTTCAGTAGTTTTTGCGTGAAAGAATAACAAACATCCATCCATCCATCCTTACTCACAAACTTTCACCTTTATAATATTAGTAAGATGTATGCTATTATGGACAGCGTTTGATGATTAAGTCTATCTGTTTCAATGCTTTGCATTAAAACAAAGATTGGTCGGGGCTGGTCATCTCTGGACTGCTATTACTTAAATATGTAAAGTAGTAATTAGCGCGTCTATTTATATTTTAGAATAATATTTTACATTGTCCTCACATTTTATTTACGCTTACAAGTAATGTAACCAAAAATTTTTAAAAAACATTTTGAACAAGAGTGTTCTTGGAGTTTCTTGCTTGTTCTTCTCCATAGGATCTACGAATTGGAACAGGCAACTAGTAGCTTCTCGTCTGACTGATTCTCCTACTCCTGACAATTAAAAAATTAAAAAATACCTGATTGGGTTAATTGAAATAAATGGTTTTGATTTTGATTGATTGATTTTGATATGCTCCATCACTATTGGGTTGAGATGATGGGTAAAATGATTTCAAAAAGGTGATATTTTACTGTATTAATGAATGATAAGTAAAGTGACGTAAGTTAAAGTTAATATAATTATTTTCACGTGTTAATAAATAGATTTGTATAACTATAATGAGTATAGATGTGTACATTAAAAACGAAGAAATACGAGTAGATAACGGTTCGTTTTTGATGCTTTACAACGATGCTATTTCGTATTTTCTGTAAGGAACTAAAAAGCAAAGTCATGTTAAGTAATGCAATCCATGGCTTTGTATTATCAATAAAGAATAGTGACAAAAATAAAACTATTTGGTTTTTTTTTTATGAAGGGAGGAGGAGGATGACCATTGGTTGTCAAATATGTTTTAAAGTTTTCTTAATCCACTATATCAAAATCATTTGTAGGTTTTATGATTTGAATTTAAAATTAATCGTTTTTAGAAAGAAAGAAAGAAAAAGATTTATTATTGGCACATTACACAATTACACACACAAACTCTTAAATTTTAACAAGAAACAATAAAAATAAAAAAAAAATATGAAAACAAGAACATAAAAGTGTAGAACTAAGAAATGTAGAATACAAAAATTAAATAAAAATAAAAATTGGGGGTTGATAATTTAATGCATGTTTTTCGATTTAAATGGTATCGTAATTTACAAACATAACCGTAATCGGTTCATGGTTCTAATGGTTTTTGACAATTGACCTATTGCAAAACATCTTGAACTTATGTGGTACTGTATCGACTCGAACTTGTTGTCAAAATTGATTTCAAGTGAAAATTGGTGAAAATTGGCTTCTTCACTCGCTAGAAACCCATGTTGATATATGTATTACTGCTGAGGTTGACAGGGATACATTTTTTATACTTGTTATTATAATTTTCTATTTATTATTTATTAGAAATACAACGGAGAAAAGTACAAATAATCCTTAAGAAGTATAATATCCTTTACACAAACATTATTACGTTGAAGTCACGGTTTAATATATACATGAAGAATAGATACATGAAGGCGACTATATGCAAACGTTACCCTACAAAGTACCTAATGAGATCTCAACCAACATCTCGGAAACACGGAGACTGCAATATTCTCCAACTATTGTTGTAGAATATTGTAGTACATGTTATGTGCTAAGCACATATTATGCAAAACTTTTTACATTAGCCATGCAAAATAAAAATGCAACAACTCCACCAGTTTAGAATAAAAACCGCGTTGCAGACTTATGCGTCCTGAGTGAGCGGCGTATCGCGCATGCAGATTGCGACAGCGCGATACACCGTTCACTCAAGACGCACAATTAACATAATAAATTTCACGTACGTGATAATTAAACAACGCACTTAAATACACTCTCATATAATGATGTCTTTTTCCCACTCGAATGTACTAGCTTTCTGCATAGCGATTAAGTTTGCTTATTTTAATTACAATTCAGAGACCGGGGTAGAAGAATAATGGGTAGTATATTAAAAAGAAAAATGACTGCAGGATTTCGCTGTAAAAATCTAATTACATTTGGTAAGAGAAGCGGTGTTTGTCCGCGGTGCTGACACATATTGTGCAATATCGAGGACAGTTACAAGTGTTGGAGTATTTTTGTTTCTGCGTTATAGACTGTAGTGGTGATATGGAGTTTGTAGTGTTTTGTTTGTAGGCGATAAAGTAATCTGCCTTCCATCACATTTTATAGCTATAAATATTATGGTTATTATTTTGTAAGCTTTTAGGAAACAAATATATCGGGAAGAGGGACGATGTACAATCAAATAAACTAATGTCTTACTCCTATAATAAGTATCCGTAAGTATCAGGTTTAAAAAGTTTATAAATTAAGGTATAAGTTGTCTATACTCTCAGTGTTGTGAATGTGTGTTATTTATTTACATACACAGGGTGTTACAGAAAGGTGTAGTTATATTATAGTGTCGAATAGTAAACCCCGTATATTATGTGAAGAGTTAACAATTTTAGAAAAAATCGTGATTGATAATACAGAAATCTCAAGTTAATTTGTTGTTTTTCTATCAGGGTTTTAATAGTAAATCAAAATAAACGTTATTTTTAAAGTTAAAAAGAATGGGTCCAGATGAAGTACCTAAAAAACATGTATTTAGTCTTTAAAAGTGTACTCTAGAAGCTTTTTAAAATCAAAGCATTTTTGTCATGGGGTTTATCCTAAGAAGCCGAAAATACTGACTGGCCTGTTGGCCTAGTGGTTAGTGACCCTGACTTGCCATAGGTCGTGGGGTCGATTCCCACCCGAGTCTGGGTGTTCTTTGTGTCCGTTGTTTGTATGTCTGTAAAGTCCCCCGCGACACAGGAGTAATTCCTAATGCGGGAGATGTCTTTAAAAAAAAAATATTGCTGAAATCCTTGGAACTGCAAAATTAACCCTCTCTTATAGCCTTCCTAAGAATAGTAAACCGGCTTTTAAAAAAAGTACTAAGTAGCTTTAAGCCCATAAAATGTTTTTACAAGGGCAAGAAGGCATCGGTGACGCTCCTTACTTCGCAATGCGGATTGGTTATTAGCATCAGCGGCACCACAGCTTATATGGGCTTATTGCTGGGCGGGCGGTACACCGGTCCACCTTACTGATAAAAAAATACGTGCAGGGAATAATAAATATACATGATAAACACGTACATATTATTTTTATTAGGCGCATTTTTTAAGATATGGTAGCTCCAATAGGGTAAGTGACAGATTGATTGAATAGTTTAAATAATATACAACAAAAAGTTTGATACTTTAAACAATAAAATATAACAACTGCAAAAGTAAACGTTCAAAAGTGAAATGAACAAATTATGTTCTAAAATTATCTTCTGTCACTCTACACTCTACAGATTAATAATTTGAAATGATTTGTATTGAACACAAAATAAAGACCCGGAAATTTGAACGGAATCTGTTCAATTCAATAATTTGGTACCGGGTCTGTGCTGCAAAGGGCATCTGGACGCAACTACGGAAATTTGAGAGCGGTTTCACGAATTTCCTTGTTATTTCGAGACGTATTTGTACTAACTGTATAGTAATATGAGCTTTATATATATTTTCTGTGTTTTATACTGGTGTAGTGTATGTGGTGAATTATATTTCTGAGTTCCTGAGGAAACTTGTTTGTAAGAAATTTAATTTTGTTTGTGAACCTTTTCATCAATAAAATCAAACGGTAAACACTTTGCAAAGTTGCTCTGTTTTTATCAGCTGTAGAAAAATTGTGCCAAATTCACATTCTCGTGTTATTATGAGAAGATATTTTGTGAAGTATCTTTATTGTGAAATACCTATATACTTCTTGATAGAGGGCCCTTCAAAACTCGAAACGAGTCTGAAATCGTAGAAATACAAAAGTAAGTTCAACTGTTACCAATATTATAAAGGCGAATGTTTGTGAGGATGAATGGATGGATGTTTTTTACTCTTTCACTCAAAAACAATCAATCAATGCAATCAATGCAGCTGGATGAAATTTGACACAAAGATAGATTATAGTCTGAAATAGCACATTTGATACTTTTTATCCAGGACAAATGTACGGTTCACGTGGGATAGATTTTACCAAAATTTCTACGCGGATGAAGTTGCGGGCAATAGCTAAAATTATATACAAACATACTAGCGGACCCGACAGACGTTGTCCTGTCCGGCCATCGGTCCATCCGTTTAGGAGGAGTTCAGTGACATACACACGCACAGAAGAAATATATATAAAAAGATAAGCGCATATTACATAGTATATATCTAAGAACTCTCATGAAAATTAGTGAACTGGAAATGTTAATTGGAAATAGAAAACCAAATTATCTATTTGCATTTGCTCAAAATAACACTAGATGATAATAATATTATAATTACTTTTATATCGAAATGATTGACGAGTGTTTATTTGCCATATTATTTAATAAACTTCTACATAAAGTACAAAACGAAAATAAAATAAAATAGTTATAAAAGTTTCAACAGTCATCATAATGTGACATCTGCGTGATACGGGAACAAGAAACGTTTATTTAATTTATGAATTATTACATATTAGAAAAAGAAAATAAATTCAGTATGCCTTTTGTTTTGCTAAACAAAGAATATTTGCGTTAGAAGAAAACTTAATGCTTGCTGTTTACTCAAGTCGTTTACTCAAGAGATTCTAGATCAAATAAATATTGTACTTACAAGTATTCTCAAACGAGACTATAAACTAAAGCCTAGATAATGTTCAGATAATTCGGGGCAAATCAAGATACATCCTTAATGACAGTATTCAATATAAAATTAGAATTTGAATCACTGAATACATCCACAATACTTATATGAACATGTAATCCAACCACTTCGGCGGTCAGGTCCGATTACCCAATCTGGTTGAAAAAAAAACCTCTCTTTTTATTTGAAGAACATCACACAAATTCGACGATTTATTGTCTGAACAATTTTTTGTACGTAGCTTGTATAGTATTATTTACATAGGTACATAAATCTACATTTGTGCTGTCGACAGCAGAATTGTCTCTCGTATGCTATTGATTGTCAAGGTAGGTACTTGAAAACAAAGCGATTTATATAACGACATGTTTTTTCTTACTTAATATTGCGAGTAGAGTATAAGGATCTTACTGAAACTGCGATGTGAACTGACTGAAATAAAGCATCAATCACTTGTTGAAGCAAAGCTCAAAATTCTCACACAGCCAGATTACCTTGAAGAGAATGGATCGGATTGTATGTTTCTTTTAGCCGATATAATGATGTAACGGAGGTACAAATATGTTAATTATAAAAAAATTACAATTAGTTAAGAATGGGTCATTAATTTTCCTTTATTTTTTTATTTAAATGATTTGGTTTCATTTTATGAGCTCCCGGTGCACTTTAAGGGTATTCTACTAATTTCTCTATTTTGAATATAACTAATAAAAAAATTAGAAAAAAATATCTCATATAAAATAAAAATGCTACTAAAATGGCGTTTTTGTTTTGTTTGATATATTTTTTTCTTATAAAAGTCGTAAAAAGGGTTGACAGCGAAATAAATAATAAAGAGACACCTTGGGTCACTTCACATTTACAAAGTGACATATAATTAAAGGATTAAGTACATAGATCCAAACATTTTTGATATTAAACGATTAATACTTATTTAAAATCTATCATCGTCACACTTCCAATTTATTTCACGTCATTTTCAAACACATTCCTACTTTATAGCTCAAACGTTTGACACGCGTTGAAGGTATACTAAAATAAAAATGGATATGCTGCCATTCACAGAACCCACTCATTTCGTTTCTAACTTTACAAATGTATGTCAGACAAAAAATATTCCCTCCTATTCCGCTGGTATTGAATCTGCATGGAATCGTTTCACCTCTTTTGTTTTTTATCCATTTTTGTTACCAAGTCGTCTATTGGTTGAGTGCATTTGTCAATAAGAGATGTGGAAACAAAAGGATAAGCTGACATGCGTGAATCTGAATTTTTTTTTTTTCTGACACAATATGTGATTAAAACATGCGTGGTTAAAATGTAGGTCTTGAAAGTAGCTGGAAATATTTGTACTGAGTTTAATGATTCGCGTCTCGATTTCTATCCTTTCTTACATTTTTTACATATACATCAGTAACAAAGTTACACAGTTCTGAGGTATACTTACAAAATGTTTAACAATAAATTAATTCTCTGACAAAACTGTAAAACATAAACTGGTAAGTTTTAATTGCTAATTTTCCAAACTCTTAAGAAACTAATTTTGAGTCGTCGCAAAACGAGTAGACTAAAAACTTTGTAACTAAAGTAAATCTTTTTGAAGTGAAACTTCTTTAGAATCGTTGTGATTTGAAAATTTGATGAAACGGAAAAGTCACACTAAAAAGAGACAAACATATTCATAAATAGGATTTAGCCTGCGAGAGAATAAAATAGAATACAAATATACAGTGTTTTCTATAATCTTCGTATGCTAGCAGGCTGGTGTCTTTGCGCCTGCGTACTACGAAGCCTTCAGAAAATACGTCACGTGGTGTGTCATTCGCGTGTATAATTTTTGTGCATTTGCGTATTAAAATTCTGTGTTAATTTGACCGATAACTTTTATATAAATAAAATAAAATTAAATTTATTCTTCTGAAGTTTCACTTCTGCCGTGTGTGAATTGCACACACACACACTTTTTTTATTAGGTCTTTCATTTATTTATTTGTTTATGAAATTCGTTACTTATTAACTTATACCAATTTAAGTGCTTTAGTGATTAGGGTTATTAGTTTATAATTTGATTCTTTCTTTGTAAATAAAGTTTTCGTTACATTATGATTTTCAGAATCGTTATTAGTCTGTATTGTATTTAAATCAATCAATCTATAGGTTAAAATCTGTTGTTGGCACATTGAAGTAAGTTTATATGTCTTAATTTTGACCTGTCTCTTTTTATCTCTGTTAGGCTCAATAAGAGCCAATTTAGGTACATTTACGAGTATCAATTTACATAGAAGATTCTTCATTAATATACTGGTTTCTTGATCATGTAATATTCTTAGACGTGTTGATAGAATCCATTGTCTTCCTTGACAGCTACTAGCAAGAAGTAACCGTATCGTTTTTGATTCCGCATCGACATTAATAGAATACCCGAATATTAATTGACCATTCACGGTTACTTGAGCATCCTAAATATACTCAAATTAATGGAATGTTAAAAGATACGTTCGCCTTTAAAGAGACCGGGAGAATTTCATAACTTTGAGACACGATCACGTTACACCCACGTTGGGCCTATAAAGGGTACCGTTTATTATATGGTATCCTTTATAGGCCCAGGTTGGAGACGACGTAGGTGTTATTAATTTTCTCAAATACATACTACCTTTAATATTTTACTTAATTACGTGTACTAGTGGCCGTCCAAAATTCATTAATATTGTTTACTACGTAGACAGTAATTTATACTTATGTAAAATTTAGGTTTGAAAATCGAGTAGTAATATTAAGTGTTTATTAAGTTCGATTTTTATTGAATTGAATTGAATGCAGATCTGCATTCCATATTTTTTGTGGGAGAGCCATGCTTCGGCACGTATGGGCCGGCTCGACTCCACTCGTTACCACGGCCTCACAGAAAACCGGCCGTGAAGCAATGCTTGCATTGCATTTCGCGCGAATGAGGTTACCGGAGGCCCTAACCCTTCCCTCTCCCTTATTCCCGTCCTTCCCCTCTCCCCACTCTTCCCCCCCTCCCCCTCTTCTCCTACTTCCACCTTAAAGGGCGGCAACGCACTTGTGTCTCTCGAGTTACAGGTGCCCATGGGCGGCGGTAGTCATTTACCATCAGGTCTGCTCGTTTGCCTTATATTTTATAAAAAAAATATTTAACATTAGGGCGGAAGAAATCGCAATTAATGGCTAGTTTTGTACTAAATAGCTTACTTACTATAGTTCTCTAACTAAACAGTAAGTCAAATTATGCTTAATGATCACGCAGTCAACAAAAATAGTGGTTACCCCTGAAACAATTGAAAATTGTATCCAAAGAGAAACAATTGAGCGCCTTAGGGTTCATGGTTATTTTAATGAATGCTGCATTTGGCTCCGAACCAACACAGTTACGTCATATTGCTTGCACTAGCTTCATATATTCATACTCAAATGGAATATTTGTTTAAGACGTGTACGTAATTCTTTTATATCTCTAGCTAGATTCTATTTTTAGTGAATGAGGTGTGAGGAGTTCATGTCTTATTCTGACTTATTTAAGGAGTATGTTATGAGGACTTTATTCCGTAAAGGTATGCCCTTTTACTGAGGCAAATAACCTCAGGCAGACATTGTTTGCTAATATAAGATTAAATCCTATTTGGTGAGTGTGTGAAGGCTCTCTTCGAACTAATTGGACTCTCAGCATTCTTCTGTCGGACGACTAGATACAGACAGAGGTTCCACCCTTTCACTGTCAAAACACCAAAAAGTCGAACGAAACGTTTTAATTGCTCCTTTTTGGTTCGAGTCGCCAAGGTCTGGAATGAGCTGCCTACCTCTATTTTTCAAGACAATTATAATCCTGGAGCGTTCAAGAGTAGACTGAACAGGTTTATCTTGGATAGGCGTGTACCATATTCGTCTTTATCATCACTTTCCATTACACAATAAAAAAGAAAATCTTTTCAGTGTTTATTTTAAATTGAAAAATGTTAAGCTTAATACTAGTATCATTCTAAAGCATAATACCAGAATCAAGAGAAAAGCTAAGAAGCTATTTGAAGTAGTTACAATTTTAAACATTGTTTATTAATCATCATTGTCATTTTGCCCTTCTTCCAAATTTATTTGTGGTCGGTGTAATGTGTTTGTTCTTCCATGCTCGTCATCATTAGTCAGTCACTGCTTAACAAATTTAAACATTGTTCATTCATTGGGGAGAAAAGCAATCATTGCAATCATCTCATGTATTGTGACGTTCATATAACTCCTTAGTTAAAGACAGAACAAGTAAACGCGACTCCATACACATTAGAGTAGACATACTGTACGTACGTAAGTGTGCACTACAGTTTTTTTCAGTGGACCGTGAAGATTCTATTTCATTCTGTTCTCAACAGCGGCCAAAATGTTTATTTTGTGATAAAACTTATTTTTAAAATAAAGTAATTTATTGTTTTTTAAGTTTACGGGAATCAGAGCGATGGTATGGGTTTCTACATACCTTTAATGTGCCTGACAGTACGACATAGGTTAGACTCCGCTATGCCAGTCAGATTGTGACCGTGGCCAGTGTAATCTAATAGAATCTGCTACAGTACATTCCCATGACAGAGTAAATTGCCGTAAGTTTGAAAGTTAATATTGTCTCTACTCGTTGAACTAAGACTTCTTTAAAAGTTTTTGATAGATAGGTACTACTTAAAGTTTAAATTTAATTGAAAATTGTTACTAAACTACTAAACGTAACTACTACGCAGTTCTGTCACAAAGTTATATTTTGGATAAAATATCAGCTAACTAGGTCGGTAATCTTTTCGGTAAAGTGTCAGAATAGAAACTTTTGAAATGTTAGATTTGGGAACTTCTCAGACATGGCATGAAAAATATTTTGATATCCAAATCAATATCAGAACTATTGAAAGAAACAGACGTAGTTAATCTTTGTCAAGATTAATGTTTATACAAGGTTGATTAATTTCTGGGGCCTTAAGGTTGCTCGCAAATCTATGAATAAACCCTTCAGAGTAATGCCACTATATTTCGGGACAAAGCGTAATAAGCTTATTTTCACACTGTTTCATACAAGTAATAATTAATTACTTCGTTAATACCTTGCAAAATGTTTGATAAGATTTTGAAGTAAACTTAACGTAAGGCTAAACAAATGTTAAATAATTTAAATTTATTAAATATTTAATAGTTTTAGTATTACTTTAGCATCTTACCTCAAACTGTCTGTAGTAAAGTTAGTAATTTATCTTTCAGAAAGCCAATTTCACAGGTAAGCTTGTCAGACTACTTTAATCAAAATAAACAGCAGCGTGGTTACGTTTGCTGAATATAATATTGTAAGCACAAATAGAGAAATGAGATTGTGGACTATGAATATGTTATATCTAGGTAATGTTCTAATTGTCTATTTACTATGAGACCGCGCAGTCACACTCACATATAACCACTTTTGTCATATTTGAGAACAGAGTTCGTTGCAAAGAAATCGTAATATGTATACATTTATCGTACCTGAATATTAAAAATGTTTCGGAAGATATTGCATTTTTATCGTAGTCGTTACCCCACCGGGATTAAACGGTAGGATGGTATATACGACTCGAACTGACTAAAACCGCACGGTGTTCCAACACGAAGACCTTAGTGCCAGGGCCTCAGAGTACACCTGAGGCCCTGGCAACCTACCCACAAAAGGAAATGTGCTGTGAACTCCGGCAGACTTACGGACTACTTTACTAGAATAGAATAGAATATTCTTTATTGTACACCATATAAGCTTACAATAGATCTTAAATTTAATTTTACTGCTAGGTACAATGGGCAGTCTTATCGCTAAAAGCGATCTCTACCAGACAACCTTACTAGTACCGTACTAGTTCTGTTCCGTCCCGTAATAAGAGACGGCAGCACCTCACGCGCTCTTGCTCTGGGCCATGGACAATCGATATACTCATGGTGTCCAACGAGAGGCTACCTGCATCTATGGCCGTCGCGAGGTCATTCACACTACTGCGTCCATGCAGGGCACTGCACTAGAGTACCGAATGCGGAATCCTCCCGGCAGACTCCGCAGTGGTGGCTAACAGACGTTGGCTACCGGCTTATCCGACATCCGGCAAAACCTCCGTCATTCAGTAGGAGATTCACGAAGATTTTTGCCCGTGTTTTACGAAAGACAAACTTAACTTTGCGGTTCTAAAAATACTATTGCACACCGATGTGTGCAATACATCAACGTGTAGACGTGTACATCGATATGTATGACAAAATCAACTTTCCAACCACAAAATAATACATCTCATACACACGGCCGTCTGATCCCAAACTAGGCAGAGCCTGTACTATGGTAACCAGACTGCTGATAAACATACTTAAATTTCTAAATACATCCATATTATATATAAATTATACCCAGACACAGAACAAATTATCGTGCTCATCACACAATAATTTATCCTGGGTGGGAAACGAACCCACGTCCTCTAGCTTAGCAGTCAGTCAATCAATCATGTAGTTTGAAATCTAAGGAAACCTTGAAGACGGAACAATCGGATTTCGAGAAATTACCTTTGAACTTAGATACATATATGCGACCTGGTTTAAAAAGACTTGAGGTTAACTAAATGGTTTTAGTAATCTGCTCGTTCCGAACAATGTCTGCACATTAATGGAAATAATTACTTACAAAAGTACTTTTTGGTTCAAATAAGGTAGTCTTATATTAAATTGATTTATGTCTTAAAACGTTGGCAAACGAACATTAAATACAAGTAGGTCATTTTTAGTTTCTTGTGAATTATTTATTTTCCGTACCTATACTTTTTCCTTTCCTTTGTTGTCTTGTCTTCAAGTTGTCTTGTCCTTCATTTGTTCTTTAAAATGATGCACCGATTTCCCTTAATTGTCGTTCTGTTAGTGTCAGCGGTGTGACCGACTTACTTGATTTTGAGCATCTACTAAGTTGTAAAAACCAAGATGTTTCATGCCATGGTCCCAAATAACAACAACAGCTGCATAATAACAAACTTTATCAGTGCAGCTTAGTCTGCGGACAGCCAATTAAGTCGAATCGAAGTTCCATATTATTTGATGCATCTTCATTGAACCTGGAAATCTTTTACATTTCGAGGGAGAAGAAAAACCTTTTCACATATTTCATATTCTGTTTTACTTCAAAAAATCATCTATCCTTTTATATCTTGTCCTTGGGAAATAGCACGATCCGCTGTCCTTTTTATAACAGCACCTACTCCATCCGGTGCATCCTTGCCGTGTCCAGATTCGCTGTAGTTCCACTAAATTTATTTCTATTCGTGAAAATATTTTAACGAAAAATTCTTTGCTTAAAGCTTCAAAAAGCTACTTTTAATAGAGTAATACGAACAAGTCTGTCCTACGGATTGCCTGAGGGCTTGTGCAGTAAGATTGACAGCTTTCTGTAAGTTTATATTTTTCTTTTCTGTAAGAGCCGTAGTAGATGGCAGCTGCTCTGAAGGTCTGTGCTATTCCCAACACTATTTGTTGATGACATTTTTTGCTATGCAGATGACAGCATGCGGAGATGCTTATTACACGGGCAGTGCCAATATTTCTGTTTTAATTGTATTAGAGAATCGCCAACAACTTGTGTTCAAAATCGTAAACACTCTATTCAGGGTCTCTGAGTGGGTCCGAAAAATCTGGTCCGATTCAGCTCCATCAAAATGCATAACTGCGCGTTCACCAAAAAAAAAAAATTACTGTGACCCCAAAGTTTCAAAACACAACCAATACAACCCTTACCATCTCAGAGGGTATTGTATATATTATCCTCAGTGCCGAGATTTTCAGCGACATCCAGTTTCAAAATCACATACAAGGCAAAGCCAAGCTAACATCCGAAGAGCTTGGTGTGCTTAACAGGGCGAAGCGGTATTTCACCCCGGTGGAAAGACTTTTATTATAAAAGTCACAAGTCCATCCGCATAAGGAGAACTGCTATCATCTCTATGCAGGAGCTCCGGGATGTCAACTTGGGCCTTTTGAATCGGTTCAAAATCGTGCTGTGCGAATTGTTAATCCCAAACTCACAAGCGATATTGATCCCTTAAGCCTAAGGGGAGACTTTGCCTAATTGTGCGTGGTTTACTGTTTGTATAGTTGGGTTGTCGTCCGAGGAATCGTTTGATACCTATGGCTGCATTTTAAAACCGCACCCCTTGTCGCCATAGACATTAAAATTTTCTATAAAACCTGAAATCCATTTTTAATTTGGAGAATATTTTAATATGTTCTTCACTGAAAAACACATTTAAACTGTGTTCCAAAGAATCACCCTAATCGTGATTGTCGCCGCTAGCTAACGGCCGCACAATGGTCAGGTTGGGGACGAAGGTCCCTAACCTGACCATTGTGCGGCTTAAGTCGGGTCAATTCAGAAACTTGTGAGCCAAAAAAAGGGTATTATTATTTACATCATAAATTAAACTACCACTACTAAAGGGCTCAGAGATTCCTTCCTTTTGCGGTCGTTTTCCGAAAGTACTCTTACCTACAATATAACTAAATCATGTCCTTGATATTCTGTCTCATGTGTGTTTAAATTTCTTCTCTAAATTTATACTCATACATTTATATAACAAGATTAGTCCTTATGTTGTATTTAGTAATTGACAAAAGTTACTGTCTAAATATTAGTCGGATTCGTCATTAATTTTTACTAATATTTTAAATGCGAAATTGACTGTGTTTGTTTGTAACGCTTTCACGTCTTAACTACTGACTCAATCAGCATAAAGTTTTGCACGTTGAGAGGGGTACAGAAAAGGAAATACATACCTAACTAAAGTACTGACCTGAGCCTGAGACCAGGGCCAGTACAACCTAGTACCTAGTATACCTAGTAGCTTTTAAATACGTGATCGCGTTATTTCCTGTTAACATAATTGTTTTAAAAACAGTACTGTTCACGAGGGAAACAAAAATAACTTTAAAAAGAGAGGACAAGAGACAGTATACCTTCTATATCGACGACACTAATGTGAGGCCTAACATCGACGCGCCAGGTTTATTTGCTGCATGATAAAGGGCCTCGAGCGGGCCCCAAGCTAGTCGGGGATTCTCGAAATACATACTCGTACAATAGAATAGAAAAGAATATTCTTTTTTGTTTACCTTATATATAGATCTTAATATTAATGTATGAGGTACAATTGGCGGTCTTATCGCTAAAAGCGATCTCTACCAGACTGTGACTGAATTAAGTGGTAGCCGTATATGCACTATACATACATATACCTAGTTTTATACATAAGCTTATATGTACATTTATTTACCCATATAAACACATATATTTACATACATACCGAAGTAATAACATGAATAATTAAATGTTAAGAGAATTCACAACAATATTCAGCAATTTTTTTTTTTTTTTTTTATAAAAAGTATACTATATATATAGAGAAGAATAATAAATAAACATTATAACAATAAATATAACAGATAATTACAGTATACCTGTTGATGGTGATGTGTTCAGGTAATGGCTTGTTTAAGCTTTTCTTATTTCAATAGGTAGTGCATTCCACAACCTTGTTGCAACAATATATATAATACCAGCTGCGCCCCGCAGTTTCACCTGCGTATGTCCCGATGCCGTGGGAATATCGGAATAAAAAGTAGTCTGTGTGTTAATCCAGGTCCCCAGCAATCTACGTACCAAGTTTCATCGCAATCGGGTCAGTAGTTTTTGCGTGAAAGAGCAATAAACAGCTATACATCCATTCATCCAAATATCCTCACAAACTTTCACGTTTGTAATATTAGTAGGATGAATATTTTTTACTAACATGGTTATTTTTATTTAAACATATAGAAGTGTTAGATAATAGGTACACACTAACTTTTAAACTTTCGCGTTCCATGATATAATTATGTATTTATACGGGAATTAACGCGATCAAAGATCAAAACGTCAGGCAATTCAGAGGTATGTAATACCTTTTCACGTATAAATACAATAGGTACACAGCTATTCCCGGAGTAGTTATCTGGATTAAATCACTCAGCCTTAATAGCTGCAGGAGTTTGTCTGATTTATTTGTTTATTTTTCTGTTTCATTGTTACTGGCAAATTAATGTACAAAGTTTTGATAAATATGATCTAACAAGAAAGTATGGAACTCCGAAAACAACAAAACAAAACGAACCTTTCTAAGTATCAAAGTTAATTACTATCATTAAGTTATACATTAACTATCAAAATTGCTTTCTAGTTGCTTATCTTTGCCTGTCATATCTGATCTAATGGGTGTTCCACTATGTTATTTTTGTATTTTATATATTAGACGGTATAATTCGAGTATTATTTTTTGCATAATGGTCATCAACGCATCATTAGGCCATTATAATTTACAGATTAACGCCGAATGAATTACAACGGAGAAAAAAAATATTTTGGGACATACTACACAGCGCTAAAACACGGATAAACATTTTATACATTTTTTTTAAACAAACATGTTGAAGTTACATGGATGCACCCACGACAATGCAAATTAATATACATGCCTAAAAATATTTGCAGTGAGTGGGAATCGAACCCTGTGACTTCTTTCCGCATACCAGTCCACTCAGTTGGTGCTAACTAACCCGATCAACATTTTTGTCTACTGTAATTCCTGTAAATCAGGACCAGCTACTTACAGTATTGACCAACGAAAACTCTGAAAGAAAAAAGCTCTTTGTACATTTTTCTTACTGTTTAAATAACAACTATAGTTTTAACATAAGCGTATTTCCAAACCGATTAGGTACATACTACATATTATAAAACAAAGTCCCCCGCAGCGTCTGTCTGTTCGCGATAAACTCAATAACTACAGAATGAATTTTCATACGGTTTTTACCAATAGCGTCTATTGGTAAAAACCGTATGAAAATTGTGAAGTGAAGAGTGATTCATGAGAAAGGTTTAGGTGTATAATTAATTAAGGTTTTGTGTAAAATGGCTGAAATATGAGAATGATTGTTGGAATTCTCGGCAAAAAAATTGGTTGTCTGTAAAGTCGGTTAACGGACGATAATTTTACGTGATAACGTCATAAGAAAACACAACATTTTTAAAACTCTGGTTAAAAACATTAGTATTTTTATAATATTTAATAAACGATGGAAACCACATTAACTTTTCACTTCACTTTATAAACAGTTGACAAAACAGTTCACCTGTAGGTTGTGTGCTGCCGGTGTCTCTATTCTACTCGGACGCATAGGCCGATGGAGTGGAAGAGAGATAGGCTGATCGTGCCTCTCTATCGCTTATTCCGCGCTCTCGCTTGCACGCTCGGCTCAGGCAGAACGTGACATTTTTTCGTGCGTGCAGCCGGCGTTCATCGATTTATAAGACGTTATCATGTCAAAAATCAATACCTATGTGCTTTACTACCCGTGCGAAGCCGGGGCGGGTTGTTAGTTCTAAATATGAATCTGAAATATTATATTTTGTAATATAAACTTAATTGCTGTTATTTTAATTAAAACTATTTGTTATGGATTATTGAGGTGTGATAATACAATGCCTGAGGGTTTCATGTTTTACTAACATTGAAGGAGTAATTACGCGCGTTAATTGCGATAATAATAATAAAGGAGTTGTGAGTTCAGCAAGATTTGCTTGAAAACGCTTGGCGAGGTATTTAGTTACAGAATCAGTAGCATAATGCGTAAAGACCGTCATTAAAACGTTTTGGTCTCACGCCCACGGTGTTAAATAATACAGAGGGTGAATACGGAATAATCAAAATTTAAGAGAATTTAAGTGTCTTAGATTTATTTCAAGGTAAATGTACTTTAATGTAATAATAACTTGAGACACCTCATACACTGCCGTCTGATCGGCAAGCCTGTACTATAGTAACTAGACTGCTGATAAACGTACTTATATATTACTAAACACATATATAGTCGTGGCTTATAATCGTGGGAGAGCCATGCTTCGGCACGTATGGGCCTGCTCGACCGGAGTGATACCATGGCCTTACAGAAAACCGGCAGTGCAGCAATGCTTGCATTGCTTTTCTCCCAGTGAGTGAGGTTACCCTCCCCCCTCTCCACCTCTTTCACCCTTCCCCTACTCCCACATAAAAGCCGACAACGCACTTGTGACTCTTGAGTTACAGGTGCCCATAGGCGGGGGTAGTCATTTACCATCAGATGGCCCGTCTGCTCGTTTGCCCCCTATAGCACAAAATAATAATAATAATATAGATAAATTACACCGAATAAGACGGATTGGGAAAGTCAGAGCTTAAAGAAAATTGGGGCTTATAAGTACCACCACCAAACAGGTCGTGAAATTATTTGATACGAGCTGCGCCCCACGGTTTCACCCGCGTAAGTCTCGATACCGAAAGAATATCGGAATACAATCCAGCTATCTACATACCAATTTCATCGCAATCGGTTCAGTAGTAATTGCGTGAAAGAGTAACAAACATTCATCCATCCATCCATCCAAACTTTCAGATTTACAATATTAGTGGAATTAAATAGAATCTTAGTTGTGTACAAAATTATGATATTAACAAAATTTACATTTAGCAGGAAGAAAACCCACGATTCCTTACGATGCACTCGATTCTTTAACCGCCGTGACAAATAGTTTACCGAGTTATTATTTTGATTCAATAGTCTTCCATAACTTTTAATTCTAATTGAAATTAATCCTTTCTAAAGTTAGATATTTGAATGAGCAATAAACGAAACTTGTAACAGAGAATAAAAACGATAAAAGACGCACCACACATTAAACTACACTAAGTGAAGAAACTGCGAAAGAATGTAGAAAGCTATAAAACTTAGTAGAAGATACTTCTGATCGTAATAGCTAGCTAGTGCTTGTAAGGACGTCTCAGCTCATTAAAAGTTGAATGTACTTTGGTAGTAACTCTGGGAGAACTTTTTACTAAAATAAAAGAGCTAAGTATCATAGTTAGTTTCCTTATCTAATGAATATAAATAAACATGACATGCTGTTTGTTACTATGTACATCGCTTGAGAACGTTTGGAAGAATTTGACTAATTATTTTTTACTAGCCTGCGTTTATACTCTACCTATATTTTCCACTTCTACTATAACCTTCCTCAGTGATTTTAACATCTGAATGATAGTTCCATAGTTTATAGGTTCATAGGTTATTAATTAATAATTAAACAAAAAACTCTCCAGCTTTATCATATATATATATATAAATGGATCCCTATTATCTTTGGTCACGGCCTCACGCATGAACGCCTGGACCGATTTCGCTAATTCGTTAATTCTTATGAAAGAAAAAAATTAAGGAAGTTCGGGGAAAATTAGAAAATTTAAGAAAAACGAGGGACTAACTCGGGTGAAACCGCAGGGCGCAGCTAGTTAATTATATATATGTTTAGAATAGACCGAATAAGGTAAGTAGGAAAAGAAAAAGTAGAATTACTTTTCGCTATCATAGTGAAGATCTTTGTTATTAAATCAATACCTTATCACTCTTCTTGTTGTGGTTATAATTATTTAATGTCCCAAAATTCCACAATTTTCCAAACCAGATTGCATTTTCCAAACCAGAGCATCATCACGAAACCACGACCACTCTGTCAAGAGTGAACGACTGAGGAGGAGAATTCCACAATTTGACTTTGAGAGCACGTGGGATTCCCGCAATTCACCGGGTTGGTAACCCAATTAAAACCGGAACCATTATGATTTGGTATATGAAATAGGAGGGGCATACATGGATTCAGATCATTACTTTACTGCCGGTTTTCTGTAAGGACTAGGGTATCACTCCGGTCGAGCCGGCCACTTCCCCACTGGAAACTCTTATTCACAGTGTGCGCTGAAGTATTGTCATGGTGCAATAGAATGCCACTTCTTGGTCGTTTCCCCTAACTTTTTCAAAGATATTGGGCAAATAAATGGTGGTGTACCGCTCAGCATTAACTGTCTTTTGTTCTTTAAGTGGAATCGTGCAGACAGAACCCGTCCGGGAGAAAAAAAAAACGAATAATTTGGAATTAGAAATTAACTCAGAACAAAGAAGATTTATGGTACCAGATGATTAATCGACTATTAAGGAAAGCAAAGTTCTCCCAGAATACTTCGTATAGATTAAAAATGATGAAACTCATGGTGGCATTTGGCTGTATCATAACTTAAAATGTACACTAATGTACAGCTATCAGGATGGAGGATTCCAATTTTCAGCAGCTAACGCACTGCTCTCACCATATCGGACATCCCATCTGTGACAGAAAAGAAAGCGAATTGCAAGGAGAATCGAGTTTTTAGAACAATAATCGCTTAATTTTCTCAGAAATCGATGTGACTTTCACAACACAAGTATAGAGGAAACAAAGTGTTCGGAAATAAGGCCACCGTTATTTGAAGATATTGATAGGAATTGGAAGAAGACCTACATTAACATACAAATAGAATGTGATATGACGAAATGAAAAACCACACTACTAAACAGAATAATATGGTAATCATAATATCACAGGGGCGGGAAAAATTGCTTATTACATACGTAAACACAGCCGTTGCGTCGTAGAAAAGAAAAAAATTCAAAATGATGTGACATTTTCTAGGGTTATTCAGATTCTGCAGCTATATACATAATCATGCATCGTTCAACGAATTTGTTTTTTTTAGTTACTATTGATGTATAAAATACCAGGATATGTGTACAATATTGAAATACTTAAATTTTATGCGTCGGTACATTTCGATCTGTAATGTCATGCCATATAAAGTTATGCGTTTCGGAGATAGACCTTTGAAATATTTATGTGTAGGCGATATTGTTGATGTAGTATAAATGAAGAATATAATATAAAAGAAGTATAAAGAGAACCATTAATTTTCTGAGGCTTCCAATAGTAATAATATATTATAAGCTTATTATAAACAATTATTTTTAAATTTCACTTATCTTTTGAAATTTTTAGCAACAACACTTATCTTTTGAAGTTTTTGGTATATCCATTAGAATAACTTGGAAATATTGGTACAAGAATAGTTAGGACTGATGATACCTTTTTTCTATTTGAAAGCCAAATTTCAAAAGCCAAAAAAATAAGAAAGTAAGTAATTGTAACATCACCCTTGTAACACCCCTTTGATTTACGATCATTAAGACGTTATTAGTTTCCTCAATATGATAAGTAGTATCCTTATTAAAAAGGTTTTCTATTGGCCAATCTCTACAGACAATATTATATAAGGATAATATTAGAAAAGGTTGTCTAATAATCTTCGATTTTATCTTTTAGGGCTTTGTCCTAATCTTGGGCGTCGTATTACGACGTTTTATGTTCAGCAAATATTTTTTCCTTTCTTTACAATGTTCGATAATTTTAAATTTGGAATTTCAAATATGTTGCCAAGGTCTCATGTAGCTCAAACTTTTACGGCAAAAGAATGAGACAGATTCATATCAGTTTTTCGTTTTCAAGTTTATTATATAGACATATATATATCCAGAATATAATTTTTCAAAGTAAAAATAATAGAGAACAGGACAGGAGGATGGGACAGCAGATTTCTGTTCATATTCGAAGACTACAGACTCTGAAATATTTTCACCCTGAGCCAAAGTGCAGTTAAATAGTATTACTTTGCGGAAGTAAGTATTCTAACGTTACATTGATGGAAAGATTTCAACCGCTTAGACGATTCTGCCATTCTCTGTAGGACGTTCCGATTTCTAATTATTTTTGGAGCTTTGTGATGTGGAGGGAAGTGGATTATTGAATCCTCTGGAGTTAAACTTCGTAAGGCAAAAAGCGCCTTGTGAATGTGACCTTAATTAGCTAATCAAACAGCTATATGAAGATAGTGTAGTACTTTATATATCATTATTAGTTAAGTATTGGAAATATGAAGTTAAATACGTTGAAGAAGATAGGAAATTAAGGATAGTAAAAAGGGTTGCAAGGGGTCGCAACATACGGTGCTGACTAATAGGTAACCACTTAAGTTGAGAATGCAAAGAGGACACATGGGACGACACATAATATATTTTGTCACTTGCCCATAACATATAATAAAAAATCTTAAAAACTATTTATTTATAATTGACTAGAAGTAAAAAAATAGCACTCAAACTTAAACTTAAACTCTTTTAAAATTAAAAAAGTACGATAATAAAAAATAGGAATCACAAACCGTCATCAAATAACAAACCGTAAATGACAAACAAACAGTTTATTTCAGCAGAACCTATTTTATTAGATGACCCTTCTTCTCTTTTCTTTCTAAAATATCCAATTTGTAGCAAAAGCAATTAAATTTTATGTCAATAAAAAGATACACAGGTTACCTTATTTAATCAACTTTTGGCCCAAAACGGTGAAAAATAATTTGACCTCTGGATGGTAGGTTAAGAGGTGCTTCTAAAAGCCCCTTTATGGCCTTTATCAAATAATTAGGTAGGTTTTGGCTTCCGTATCCAATAAGCAGTAACATTACAGCTGCGTGGGACGTTTATTAAAATCCTTTGTCAGTAGCATCTTGGTTTACGATCAAAGTTGTTCACCGTGGAAATCGATTTTCATAAGATTTGATAGAAGCATTATAGTGGACATAGCAAAAGATAAGAGTCTTTCGCACATATACATAGTTAAAAATTAAATAAAGCATTCAAAGATTTGTTTATTATGAACAAAAATATATGTGCGTACCTAGGTTAGAACCACCGATATATAAAATTAAAAGTGATTTCTCTAATGCACTTAACACTCGGATAAGGCACTCGTGTGAGGCACTCGGCGAGTGATGCCAAGGTGCAAGGCTTTCATCCACATGCTCGGTTAGTTCAGGTGCCACCGAATCATCGAGGATGCAGGTCGCTATGGAAAAAGTTTCCGCTGCACTAGTAGCGGGCGATTACGAAACATAGTAATGGTAACAATAGTTTATGAAGATGTCTCGAGATACTTCGATAAAACCGTTAGTAGTTACTAATTCGTTCATGTCCGTTGCCGAGATGAGATGAAATATGGCGGAAAACAAACACGTGTCGCACACAGCAATAGTGTACGCCCTTGATAAATAAAGTTTCATTTCAAATGCATTTTCATTATTTTGTTATAAAATTTTATCTTTGCCAAAATATCGACAAGAAAGCGAGCGGTACCGAGTGGTGCCGAATGTACACGGGCTCTTCACATGTGCGTTCGCTGCCGCTCGCCTTCACTCCCCGAGCTTGAAGTGCGAGCATTAGTCGTTTGCTAAAAAACTTCTGATGTGGTTTAGTTTCTTTGTATCTATATTTACTTACAAAGATGAACTGAAACGTAGGACAATACTTATGACATTTTTTGGTGATTGTAAACTACAATACTAAGTACCTACATTGTAATACATACTCAATGTTACTTCTTGGCGTTACTAATCATACCGAATTCCACTTTCAAAGATAACGCGGCTTTCAATTTTAGTTTTATATTCGATAGAACTTTTTCTTGTACTCTTTTTCGTGTTAATAACTACAAAGTTATTTCTTTAATAAATTTGTGTTCCATTACCTTTCACTGACTTATCAATCGTCTACATACATACATACACTCGAGCTTGTATCCTGTATGAAAGGGGACGGCAGAGGCAAACTAAACACCCACATTTTTTTCAACTATAATTTAGTCGCACTCACGTAATTTTGCCCCCTATTAATGCCAACCGGACCCTTTGTAATGGGAAAATGGGAGTATATTAAAAGGGAAAGGCAGGTGAGAAGGGAATGCAATGGGAAGAAACGGATATGACTTATACGGATGGATTGGGGAGTGTAAACAATTGCTCGAGAAGGCAGGGTCGAATACTTAGTTATTTTTTGTTTATATTAGAGGAGGCAAACGAGCCGACGGGTCACCTGATGGTAAGTGACTACCGTCGCCCAAAGGCACCTGCAACTCAAGAGTCACAAGTGGGGGTAGAGGAAGGGGGAACAGGGAGAGTGCAGGGAGGAGGAGAAGAGGGCAAGAGGAGGAGAGGATGGGGTTAGGGCCTCCGGTAACCTCATTCACTCGGCGAAAAACAATGAAAGCCACAGAAAACCGGCAGTCAAGCAATCTTAACTGCCGGTATCACTCCGGCCTATATGTGCCGAAGCATGGCTCTTCCTCAGTTAGGTTAGGTACAATGTAAGTAGCAATCTATGTAAATCGTCTCATTAATACACACCATTAACTGTCTAGATGCCTAAAGATTCTGCAATGAATTTGCCATCCAGACGATCTCAGATACGCCTCATATGCTTTGTAAAGGCCTGATCGCAATGCGGGCTTCAAGCCGTCAGACTCTATTGATTGAAAGTGCTCTAACCAGACAAAAGACTAAAGCACCGAACGATATCTTACTCGAGACAAACTTCCATTTATAACAATGATCACCGAGTGAGATAACAGAATATGTCGAGATTAAGTTTATCTTCTTGTTGTTCTGTTGTGTACAATTGAAAAGGTTATGAACAACAGTGTTCACATCTTGAATTTTTTTGTATCGTTTATTGTTGTGTAATTGATTAACAGTTAACAAAGTCACTTAAGTTACTATGATTGATCCAGTTTCATATTATTCAATCTCTTTGATATTATAACCTTGCTTTCAATCAATCTTTATAAATATTACAATAAAAACTTTCGTGAGTGATACTCATGTTTATTAGAGATTCACGTTTGTATTTCGGGGTTGCCCGACTAGTTTCGGACCCGACGGGGGCCCGTTTTTCAAGGAGTGAAGCGTCCTGCCGCGACGGTGTCAGGCGTCACACTTTATAAATATGCAAGTAATACGTATCTAATAATTTTCAGCCGTTCATATTATTCTTCAAGTTCTAATATATTTTCTTTGCTATCGTTTTTCTCAATAGGAAACGATTAATCATTCCGTAACATTATTAGTGTGTAATATTGTTGAAATACGTTTTGTGATACCATTATTTCATTAACCATGTCTTGTTTAATTGTGTTCACTAGTAGTTTAGTTTCTACTAACTTTTAAACTTTCGCGTTCCATGATATAATTATGTATTTATACAGGAATTAACGCGATCACGAAATGATATTACATACCTCTGAATTGCCTGACGTTTCGACTAGGTTGCACTGGCCATGGTCACAGGCTGACTCTTACCTTTTCGTGATCGCGTTAAGTCCCGTATAAATACGTAATTATAGTTTAGTTTCTGTTGTGTAATGTATAGTGTTATTTCAGAAAACCTTCAACCAGTCAAAATTACGTTTGCTAACAAAATCGGTCATGAGTAATGTTAACCGCAAAGTTTGGTTAGATTAGATTTCAGTCAAAAGTTCTTTTTACTGCTGTTTTTTTTTCAGTTAAAAGTACTTATGACCGATTGAGAGTTTTGACTGTAACATAATTATGAACTGTATTGCTAGCACGGAGCTGTAAAGAGTCATTGCCGACGCGCGCACATAATTACTATAAATCCTTAATTTTTACTGATGAACTGAGTTTTCCATCGCGATAAGTATCCACAGCAAGACGTTTGTATAAGATTTTCGTTACGCCGTAACTTACATCTTGTATATGATGTATAATAAAATAATTCATAAGAGAATTTCCATAAATTCCATAGGATAAATGTCCAAGCATTTCTATTGAAGTAGCATCATCAGATTTCGAATTATTTATATTATCTTCATTACACATATACTCCTCGATAATAATCTTCATCCTCGGCAGCATAATTCATTTGAAGAGGGACCGTGGGTAAACGCAAGTGGTCCCCAGCCTCCAGTCGGACCTCAGTCCAAGAGAGGAGTCTATTATGCTGCGAGGGTGCTGAGTAATTGCTTTTAGTACTACCTCTCACTTGAAATTCGGAGGGTCATTGAAAGTTAACAAAATTCTCTCATCACTTTAGAAAGTAATCGAAGTTTGAAATAAATTAATGACTTAGAGGTATAAGAAACGTTTGCCTAGCGAGATTTAGGTTTTAATTCGACAGATTTTATTATATTTGCTTTCGAATTGAAATTCTCATGTTCTGATGTTTACCCACAAAATGATTACTCAGTACTCACCTCAGATTACTCACGTCTCGATTTTTCACTCTGTACAAATATTGGTATTAATTAATTGAATTCTATTAATTAATGTATTTGCTTTGGTACATGAAATATGAAAAAAAAAACAATGTTTACACGTGTTTTAAAAGACATACTACATGATATGCTTAGTTAGATTAGAACATTATTATCCTATAACTAAATGATTTCTCAAACTTAAACGCCGTTAAACACATAAAAACAAAACACAGCAAGGCTTCAAGACACTTTAAGCTCATTCTGCGTAAATAGTAACACCAACAATCAACAAACTCCGGGTACTTTGAGATAACTTTGCACTTCGATACATGAGACGACCACCATCTTAGTATACTCGTGACCATGGCTGCTGAAAAGCAACTGAAACGTCGGGATCAGTGTAAATAGTAAAATAACACCAAATAAATCGCGATAGTATCCGTTAAAAATAGTTTTTTTGTTTTACGGTTGCCATACGAATCTGTGGCATTCGTTACGAGTATTTGGAGCCCTAAAAAACGTCCGACGACCTGGTCTAACTACAAAACTTCGATATTGCCTAGTACTTGGGTTGTAAAATATCGAAGTTCGGCCGTTTCGTAGTTAGACTGAAAGCCGACCCCAACTTAGTTTGGAAAAGGCTCAGAGGATGAGTTTTTTGTTCTAATTTATAAAGGAAACAAAGCTAACAGGAGGCAATTAATGATGTAATCAGTAACGTTATAAAGACACAGTGAGCGGTAGACAGAAAAGCTAAATAGTTATGTACAACGAGTTTTGTTTATAACTACAACAAATACCGACGTCGCACGTCGCTTCACACTTTGCTGAAGGGCCTCGTCGGGAACGGAATTAGACGGGCATCTCTTAAATACACATGAGTAATAAGAGCCATCTTGAATAAATAAAAATCATATATCAATGTAGAAACAATCAAACTTTTTGAAAAAAAACTTAAACACCAAGGAATTTTCTTGTCAGTTCAATTTTACAAAATATGCAGTGTGAAATATATTGTTCTGCGATTTCCCAAAGGAGTTCTTCCATGAGAAACATTGTTAGTTTTGATATAGTTTTATGCGTTTAGATAGATATTTGAACGACTGCTTAACATGAGAAAGAAAGAAAGAAAGAAAGAAAAGATTTATTTTGGCACACAGACTCAAATTTTCACACGTAAACAATAAAAAGAAAAATTAAGAGATAAAATGTGTCGCGTAACTTCAAACGTAGGTAAATCCATTTTATGTCATTGCGAGATAGAGGTAAAAAATCAATTCTTATCAAGATTTAGACTTTTATGGGAAAAATTAAATTATGTTTGAGGAAATAGATAGTAAATAATTGAATTCTGCAATCAAAATATAAATACACATCCCAGAAAACAAGAAAAGGCGTATTTACTTTGGAGTTACCCTTGTTCGGGTGGGGGTGAGGGGGGTTTTCTTTGTTTAAATTATATTGTGTTATAATTGTTTTTACTGATTTTATAAATGTTAATAGCCTGTACCTGTAAGAAATGTTTCATAATTAGTCTCTTCCTCTTTCTCTTAAAGAATTTTAAGAACGGGCTGTGTTTGTTTTGGGACGAGATGACGAACGACCCGACAAAAACTATTTTAATTTTTTCTTGTAATCGTCAATAGGTAATAATTAATTAAAGAAAGAAAGTTCATGTACTAACAGAGAAAAAAACGAGAAAATATTTTTACTTTCTTTAACTGACTTCGAAAAGGAGTCAACTATTCTTTTTTAGGGTTCCGTACCCGAAGGGTAACTAACGGGACCCTATTACTAAGCCTCCGCTGTCCGTCTGTCTGTGTGTCAGTGGGTTGTATCTCATGATCCGTAATAGTTGGACAGTTGAAATTTTGACAGAATGTGTATTTCTGTTGCTGCTATAACCACAAATAATAAAAATAAATAAAAAATTAAAGGGGGTTGCCCCACTCTACATACTATTAAATCTTGTACGATGGTACGGAACCCTTGGCTTTTTTCTTTGTGTATGTTACGAGATATCTTTGGTAATTGTTAACTGATTTCAATAAAAAAAAATTGGTTGTACTCAAGATTAGTCCCTTTGAAATTTTAATGAAATATTCCATACAAAGAGTGGAAAACTAAGGGATGAAGAATACAGTATAGATTGTAATAATTTATGATTTAAGCGCATTGAAGTCAGTGCTACTTTAAAAAAAACCTGATTAGGTAGATATTTTTAACACATACTTACTTACCTTAATATTACAGTAAGAACAGTTTCCGCAAATAAACCACTGAGAACTAAAACTGTTTATACCTGTTATAATTACATTAGTTGGTTGTTCTAACTAAAACTACTCAATACTTCAGTTTTGTTCAAGATAATGTTTAATTAATACATTACTCAGAACTTCGGTAGTTAGTCGGAAGCTATTCATGTACCTAAGAGTAATTTATGTTGAAATATAATACTTAGGGGCAATCGATCACATATCGGCTTCAAACTTGTTTAGACAATCTAAGCACAACGTAAGCAAGTAAAGACACGTTTATGATACGTATAGGCACATATAGGGTTTTTTGTATATTATAGGGGGCAAACATGCAGACGGGTCACCTGATGGTATGTGACTACCTTCGCCCAAGGACACCTGCAACTCAAGAGTCGCAAGTGCGTTGCCGGCCTTTAAGATAGGAGTACGCTCTTTTCTTGAAGGTTTGAAGGTCGTATCGCTTACAATCATAGGTGTACATACCTTAGTATAGTTCTACAGACAGAAGTTTCTACGTGAACATTGCCAGGAGCCTATTCACTTGTCAACCCTTTTTTTAACCATCGCTAGAGAATACAAATCTGTAATTACAATATTTCTAGAACATAAATAAATAATAAGAGATTACCAACAATTTGCAGATCTTTTTTTCAGACTAGAGATCAGGTTCGGTATCATTCATTCGGTTCATTTATTTTCCATCGGTTTTCCACTCTACGGGAATCTTTTATTATTGGTCTATATATAACAGTGAGATTTATGTTCCACATAATTGTTCATGAAATATTTTCATTGGAAAAATTACTCCTTCAGCGTGTCTGAATAAGCAACACAATTTATGTATGTATACAGTAATACCTAAATATTTTGTTTGTTGATCACATCAAAATGGCTGTAAGAATCTTGAAAAACAAATTTATTTTTAGTTCAATACAAAATATGTTTTGCAAACAAACAAGCTGTGTCCATTCCTTGGACACATGGAACTCATAATCAACTCACTAACATTTCTCTCTTTCACATTTCCTTAGGAAATAATTTACCGAACAAAATATAACATTTTAAATCTCATGATGAAAACATAGATGAATATGATGAAATATATAATACATTTCAATAATTTCCATCAGTGCAGAAACTCCTTTCAATAGCTATACACGAGACGACCGTTTTTATAAATAAAGGTCAAAAATAGAAAGCAATCGTCTTAAAATATTAAGGCCCAAACTACCTATATAAAGGGTTTATGAAAAATAAAAGCAGGACTTTTGGTCAGCAGTGATGCGATCATAAAACCTTCTATTAAGAAAGGGTGCCCGAAACCCAGTGGCCCTCATTTTCTTATAAGATCCAGTTACCTCTCTGATGACTATTTAACTTTCTCCAAAGGTTTTTGGAAATCTCCCAATGAGCAATGAAAGGATACAGAAATCTCTTTAACGTAGGGTGAAGTTACTTTTTGAAACGAGGCCTTGAGTAATACATGGAATGAATATTAAGAAGAAGAGTATTCGTAGCAAGGCAGGGAAGTAGTAATTTATAGTAAACCCAAATATTAGGCCGTAGGTTTTGGCTTAGATTAGTTAAAAGCGATATTTAAATATTTTTACCTGTACGCTTATAATACGCGTGTTTGCTAAGGTAAAAGCATTCATGTATATCCCATCTATTAAATAGTTACGAGTAGGTCGTAATTATTTAACAGATTTTTCTTCTTAAAGCTAGTAATTCAGAGGCATCAATCATAAACAACCTGCAAAATGAATACTTATCTTAAAATACAAAAATTAAAAATTTAAATAAATACTTGTATTTTAATTTTTGCTTCTTGTAGACGTATACGTGACACAACCACGACGTATACATAAGATACATCTTATCTTATCTTATTAGTAAGATATACTAATATTATAAAGGTGAAAGTGTGTTTGGATGGATGGATAGATAGATGGATGAATGGATGTTAGTTACACTTTCACGCAAAAACGGCTAAACGGATCTATAGCTTTTTTGTTTAATCATTGTCTTGATGAAAGTCACAAGTGTACAGATGGAGCTCAGCGACGACGTCTCGGTGAGTTACGAGTTTCGGAGTTTGGTTCGTACTGTTTTTAACTTCGTATTTCGTAAAAACAAACTGAGAGGCTACCCCAATCACATTTTTAATCACCAGCTGGAACTCGCACCAATCTTTAGTTTAAATGGCTGCCAGCTTATTGCATAAAATTAATTACTTTCTTAAATGGGCGTGTTTATAATTAATTATATTATGCTAAAAGGTTTATTTCAACTGAATATTGCTCATAAGACTATCAAAATGCCTGAAGTAGAAGCTTCAATTTTCAACACTCACATGACATCGTAAATATTTGTGTTTTAATTAATTTTAACTAAACATTCTTAAACTACTCGTTCTTAAATAAGAGGGTCTTAAAAGCCCAGACAGACAGACGGAGAACCAAAGTAATACTACGAGTATAAAAGTTTATTTTTTATCTATAGATTTAGGGAACCATAAAAATAACAAGTTACGGGGTAATTGGGTTTGATATAATAAGACCACACCTTAATATCGTGTATAAAATAACATAAAAGGAGGTAGTCCGAAGGCTTCTGAATGCCACCATTCATCAATCAAACCTGGGGCTATTATTCACAAGTAAGCATGAACCGCTCCCTTACACCGCTATAATGAAAACATATTAAGGAGCATTTTCCTTTAGCCTACAAAGAAAGTATAGTAGTTTTATAATATGATTCTTTGATTAACGATGAAAGAAAATAGGTCGAGATCGCGTATGAATAAAATAGGTACTTTTCAGTTTTATAAACAATCTTGTCTGGAATCAAGTAGATTTCTTGCTAAAATGGTGGCTATTTACAGGATGTAAAACTTACTTAAACCACTAAAAGGGCATTTAGATATAGTTCGCAAAAATAGTAATTTAAATTATGGTATTGTGCTACTTTTAGGGTTTGTATAATGTTTAGAGTATGTATGTCATGTCTCAGTGGCAACACGTCTCCTATGTTGTCTTTACCATCCTCATTCATCATCACAATTATAGTGGCACACTCAAAATATTTGTTTACTATTCATTTACACCTTTAACACAAAACTTTTAATTGCTTACAAATAACAAAACGGTATGTAAAGGAAAAAGAACGTAAGACAAATCAGTAATATTTTATTCCCGCTGTCCAAAAATGGGACAAATTTGGATTGTAATTTTTTTTCAAGCGATGCATTACACTAAAAAAATTGAATAAGATGAATGTGAAATTTTATTTTTAGCAAGAATATATATAAAGATACAAATACGACAACGAATCATTCAAATATTTCTTTTAAATTAACGAAGTAAAAGTAGAAAATCGAAAAGGAAATATACTATAACTTTAGCCATATTGTTCAAGTAACTGGGCAATAAAAAACAAAAGCGAGAATCAAAAGTAATATATCACGCGTTAACCCTTACCCTTTTAGAGCCATAACCCACCCTAACCATTTGCCACCAATGTAAGGCAAAGCCATTCATTCTTTATGCCAGGGTAAGATTTATAATAAACATTCAAGAAAATCTCATCTATCTTGACCCTAACTAAAAAGACACTAAGTTGAATTCACAGAATCCCTATAAATTTATATTAGAACATAAAAGAAAAAATAATATTATAAAATGTAAAGGTTTTTTTTATCGCCATCCAAATTCCACACAGTACGATGTTTGATGCAAATTATGAAAAACCTGTTTTTTGTTTTGATATCACTTATTACAAAAAATATTGAGTAATTAGCATCACAAAGTTGTCTGAACAACTCACAGTTTATAGAGCACAATGCACTCCATATATGCTAAGTGTCAATGACCGCTCTATCGGAACCGCCGCATTTAATATTTTGTTTGATTGTGTCCTTAAGTGATACCTAAAGCCTCGAAAAAATTGGGATGGCCCCTGTACAACATCCATGCAATTTGTCTGACATTCTTGTTTGAATGTTGTTGTTGTCATTTCTTTCAATTAAACCAATTAGGATTTTGAATATTTTATTTTGTAATAAATGGAAAGATAAGTTTTATAGAAAAACTATTTTTAGATAATTTTTTTCGCTATAATGAAAAAGTTATATCAAGTCAAAAATAAAGGTTTGAACCCAATATCGAAAACACGCCGACATTTGCCGAACAAACCTGAGCGATTGTGACGTTATAATTATAATTTCTACTCATCGTAGCACACAGCTGATACACTGTTTTAACAGTGTAGAAGACGTAGACACTATACTATCGTGATATTCCTGATTCTTTTTAAAATTTTATCAATTTTGAATAAAATTGTTTCTAGTTAATTTAAAAAAATTGTGATAAAGTTTTAAATAATTGAAAAACATCATTATTTTTTTTTCAACCACCCAATTAAAGATTCTTTTTTTAATGTTAGGAGTAGGAGTCAGTCAGACTAAGGCAGTCGTGAAGAAGTTGCCTGTACATATACATACATCCTCTCGAGAAGAACAGGTAGGAAACTCCCAGGATAGTCTTTTCCAACATGTTTCTTTACAAGATACTTGTTACATTGCTTATGCTTATAAATTTAATAAAGCACGTGCAAGCCATCAATCAGCTCAACCATATTAAAGGGAGTCTAACGGCCCGATACCTTGGCCACCATCCTCAAGACTTCTAAGCGACCATAACATAGAGTGCGTTAGCTTAAAAATAAATGTGATTATATTATTACACGACTACCCAAAAAAAGAGCGCAATGTTTTCAGGGTTCATGTATTTATGTATGTATTAGAGCTTTATTACACCATAACTTTACAAAGCCTGAATAGATTTGAATGTAGGGGTACTGTTAGAATTCTTACAATATCTCGAGTGACACTGCCTTTAATTTTTTTGAAAAAAAATAAATTCATGCGGCTGTATGGCGCCAGTTTAAATGTAAAAAAAAATGTCCTTTAATTCGTTTTTTGGCATGACAGTCGTGTAGCTTGATTTTCTAAAATTAAAAACTTGTTTATTAAAGAAAAAATGTTAAAGTTGTTTGGGTGTAAAATACATTTTGTAACAATATATTCTGCTCATTTTAGTGGATTTATGAAAAATTATACGAACAAATGCAACAAAGAGAAACAGAAATATAAAGTGACAATTGTCACTTTTATCATTTTTATTTATTATTCAGTCAAACTCAAGTATGTTCTTTTATTTTAGGGCCTCCAGTAAATTCAATTACTCGACGAAAAGCAATGCAAGCATTGCTTCACTGCCGGTTTTCTATGATGCCGTTGTATCACTCCGGGCGAGCCGGCCCATACGTGCCCTCTCTCCCACGACACATGGACAATTGCGATAAGGATAATTTTACTTAGAAATAGAAACGCTTTGTTTATCATGCCTAGATTTTGTATAGTAAGGTACGCCAATAACTCATTATATTAAAAGATATCTATAAAAGGCTATAAAAAGACGTTCCGAACTAAGTAATAATGCTTGTGTCGTTAATATTTTTATGTTGAAGTGACAAAAATACGAAGTTATTAGCACTTGGATATTTATATCACATTAGGTTTTATGCGAAAATTGTCCCAAAATATTCAATGTGATATTTGCATTATATAGTAAATCTCTCGTTTCAACCATTTTATAAGTCTTTTATAAAATTATATGTAAAACAATATTGGATTAAACATACCTACGTATATATTACACTAATCTAGTGTGTTATATAAACCCCATATGTTAGTGGTTAGTTGAGTTAGTCCGACGAGAATATATTATAAAATTGTGTTATAATTTTCACCAGAAAATTCTTTGTATGAGATATACGAAGAATTTTTCTTAAATTTTTATGTAAATTTGAATGATTTAGTTAATATATTTTCTTATACGGACATGTCCGGGCAAATCTTTACTATTTATTATACATAACTTTTTTTTTGTCGACGAGGTGGAAGATCCTACATGGATGTCTTCTGCCTTTGGGGAGGCAAAGGGGTCTATCGGACTCCTACCGATTAAAAACCACCCCGGTGTTCCGCTATTTGCCTATGATCGGGGGAGTGGGAATCGCTATTCTGCCTCAACCCCCGACAGGCATTGATCCGTCTCACCCTAGACGGGTCCCGTCACCCGGTGCAACCATCACCCGTCGTCCGCACTCCTCTGAGAGCGCGTGCAGAACACTGCGCTGCGCGGTGCCTCTCGGGCCTGTATCTGTTCGGACGACGACTTCCCCAAAAGTTCGCCGCCCGCAGGCCGCTTCCTAAGGTGGCCGGAGGTCATTAAACGCCCTTCGGTGCCCGGTGCGTCTGCTGCGGGCAGAGATAATCGTACTCCGCTCTTTCTCCCATTCCGTCACCTCCTTTGCGGACATCATATCCTCGCAGAAGGAGGCAATAGCGTTCCATGCGCTCTCGCTCCGAACAATGGCCAGAACCACGGTTTGGAGCGAAAGACTACCCGCAGCACCGACTGCCACGACGTGATCACGTCGTGGCTACTTTCAAGATTACAACATTACAACGACTACAAACAACTTTAACATTTTTTCTTTAATATACAAGTTTTTAATTTTAGAAAATCAAGCTACACGACTGTCATGCCAAAAAACGAATTAAATTACATTTTTTTTACATTTAAACTGGCGCCATACAGCCGCATGAATTTATATTTTTCAAAAAAATTAAAGGCAGTAGTATCACTCGAGATATTGTAAGAATTCTAACAATACCCCTACATTCAAATCTATTCAGGCTTTGTGAAGTTATGGTGTAATAAAGCTCTAATACATACATAAATACATGAACCCTGAAAATTTCTCCCATTCCGTCACCTCCTTTGCGGACATCATATCCTCGCAAAAGGAGGCGATAGCGTTCCATGCGCTCTCGCTCCGAACAATGGCCAGAACCACGGTTTGGAGCGAAAGACTACCCGCAGCACCGACTGCCACGACGTGATCACGGCGGTGTCAGCCCAAGCTAGGCATTCCGACAGTGTGTGCAGCGCCGTGTCGTCGGGGCAATCATCACAATGGAGGCACCGTGAAGTCGGCTTCCGGCCGATCCGACATAGGTACTTGCCGAAGCCACCGTGTTCGGAAAGCACCTGTGTCATTCGGAAGGTAAGGGCCCCGTGCCCTCTCCGGTCACTCTCGTAGGACGCTATAGCGACGTGCCCCATTTATTACTGACTACATTAACGACGACCTACGCTTTCCAACCTTTTACTTTTTTCAATATTAACAGCTTCAATATGTTTATTTATTAAACTTTTGTTTTTAAATAACGCTTACATTATTTACGAGGTCCACTGTACTATCTTAAAATATGACTAAACCTTCATGTCAAACTTACGCATATGTAAAAAATAATACTATTACCTTATATGCTAGTGATGTGAACATCAAAAATGGGTCAAACATTTATTTTGTAAAACACTGCTGGCCCTGCTGGGCGACAAGTGACATGGCGCACTACGCTAACCCACGTGCTGTGAGCGAATAGAAATTTGATTGATTGAAAATTGAATCATGCCATGCCGTTGCAAGGAAAACTACAATTTCTATTGGATTTCAATTTAAAAAACTTCAATAGGTATTGGTTTTGTAGTTGTATTTGGCAAAAAATGTGAATGTCACCGTATATTCTAAAATCGTATTTCGGGATTTTCAATTTTCGATTGCGATCTTTGAACATTAGTTTCCAGAGCAAAATTGGTTGGTTAAAAATAACGATTTACTCATGACTTTGTAGTAAAGTATGTCGCGAACACACACAGGTACATTTTATATACATTCAAAATAAACCTAATGTAGCTGCATGGTTGTTAATAGACTTCGAAGCTTTCACAGTTATACCACCGATAAACCATTCCTAACTATTCTAGTGTAAGTACTTTTTTACAACTGGCATTTAAATACGAGCACGAGAACAAGGCTTGAGTTATACCACAGACTATAGCTAAAGCATTCTAAAACCTACCTTTCACAATAATTGCTGTAATTGTAACACTTGTTTTCAGTGACTGGATTTACTGATGCGACATACCTGAAAAGAGAGGTTTTGATATTAGTTTATTAAATATAAGTACACCCTAAAAGCGAATACATTAGTGTAACTGATAGTTAAAAAGCGCAAATCGATTTTTCACCAGTCAAATATTTGTTTGGTAATAAGGTTGTAGCTAAGAACCACCGCAGTTCATCCAAAACAAGTCAAACCCTTTAAGGAGTTACGACAGCATAGATGCAACTTATTACAACCCGCCTTTTAAATCTTGAGATAAAATGATTCTATAATTCAACCTTCAATATTGGGGTTTCTCTTTATAAGACATTTACAAGGATACCAATAACGTTATAGGTAAATATACTTTTATTTAAGTTTCCAATATCGTTAGATAAATATATTATGTTTGTAATAGACGTAATTTATTATTTGTACATTGAACGACATTAATTAATTTTTACAAACAAACTAAGGAATACATTAGATAAAAACATTAGAAGGGAAATCTCTAGATGTTAGATTACTTTATTTATTGCCTTACAATTATAAAAAATACTTTTCTTAAAAACCACCGCTCCTGTGCCTAAGGTAGTAATTTATTCATAACTACATCCATCACAATCCATCAAGAATATAATGACGTAATAATTGTTACGTCACAGCGCCGTAATGACGTTACATGGCAATTTACTTGAACAAATGTAATAATGCATATCGAAGAAGTTGTTACTGTAGGTTGTAATCCTATTAGTGATGGAATTGAATTGAGTTAGATTACTGTTTGAAGCGAAGAGGGAAACCCACTATTGGCTAATTTGAAGAACGTTATCTGCTAAATGCTACATTATATGCATTGTTATCGATAAATTAAAAATAACAGTTAATAATTTTTCATAGTCTCGGTGTCATAAAATTCTTGTGCACAACATCTTCTGGTAACTTAGCCAAAATAGTAGCAGCAATACCAAATGGACTGGTTATATATTGTTTCTTTGTACAAGATAGACCGCAGAGTTCCAGGTACGAAAAGCGTCAACTAAATAAATGCCTTATTTTGAAACTGAAAGTTTGAATTAAAAAAATTACCATTAAAGTTCATTTTTAATAAGATGTATACATAATATAAATTAAATTAACCTCACTAAATAATAATTATATTGTTCGAATATCGGTCCTGATATGTATTAAAACGATAAACAAAATCATAGACGTTGACATGAAAATGTCAATTTGCACATGTGTAAACAACAAATTATCGATATTGTTTAAACACGTGTGTAATAAGGTACATATTAGAAAGCTTTTTCTGAACCTTTTTTTCAGGGCTTCTGCAGGCTGGAACAATTTATCAGCTGCATAAAACGATCCTGAAATAGAACTACAAACAAAACAAAAATAAAGCGGTGCTATCATTGTGCTTCATATACAACGTAGGGACTTCGGACATCGCTCAACATTTTATCAGTTTTTATGTAAATTTTTTTTAATTAACAAAAGACATCCTTGTTTTTTATCCCCTAAATATTCATTCTCTCAAGTCCGTATTCTCAGTTTAAATTAATGTTTCCATATTAAAATTCGAGAACATTTAAAAACAATCTTAGCATTTTAAGTTAATAACTCACTTAGTCGACGGTCTGAGTAAAATATAACTACACCTTCTTGTAAATGTCGTATTACTTTCTCGGATCGTGGACGGACGCAGAGGCGCAATTATTTAAGTGGTCATCTAGCCAAATGCCACTATGGTGAGTGTTATAGAATACGGTCTTCATCCACAAGGGACCACTATTTGTGAGATTCACATATGGTGGTCTGAGGTTGGGTGTACTTTGTGTCCTTCCTTCCTTCTAGATTGTATATTTGTAGGATGCTTGTGAGTAAAAGAAAATTTATTACTCGTGAAAGTTTTTTGTAAACTCAATAAAGAATGAGCTTAATTTGCCTATGTTTGTATTTATTTGTGATGGTATGTAATAAAGTTACTACGTAGGTTCTTCCATCAACGTAATCCTTGTTTAATTTAAAATGAAAATATATCATTTGTTTACGAATCTGTATAAGCCTTGACTTTAGCAATTGTAAACGAAACTACACGCGGTTTGTTTATTATTTACCTACTCCATCTTTCTCACCGTTGACGGTTGAGTTACGTTTCTTAATTACACAATACAAATGTACATAATGTACATAACAATAAGTAGTGTCAGTTCTTAGAGCCTCAGCCATCAGCACTCAACATAAGGCTAGCTTGTTGTTTTTCGGTTTAAGCTTTACCGTAGCCTAACTTTAGTTAGGCTACGGTAAAGCAGGTACATATGGCAGGGATTCCACATGGCCCATGTTCTAGAAAGAAACTAGCAAAAGTCCTTCAACTGTCGAGTCATTTTAAGATCTCAGTATGCCTGAAACACTTTTTTTCTTTTGAAGAAAATACTTATTTATACCACGACACTTTAGACTTATTTAGTCTGTCGATTTTGTTATATGGATTACAATATGAATCCTATAATATGTAATCAAAACTCTTGCCAGGAAGGCAAGAGTTTAAACAAAATCTATAAAACATATATACAGCTACATAATTTTGAAGAGTCTTCAACTTTATTAAAATTAAATGCCTTAAACTGTACTTGGGACAATCTGTACAAAGGTTGTCCGGTGTCTAGATAGTGTAAAACAAAGCGTATAGATTTAAATAATAAATAAATAAAATAAGCGTAATACTAATTTCCACAGTACCTGAAATACCTTCTCGAAATAGCTTGCCAACTCAAGGAACTTAAACAAAATATGTATCAATTGTATTTTTAAAGGGTTTAAGTTTTAAAGTTCCTAAATTATTAATAGTTTTATCCTGCAGATTGCGCTTATATAAAACGGATGGAAATATGCTGAAAAAACTAAATACGATTACCAACGGATACTTATTCATTTATCAGCCCAAGGCTAGCGCCGTGCGGAAATTGAAAGAGATTAATATTACAAGACTTATCTTTGCCAAAAAGATGAAAAATCGCTCGTCGAACGTTCTGAAAAAAAGGCAAATACCGTTCATTGAATTTTTGTTTGTCATTTACAAACTGAAAACGTTGTGTGAGTCAACATATTTAAGGGTATTCTTGTTTACATATCCGTGATATTATTATGTTTGTTTCTTCATAACACTAATATTATGAGAAGTAAGCCTTACGAGCTTTATTAAACAAAATTTTCAAAAAACAATAAACCAATAGTACCAGGGTCATATTTTTAAAGAGTTAAGTTCAAATTTTCATCATTTATAATTACCTAAAAGTATTTAGTTTTAATCACGTGTGTATTTCGAGAGCTTTTATCTCGGGATAAAGCAATCTACCGTTTCGGTGTCAATCTAATATAACAAAGCATTACACACGTATTTCGTCATGTTGATAATATTTTTGTTAAATGTAATAAATACATAACCATTAATGCTACCGAAAAACCATAGTTTTGAAACTGATGCAGATTTTCTGTTAAGAAAACCAATTTTTAAAATCCATTAGACTAATGAGTACGATCTGAGAATGCAAGTATTGAGATCGATCCTTAGCTTTCCTAGCTACAGCAGAATTTCAGATTTTATACTGATTTATTATACGTATTTTTGTTTACTTACTTGTACTTGTATACTTCTTCTAATGGTATGTTCTAGAAAATTGTAATGAAAAAATAAACAACACGGACAAGGATCGTAGGAATAATTCCTTTTTATTAGAAAATTGGATATTTTGCTAACGTACTCGTAACATGGAAATGTTATATATAAATCTAAAGATAAATTGTGTTTAATGAGGAAATTAACAACACCATCACGGATCGCATGAATAATCGCTTTGTCATAGGTATTATTTGTCTTAAGATAGATTGTATTTATCACGTATTTAATATAGATAACCCCACGGGTCGTCACCTCACCGGGGCAACGGTAAGGGGATATGTCGGACTAGAAACGACTAAAACCACACAGTGTTCCGTCACTGGTCTTCTTGCCGGGGCCTCGGGTGTACCCTCATATCACTACTTACGCAAGAATGATGAAGAGTATTGAATAAATAATGACAATTTGTTTTTAAACTTTCCTGTACATTAGATGTGTTAAACGGAATTTAATCGTGGCTGACGACGACTTCGCTGTCGTAAACAGAAATATACCGACGTTTCGAAGATCAAATCACAGTAATCGTGGTCATGGATGACCTCGTATGATGATGCGCATCGTTGCGAATAGTTGCGATTCCAAGCGATTGAGGTGTCCCGTATTACAAATCTAATATGAATGACAGTTTATTTACACATTAGCTGTGACTAGTACATCATTACTTTACTATCTTCGAAGCTAAAACTTTGAGCTTATTGTGGAGTTAGTATTTGTTCTGTTTATTTATAACAAATATCTATATCGCACTAGCTGACCGGACAGACGTTGTCATAACAAACTTTCATGAATTTGTTTTAATTTCTATTTTAACTTTTATTTCTAAGTAACTCTTAAAAATGAAAATGTTTTGAAAGTAAATATTCACTCTGATCCAAACTCAGTCCTTAGGTAGGTACGTAGTTGCATTATGTGGCAGATAACGATCAGGTCATTTACCAAAGTACGGGATCATCGTGACGGTCATATTTTTGTTAAAAGGTTGTAACAATCATTTCCATTATTCAAATTTATGTAATCAGTTACAAAGTACTTTAGCTTTCCAAGCTCAACTGATTTGATACATAACTTTATTTATAGTAAATATGCCAATATGTCTATAATATTTTTAGAAAAGAAGATAACTCAAATCATTAATATAAAAGTTAGCATCTTAACACCAGACGCATTTTTAGAAATTAACCATTGTCATTTTTATGTCGTCGAACATAAGGTAAAGAACTGTTCCCAATTTTTTGAAGTGAAAACTTCTTAAGGTACGTTTGTGCACTTTAGCTATGGGGAAAAAGCACTGAACTCGTGACCGTCACGCTAATAGTACATATATAGATCCGCTAGAGGGCGTTAATCTAAACATTGAGTTCTGCCAGCTCCTTATTAATTAATGTCACATATGCTAATGTGACGTTTTAAGTTCGTCGTTTCGTTTAAGTTTTCACTTCTGTCGACAGTCCCATGACTGCCTATTTTTTTTATTGACCTTACTAAA
This sequence comes from Euplagia quadripunctaria, assembly GCA_963859945.1. NCBI lineage: Eukaryota > Metazoa > Arthropoda > Insecta > Lepidoptera > Erebidae > Euplagia > Euplagia quadripunctaria. The sequence goes on along the minus strand of OY982570.1, from coordinate 1,355,562 downwards.
GCTCATTAATAGCTAATGAAAAAAACAAAGAAAATCGGTAAAAATAACCTATTTAAACTACTATAGGTATGATGATGATTTTAGATAAAAATGTAATTAAATTTAAAGGTTTGATCTCCATACACATTTAACTTTAAGATACACAAATAGTTGTTTGAAGGTTGGCTGGACTATGCGTCCGTCATTTCTAACCTCGTTACCATCCTGCATGGCAGTTACATGTTAGTAATGCATATCGTAGTCATAGTGATGCAAGGGTATCGATTTTAATTTATTATAAACTAGCATTTACTAGCGGCTGTGCTCGCGTAAGAATTATTTTTGTATCTAACGGGAATATTACTTCTTTTTTGGATGAAAGTTACCTACCCTATGTCTTTTTCATACCCCTGACAACGTGTAAGTAAAATTCCATATTGATCAGAAACTGATGAACTACAGAAAGATAAGATGAGAAAGTGTAGCAAACGAACTATTTATTTAAAACTTTTAAAGTCTGCTGTCAGTAAAATATGTCAAAAGTGATTTATGTAAAAATAAATATATTATTATATATATGACTACTGTCATTGTAGCCGACTTCATTTGAATAATTTATTCATTCTGTTATTATTTCAGCTTTATAAAGGCAGTCATTCCACGCAGTTTAACTTGCATTTATTGTCCCTAGTCTGCTTCTAAGGGTCGTAGCGTGATGTTACATAGCCTATAATCTTCCTCAGTAAATACTCTATCCAATACTAAAATAAAGTTTCGAATATGACATATAGTTTTAGAGATTAACGCGTTTAAACAAACAAACAACTATTCAGCTTTTAATGCTAATATATTAGTCATTTTTATTGCCAATACCAGCAGCGTTGCCAGTCAAGTCGGTGGAACAATTCCTGGACAACGAAATAAACACAAATCACAAGAACAAAATAAAAATAAAGTCGCTTAGCTAAGAAATATAATACTCCAGAATAAATAATGACACTATCAAAATCGAAAGGATTTAGTAAATGTGTTGGCCCCGAAAACAAAATGTAAGGAAAACCTTTGTGAATCTGACTCCCTATAATCTGAATAGGTATGCAGATAATAAAATCAGAGCAATAAACTGCTGAGAGTATACAAAGACTGAAGATATTTATGTGTGTTGCAACGTGCTTTACGAGGTTCTAGTAAAAGATAAATGACATACAAAATAAAAACTCCATACGAATATTGACACCTGAAGGTTTAAGACTCGATATAAACAAAGAATTATGAGAATTTGTGTAAACAAAACAAGGACGATTAAGGAACGAACGCAATTGCTATTCTTTCACAGTGACAGTTGTTTTTAACCTTTGTGATTTATATTGTCATACGGTCACAAAGATGGCCACATTATTGAACAAGCAAGCTCTTATCTTTTTCTGTCCATTACAGAATTTGGTGAGAGTTTATAGGAGGTATTTTTTGCACATAACTCCTCTAATTATTCTAATCATAAGACTTGGTATTTATAGTAGGTAAAATAGATTAATTTAGAATATTATCTCTAAGAGAGATTATTTATTAGAAAGTTTTATTTAAAAAATTAAATACACCACCACTAGCAATAAGACCGTAGTTTGTACATTATCTGTTTGACATAATTAACAATAACAACAATAAAAAACAAATAAAATGTTGTCTATATAACAATTCTTTAAAAAAGAAAAGATTAGCAACGAAGCCTAAGCAGGTTGCTCATTCTTACAAAATCCTGCCACTTCCAGACAAAATGTAGACCATTTTCACCTTTGCAGAATTTTCGCAGTGTTTTCACTTGCGTTGCCCAAAGTGCTTTTGTAAAAGCTAAGCTAAAAAACTCCTCAAAGTATACTCTGGGCTGCCCAAATCATCTTAAAGGTCACGTTTAATTGCTTATTTGATAAATAATTTATACCAGTACATTTGTAGCTTTATATAAAAATCAATATTCAATTCATTACGCAATAGCAATATTGAACAATGTTAAAGGGAATTTTAAGAAAATGTACCGCAATGAGGAAGACGTATCTGAAAACACGAATGCGTAGAACTTATATACTTATTGGTTATATTGGTTTTACACGTGTAAGTCACTTAGTAAAAATAAATTGGTTTATCAGATTAAATCCATTCAGTGCTTAATTTTTAGTAAAGTATGTAAACGAGTCGTTATTTAGAAGTAATAGTGAGCGACTTATGAATTGGCCCCGCTATTTTAAAACCAGGAAAACTACAGTTACGATTTTGGTTTAATATGGCATCCACATAAAGATACGAAGTATAAAAAGGGCCTCCATAAACTTGCTGCTTGCCGAGGGTGTTTAAATCAAGTTACCATGGCAACGCGTAAAATATACTGTCCTTGCTGAATCATGTAATTTGACTTCAATGGGCTTGACTTTTAAATAAAGAGCACTTATCTATCGAATATTTATTCTGGTAAATTCCAATATATCTGAAAATTTTTTAGTAAATTTTAATAAGAAAGAGGTACGAGAAAAAATTTAGTAACTCATCTGAAAAAAATAGTGTCTAAAAAAACATTAACATTCTTCAGTCACACCAGTTATGTTAAGTGTGTATGTTCTAGTTAGTTTCTAGTCTCGTCAATATGTTTTATACGCATTTAGTATGTTTGTTGTGTGTATATGTTATATAGTCATTAATATAATTGTTTGTGCGCCTCTAAACAACTCGTGGATTATTCTCTAGAATGGCAAGTTACGCCCAAATATAACAATTTCTTCACTTGGCATAACATCTCAGCTATAAGTTAGAAATGTTTTTGGGTTTTCGTTACTGGTAGGGTAACACATGGAATCCATCTTAAATTACTTAGTCGTCGGCGTGTTATTCTTAAAGCAGACTACAAATATGTTTACCATCGACCTGGCAGTTGATCTTAAATCAACTTTTTTGGTAATAAAAAATCCCAATGTTATTAAAAGGATCCCATTTTTCTTCCATATAAAAGAACCAGATGATGGTAGTTATCTACACCGCACATTACGCGGCTTTACGAGTGACACAGACACATAAAAGATATTACTGCGTTCGATCCTGTGTGGCGTATTGAAAATGGTTCTGATGGAACATTATACGTTAAAATATAATTTAGTTGTGTGATAATATTAAGCTGAATGGCTTATCTTAGCCGCTGAAACACGAGAGGCATCATCACAATTCGACTCGGTGATAATCCACATCGAAGATAGCTAATGGCCACTGATTACTGTGATCAATTTACTATCAGAAATCAGTTAGTGGTTTAGCGACCACATATAATTAGAGACTTATGCAATGGCTATATAATATCTTTTGGAAAAATAACTTTAAACTTTCGTCTTCTATGATCTTCATATACGATTAAATTAACGAGCATTAATGTTTTTAGTGTACGTACATAAGTTAGGATAGCCTGAAGTTTCAAGCAGGCTACACTGGTGGTAGCACCGGGATGAGTAATGGTTATCTGGGCCTAAACCGTTTATGCTCTCTTCTCTTATTTGCAGCACTCTAGATTATAGAAATAAACATTCACCTGTTAATATTTTGGCAAGCCTTGCATAGCTAATTGCCAATGAAACGTTTTTAATCACACAATACACTGAAATTGTTTAACATACAAGAAGGAAGTAATGCATAACTAATATATCTACATATATAATATACCATGAATATACAGGTCTAATATGAGCGCCCGTAGGAAAAATGTAATTTTTGTACATAAAAATAGAATGTCTATAATCTATAAAAAAACACCAACACAGCGTGTGTGTATGTTCTTGTCATCAAAGAGAATATTAGTTTAGATGAAATATTTCATACAAAATACATGACGAGAGTATAAATCGTCATAAATATCAGTCGGTTAATGTACACGTTACGTCACAAGTACATACACACACGGCGAATATTTGCTTTTTACATATATGTCAGTGGAAACTTTACTACGACGCTCAAATATTTTGTTACTACGTATTGCATCATAAATCTTTTCCAAAACTTGCTAGGAAATAAAATCTTTACTGTAGCAGAATATAGAATCGCAAGTTTTTATAAGTATGACATGATTTTGTTGTCACCGACCACGGTCAGGAATGTGAAACCAGTGGGAACTCAGCGATCGCTAGTTTCAGCAACGGACCGCATTTTTGAACTCCATTTTTGTCCGTTGATATTTCATACAGTACACCTAAAACATCCTTACGTTGGTGAGCTGAATACTGACGGTGATATTTGCATTACTCTGGTATCAGAATTCCAAGATTAACAAACGTTAAAAAACTCTCGGCTAATAATGCTCTTTATATTTTTAGGTACTAAAATATTATACAACTCTTTTGCATAAATACTGTATACAATGTGATCATAAAAAATGCTCGATAAATTCATGGCTGTGTCTCTTTTTGCTGGCTGTACTTTGTACATTGTCGATATTTCCACACATCACTATAGTGTGTCGAAGTACTAACAGCACCTGTGAAGGAGCCCTTGAAAACTTGTCGGTCATAATTAATACAGTCAGTGTAGGTCAGTCGAGTGGGCAGCAAATATAACGATATTTTTTTAGCTATAACAATGAGTGAAACAGCTTTTTACATCTAATAGTAATACCTAAACTTTGATGTTTAGGTAATAACAAACAATGACGCATATATCCGTCGAAGTAGACACTTTAGGATGTTATTCTACGTATTTCTTTCAAATTTGTCAAGTATTGTATTGTTATAAAATACCCACTTTTCGCGTAATTTTTTTGGGTCTGGCGCCCAGATTATCTGAAAATTTGTCGCTGGCCCAAGCTAGCAGATATGCATACCTTCATAGCCTCTACTAATACTACTCTAGAGGACACATTTTGTTCGTCAGAAAATAAGTAAGGTCTCTCGGCCTCGGGATCTTACTATATAAGAACGTCGTCTTATTATGCATCGACTGACTGAGTAAATAAAAATGAGTGGTATGATTGTAGTAATCAAAATCAGTTCATTGTATTTATAACTCTTTACTCCTCTAAACATTTCTGCAGTCTAATGAGATACGGCTTTTTTCTTGGATACATGTTATGTTCGACAACGATAGATAGTTCGATACTACTACATAATAACTAGGACAGAATTATATATTGCAAATCTTTCATCAAACTTATTTTTGGCCACCTTTAATTTATCCTTTTATTAATAATGTAATCCATAAATAATGATCAGGTTAGTTAACATGAGTTTATAGGTTTTCGTAAATGGTAAAGAAAATACAGAATCCATATTTAATTACTTTATCGTCTGGGTATTATTTCAAAGGACATTTTACGGACGGACCACAAATATTAAACTGCTCAATACTAGGTTCCAAATATGAACAGATGAACAACCAATAACTTGAATCCGTTTGAAGATTAGTCTTTGTGCAAAATGAACATAATATTCTCTAACTCTTAACAAATCAGAGGCGGCATATGAAGTGGTATACTACGCGAATCTGATATCTTTATGGTTAATTTTTTAATATTCTGCCATATGTATTATGAGAATCAAACACTTAAAAGGAAAAGGACACATCAAGTTTAAAGAGGTTCATGGTGCTTTCTTTCTTCTTCTGGTTTTTAACTATTTTGTATCCTGACTTGCTAAAGAAAAAGTGGAGTTATAGTACCTACTTCTTAAGTAACAGTTGGTGGGCAACTAGAGAGGCATCAAAGTTGTAAGTCCAGTTTTTCCGGTCTTATTTTATTAAAATATCACCGGAAGCTGATTCTTAGTAATTATGACAATTATTATTATATGGCTCTCTAATATTTTGCGTATCTTATTAGATAGGTTTACTGGTAAGCTAAACACAACAGACCCATTTCCTATGACTTCGAGATCCCTGTTCACATGTATGAATTTTTGCTGTTATATCCTCTCCTCTGCATTTAAATACATATTATGCTATGGATAATACTAATTTTGAGGTTTTGTCCTATAACGCACCAATCATTAGAAAGGCTAAGAATTAGTTCCGTGAATCCGAACAAGACAGTAAATTATTTATTAGTTATATATATTTTCTAATAAGTTAACGTATACTTCTTAAAATTATTGCGTGTTTTTTTATGGTATAGGGGGCAAACGAGCAGACTTGTCACCTGATAGTAAATGACTACCGCCGCCCATGGGCACCTGTAACTCAAAACTCACAAGTGCATTGCCGCCCTTTAAGGTGGGAGAGGGGGTAGCTAGGGCTAGTTGGAGGAGGGGAGGGGGCATTAGAGAGAGGGGAAGGACGCGCCGAAAGGCAATGTAAGCACTGCTTCACTACCGGTTTTCTGTGAGACCGTGGTATCGAGCGGAGTCGAGCCGGCCCAAACTTGCCGAAGCATGGCTCTTCCACGTTAAAAACATATTATACGTAAGTGTTCATTACATATAAATGAATATTAATGTGGGTTTTTAATCAAATCAGCTATTTCTGAAATTCATTTTCAATGGCTAAATACCAAACCTAAAGAGGCCTAAAATAAATCAATCATTTAATAGTAATATTTTTAAGAGTAAATTTTATTCACCTAAAATTTTCATTACGCGAAGAAGCTCAAATTATATTTTTGTTATGATTACTATGAGTGCGACTAATTCGGTTGTACAGGGCGTGGCACTGTGTGAATAGGTCGCGCCGAGGTCGTGGTTATCACTGTTACGGAAAGCTTTCCATTGTGTTTTTATGACGGCATTTATGGTCTGATTTATGTCTATTTGTTTTGGTGTTTTGTCATTCACGTTAAGGTAGCGAAGCAGATACAGGTAATCTTGTGTATTTTTTTTTGTAAAGGTACACATACTCATTTTTCATGTGAATTAAATGTAATAAATCAATTAACTTACATGACTAGCCGTAGGAGTAAAAAAATATCTATTTCTTGAATATCTATTTGTTATTTTTTAACGTAAAGTATAAGTTAAAGTAAAATAGTAAAATTCGAAAACTGAAAAAAAAAACTAATTTAAATACATTCTTCGCTAAAGTCAAAATCTAAATTTAATATTCTTGACGAGAATATGGATCCTAATTCGCTTGCAGATCCTAATAAAATCAAATCACCTCAGTTAAATCATAAATAGCGGTTAATTACCCAATAAGCGAAATGGATAATAAGTAAACAGTTGATGAAAATCTTGAGCTTCCTAAAGCGAAGCATTTATTTCTGCCAAAAGACACCAGACACTAAAGAAACATTATTATTATCAACTTAGTGATGAAGCGTTAAGGTTTAAAATAGAATATATACTTAATCTCGAGAATTAGATAAGATCACCTTTTTCTTTAATTTAATAAAAACTTGGAATGAGAGACAAAAGTTGTTTCTTATCGAGTGTCAAAGAAAAAAAAACTTTATTCATCAGCCCATTTTATTAGTCCCCTGGGGCATTTGAACTGAATACTGCCTTCAAAATATTAATTTTCTTCTGGTGTATATTTTTAATAGCAGAAATGAAAAAGTTATATCCTACAAAGATAAGGCAGCTTGAGAATAATACCATTGTAATAGTTTCTAAGTTTATTAATGAATCATTAATAAACTTAGAAACTATGTTGTAGTTTTCAAGCCTAATTTAAAGTGGAATATGATTATCTCAGAAATTAATTTGATTCACTAAAAGAGAAAGAGAGAGAGAGAGATATATATATACATATATATACTGTAAACTAAGATTTTGAATGATTCTAAATAGCTTTCTTTAGTTTTTAATTTTAGTGATTACCGTTATCCATTTTGTGGCGCAGCCGTAGAGAATTGATCTATCACGTTCAGAAGTCGTGGGTTCGATTCCCACTCAGTTTTAAATATTTGTATGCATGACAATGTTTATGTCTAGGTGTTTCTTTATTTATATATATGTATTTACAAAATAAAATAATTAAAAAATATTTTTATAAGTTAAACGATTTTATTTTAAAGAAACATATTAATGATTCAAATAATGTAATATGAAATAAAATCGTAGGGCATAGCGCACTCTAGGTAAATGTGTAATGTATTTTTTACCTTTTTTATTTTGTTATTTGGTAACCATGTTTTTGAGCCGTTTGGGGTCGAAACGCTTGGGTCATGGGGTCCGAGTGCTCGTTCCGTTTATAAGGAATTAGCTAAAGCGACTGATCGACACTTCTCGTGACCAGAAGGCGGGCCTTTTTCTTGCACAGAGAATTAGCATTGCCATTCAACGTGGCAATGCTGCCAGCCTTCTGGGAACACTGCCAGTAGGCGACGATGCGGAGGAATTTTATGACGCATGCATGTAAATAGTCCATATACAGTTCTTTTTCTTTTTTTATTAGTTTTAATGTGTAAGTTGTATATTATTTAGATAATTATGTTATTACCTACTTTTTATTTTTAACCATAAGTATACTTACATTGTATTATTTTCTATTAAATTATGTTACTATATATATATATTTTATGATATATTTTACATTACTGGTATCTACTAGTCAAGCCCTTTCATTTGATATAGATTTTGAGAGGGTTGTCAAAAAAAAATCCGTCATTTTGTGGCGGCGACCATCTTAGATTTACAATGAATATAGACTATAGAAATACACATAATTGTATTGTCATCAGAACTAAAGGTGTATACTAAATTTCAAATCAATCAGTCAACAGGAAAGGAAAAAAAAAAAATTCGATTTGAACCACAAAAACAAGGCAAGCAAGTAAAACTAATAAAAGCAAAATTACCAGCTACGCTTAGTTTGGTCCGCCGCGCTCTGTAAAAATGTCACACAATATCATAATTGGAGTTTTATGGTCGTCTTTCGATCTATATTCAACTATCCATTCATTATCAAGGTGTATTGAAGAAATATGACCCTGCTTTGTATCAGCCATAAAAAAAATTATTTCTAACATCTTTAAATGGAATACAATTCATTCTACCTGGTTTTTATCAGTCAAGACTACGATGAATATGAAATTTATTTCTTGGAAGAGGTATTTTTTATAACCTATATTTAATAGAACATTACAGATATTAGGTACAAGGTATTGCCTGCTGTGTTAGGACTCAACCAGAAGAATAAAAATAAAAAATAAGTTGAAGTCTCATACAAACTAACGCTCACGTCGTCCATAATCGCAGTACACTCTATTGAATGATGTTTTAAACTGGTATACTGTAATACCTCACACCTCATGTTACGTTACTTTTGCTTTGTCAAAACTCTCTCAAAACTGTTACAATATTGATTGCACGAGTATTTCGGCGATACGCCAGGGTTTTTATGTTCAGAGTCCATTAGAATGAAAAAACGCACTAAAAATGACTTAGCTTATTCTCACACAACCGCTAGCACAGTATTAAACTCTTTTTCACAATTCAAACGTTTTCATAAATAACCTTACAACAGATTTTTTTAAACGGATAAGCGACTACAACCTCTTTTATAACAAATAAATGAAATGACTAAAATTATTCTTGATAATAAGGTTTAATATTCAAAATAAATTTGTTAATCAATTTTACACAACTTTAAATTATTTATTTAAACAAATTATCGGTTCGTCGGCAGGTTCATAAACTTTAATGGCTTTTTGAATTTTCTAAGCTGCTCTGACTAGGTTTTTGCAATTAAGGCTAAAAAATTAAATGATCATTAATAATTTAAAAAGTTTAAAACCGATCTACCTGAAATTTATGGCATTTTTTAGTATCATCACAAGCCACTATTTCAGAAAGTTTCAGACTTCTACGTACGTTCCTTTCAAAGTTATTGTTGTTAAAAAAAACGCTCTTTTTTAACTTTGACCTTCATTTGCTCTTAAACAAAAGCATTTAGTGACTTTGAACAGGTCTCATTTTGTAGGTAATTTAATGGAGAACAAAAATGCTTTGAGTACAAATGACGAAAAACGTACAGAAAACGAGATATCAAACGAAATGTAAAAAAAGTTTTTCTTTTTCATTAAATTGTTAAAAAAATATGACGCCCACTTGTCCAGAGTGCGAAATTCTTAATTAGCGCATTTTTTGACTATGTATCCAAAAATAAAAATGCGTGGTAATTCAAAATTTAAGTATTTTAGTTCCTTGACTGGGCTAGTACTCTAATAAAACATTTCTGAGAGAAGCCATTGAATTTCACGTGAATAGGGTCCACATAAGAATTTACACATAAACACTTTATGCAGGTGCCATATACAATTCATTTAATGAATGCTATACAACATATACTGAAGGGAACCATATATAGCATACCTTTATTCTATACCCAAATAGTCTCATTTTATATGGACAATAAATAACCATGCTGTGTAAATTAGAAGGCGTGTTTAGTATGTACTACGCATGTTCATTATTCACGTCAAGGATTGAAGCTCGTGCCATTCGCAGTTATGCCAGAATGGATACGAATTGTTGTATGGTCGCTACAAGGTTGCGGGCGATATGCACGGACCGCAAAGGATCCCGTAGCGACCGCGATCAGAAACCACATCATGTGGACATGCCCTAAGAAACCTCATGCTTATTTGAATCCGGATTTCGAATAGCGAACCTGGTGTTGGGTATTTTAGTACTCGTAAAATTGGTGGGGTGATATTACTGGTAATATTATAGGTGAATAATAAAAGATTTCTTTTTAATTTTATTTTACTACCAACCCGTTTCGGCTTCGCACGGGTAGCAGAGACATCTTCAACAATTATCAACATATTTCAATCAATTTACACAAAATCTTAACAAATTATACACATAAATCTTTCTCATGAATCGCTATGTCTATCAGTGAAAACCGCATGAAAATCCGTTCAGTAGTTTTTCATTTTATCGCGAACAGACAGATAGACAGACGCGGCGGGGGACTTTGCTTTATACTCGTAATATGTAGTGATAATCTGCTTGGTATGAGCTTGGGTTTAATGCGCATCGACCGCGAAAGATTGGCTCTAGAAAACTCATCATGTGAACACGCCCTAAGAAACTTCATGGGTATTTTAATCCGGTTTAAACTCCTTAGAGTAGACTCTAATTGAATCCGGTTAAAACTTCTTAGAGTTCAATTGGAACATTCAACTTGAGAGCCTTACGTTGGGTGGAGGGGGTTAGTCGCTTTTATAGAACAGCTATCTTTTTCCTGCAATGTAATGTGCGGTAATGTAGACTTTGTCAATGAATTTAAGTAACTAACACACGTTGTATGCATTTCATGATGACCGGTTTAATTAAAGCGTGATAGCGGAAAACAAACAAACAGACCCATTCTATTTCGCATTTACACACAATAATATGTTGTATAATATTAGTTACGATATATATCTGCATAATATTTAAGGCGTCAAATAAAAGATCTCGTATTTGGTTTTTATTTCATAGCCCTACAATCTGCTATTGTAGTTTTATGTGTATTTCATGTACTAGCTTCATTCTAAGGTCTGTCCAAAGCTAGGATACATGATACACTTTTTTTATGTCCAGCCGGTTGTAAGTGATTTACAAGACTGATAAGTGTGACCTTAATGTCATTACTCCAAGGAAGCTTACATTGATATCAATAAATCTTCTACGTCACTCTGTGTCTTTTATCCCCTGATAAAGCGATGACAGAAATATTTCTACATAAAAAAATGTAGTACTGTTCGCTTGCAATTGCATCACTTGAATCTAGACCGAGTAAAATATGAGTGAGGAAACAAATGATAACAATTGTTTAAACAATACAATTTACACATTTAAAGTTTGTAATATTCGTATACATCCACCAGTTTTGAGGACACTCCCGTAAAAGTAAAAAAAAAACATTCTTAATAATTTACGTTCATTGTAAACTTCAGAATAAAATATAGTGACACACATTTTTGTGTTCACTTAACCAGTGTTCTCACTTTTATAAGTTTCTTTACAACACCCGTGAGACTTACACTAGGGCTAAATGGTGTTGTAATAAAACGAGTGTAGTGTATGTAGCTAAGGCGACAAGAATGGATATTTTATATTCATCCTACAGGCTAGAATTTAAAAAATACAAACATATTTTCATCAACTTTGAGACGTTTTGAGGCTGAGTATTGTTTTATTAAACTGACCCTCGAGTTTCAAAGTGATTCCTTTATGACGGTGGATGTTAAAATCAAGGGTTTAAGCTGTTCAGGCAGTAAGGCAGTAAAAACTTCAGCATTTCTACCTGTTGCCAAGACATCAAGAAAAGAACCAGAGAAAACTTAGATAGGCCAGAATAGCCAATATTAATTTCTACAGGCTATAAATCAGGGCTTCGCCCCTTAACCTTGCCAAATAACTTAAGCATATCTCTCTGGTGTCAAAATATAGTATTATTTTGTTGTATAGGAACTGAACTCCTACCCTATGGTGAAACTAATTAAAATTAAAAGTAAAATAATAGTCCTTTACTATAGATTAGTTTACCTTTTTAGTAAATACACAAAATAATCCTTCGCGCCTTTTCCCAACTAATTTGGGATCAGCTTTCAGTCCAACTACGATACGACCGAACTTCGATATTTTACATGAAGCGACTGCCATCAGACCTCCACAACCCTACTTAGGCGATATCGAAATTCTGTAGTTTGACTAGATGTTCGAACTTTTTATGGCTCCAACTAAACATAACAAATGCCACAGGTGTTCGTATGGTAACCGGGACTGACGGGTAAACGTGCTCTCCGAGGCACGGAGTGGTCTCAATGTGTTGACAATGGCCAGCCATCCTAAGACTGACCTGGTTAGAATTACCTAACTTTGTAATGTGCTAACCTACTCGGTTACCACTTAGCCACGAGCTTAAACGAGCCGTACTCAAAAAGGCTGTAATCGTACAAAAGCTTCCTAGATTAGATGAGTGGGTTTATTCTTTTTTTAAATATATTGTTAATTCATAGTACCAGTAAGATCACGTAACAGCAGTTTTTACAGTAAAAGAAAATTGTAAATATAAAAAATCGACAGACAGATACGAAACCTACTGGTGTGTCCTATAGATACCTCAAAAAACATAACCACATAACCTATTATCAACAAACTGGCTTTTGCTAGCGTTTTTGCTCGTGTTAACGTAGAATTTGCCAATTAATGTAGTCCTTTCCTATTGACAATGTGTACGCCAAATTTCGGGATGATCGATTCAGTATTTAAGGCGTAATAGCGTAACGAACAAACTAACTCACTTTCGCATTTATAATATTAGTTACGACTAGCAGTTCCCGCGCGGCTTTGCTCGCTGTAACCTCATTCTTTTTCCATAATAAAAGTAGCCAAAGTTACTCCTTATAACACAGCTATCTGCCAGTGAAAGTCCTGTGGAAATCAGTACACCCGTTCCGGAGATTAGCCGGAGCTCAGATAAAAAGGGACAGACACAACTTGTAAAAACTGATTTTTAGGCATAGGTATTGTGTAAATAACTGTTTGAGCTTGAAAAACTATTATTTTGACTTTACAATTTTATTTATTTGTACTAATTGAATTAACAAATTTATTTTTAAACTAGACTAGCACATAAATTTGATAAAAATATGCCAGAAATCAGAATTTAACGTCATTATGTTCCTAAAGTGTCTCCGGGACCATGTGCTAGTGTACATATATCTTCCAAAATGAGCACAAGGATTTATGAGGGTCAAAACTTTCTTAGGAAGCGGAATCTTACACTGGAATATTCATTTTGCATTAAACCAACACAAGACATATACTTTTAATTTCCAGTTATTATTAATGGAACGATACGATGAAGTGTTAAGTATGGTAATGGCAAGGCGCTGGTCTTGCGATCAAGAGATTGCGGATTCGAATACCACCCCATCGAATACATACCAATAAACCTACTTTTAGCACAATTATTTAGTTTAGATGACTAAGATTTTGTTTTTTTATGGTATAGGGGGCAAACGAGCAGACGGGTCACCTGATGAGAAATGACTACTGCCGCACATGGGCGACAGGAGGGGAGAGGGAAGGGTTAGGGCCTCCGGTAACCTCACTCACTCAGCGAAAAGCAATGAAAGCATTGCTTCACTGCCGGTTTTCAGTGAGGCCGTGGTATCACTCTGGTCGAGCCGGCCCATGCATGCTGAAGCATGGCTCTCCCACGATAACAAGGATACCAGTGGTATATGATACACGCGTTTTTTAACAAATAAATGAAATAAATGTCAAAATGATTTCTAATTTCTCTGTCTCAAAGATATATTTAATTAAATAATTATTGCGACTGTTGCTTTAAAGTTAGATACAATATCATTTCCCAAAGCTCACCAAAGCTCGGAATGCCGATCATAAATTTTGGATTTCAGTGTTGGACACTAGCGCGCTTGTGACAAATCACTCACTTTATAGACCCACACCCACACATGCTGACACGCCCCTAAAACACACACCCACACACACGCCCGCACACGAAACCACACACGCACAGGTTTTGTAAATATTTGATATTTGTTTTTTGACGTAATACTTGCCACTTCTCCTCACTATTAGACAAGCAATTATCCCAAAATGTTATCGTTAAACGAGTTGTTCATAATTGTTTAATCATGTTTGTGGATATTTGTATCTGTCATTTTACTCATATTATGTAGAAAATAAATATCTTTGATTATCTCTTCTCCCCTGTGGCGTGGCGGTAGTGCATTTGACTGCAGCGGTCGCTGGTTCGATCAGTGCAAATATTTGTATTGGTGACGAAATATTTGTGTGTTCTACAAAATGTTTCTGTGTTCTAGAATCCATAGTAAAAGTCATTGGTCGCCTCGTCTCTATGCCTGTTTGAAATTACATACCAAAATAATGAGACCCTAAGAGAATTTAAGACCAATAAACAAATAAAAAAATAAAAAACCCCTTACGATTCAACTAACTGTTCAAAATCTATTTCAAAAGCAGCAACTTTTATCAGCGACCATAAACAAAGGTTAGAAAAACGATTCCGTATTTTATCTTCACGAGATTCTTCCTGAGAGCCTAAAGGCCAAGAGGGTTTTATGTCACATTACCATATTTATGTCTACCTTAGAGAATGTTGAAAACAGTTTTTTTATTTCCAAAAACGGATTTGTCGCGATATTCAGTTACGTCTAGACGTACCGTACGGTCCTTATTACTATTTTTATGGCGGTGCTTAAATAGGTAAACGGTGTTTAATCTTTCCGCTTTTTATTAAAGATGCGTCACCTTCTATTTTGAAGATGACTGATTAGTGTTTTCCTTTTGACTATGAAACTATGAGACTATACTCTGTCTTTACATTTATTTGCTTTTGGCAGTTCGATAAATAGCCCATTAGTGATGTCCAAAAAGGTAGCCGATTCGATTAAAATTTACAATCGATTCTGTTCAAGAGTAAGTTTCAATCGATTTGGAAAAAGTAAAAAGTTAATTTTAGCTTTTTAGCTAAAATTAACTAAGTATTATTACTGAAGTTATTTTATAAATTATGTTAATTGGGTCAATATTACAAAGGACTAAAGTGACGAATCTAGTGTGCATCATCTTCCATTTGTTCATTAGTCTAAGTTTGAACTTTTTTTTATGGTATAAGGGGCAAACGAGCAGACGGGTCACCTGAAGGTAAATGACTACCGCCGCCCATGGAAACCTGCCACTCGAGAGTCACAAGTGCCGCCCTTTAAGGTGGGAGTAGGAGGGAGTTTGAAAATGCAGTAGAAATATTAGTTCACCTTCAATAAGTACAAAATGACGTAACTCTTTTTATTGCGAATAACAAAATTCATTTATTAAAAAGATACTACATGTAGAGAGAGTATCATAATGTCTACGAATGGTTAAACATAGCATAATTAAATGAAAATAGGTTGTAGATAACCTCTAGTTTATTGTGTAGTATGTAGATTACCTAGTTCTCTATCAGTGTGTTTTAATTTTTTTTTTACAGTTACATTCTCAAGCAACTGTCAAAATGA
The DNA here is from genome assembly GCA_963859945.1 of Euplagia quadripunctaria. NCBI lineage: Eukaryota > Metazoa > Arthropoda > Insecta > Lepidoptera > Erebidae > Euplagia > Euplagia quadripunctaria. The sequence goes on along the minus strand of OY982570.1, from coordinate 1,339,643 downwards.
AAATAATCGAATGATCAGAATGTAGTTGCCTTAAAAGTTATAAGCAAGATGTCACTGAATATTATTAAAGAGTTAAAAGGCAACATCATATTTTAATTTTTTTAAATGAATTTACCTTAGGTTTTAAACAATTTAACATAATATATGACTATTCCAATAAAGGCCTTCAGATTAAAGATCTAAATTGGATTTAAAATTTAAGTAAGTAACTAATGCTTATATTATACTTTATGTGTTCCCTAGGTTTTAACCTTAAGAATATTTTAAGTAAAATTTTAATTTAATTAAATTTAGTAATTTGACTGGCCTGTTGGTCTGGTGGTTAGTGACCCTGACTGCTAAGCCAGAGGTCGTGAGTTCGGTTCCCACCCAGGACAAATAATTGTGTGATGAGCACGATAATTTGTTGTGTCTGGGTGTGATTTATCTATAATATGTATGTATTTAGAAATATATAAGTAGGTTTATCAGCAGTCTGGTTACCATAGTACAGGCTCTGTCTAGTTTGGGATCAGATGGCCGTGTGTGAGGTGTGTGGAGTTATTATTATTATTAATATATCGTGCCTACAAATTTTTGTAGTTCTCGAGAATCGAACGCGCAACGTGGTTTGTTAACGTATATTACATTTTTATCTACAATTTCCTACGGGTATTTGTAGTTCTAGATTCGCATTAGATCATAGACCATTAGAAACTTAAGTACCGATCGATGGCTGCACTTGTTGCCAAGGTCTCGCCAGTAAGCGCGCATCCCGTCCAGCATTCAAAAACCTTCAGCGAACTTGAATATGAAAGCTTTGATGTTCAAGTGTGCGTGAAAAAGAAAAAAGATTAGACACTTTTGTTTTCAACACGAGTGTTATCGGTATTTTCGGACGGCTGAAGAATAATAAATTTCCATTTTCAGTCCTTTAATTTTTTATTTGCCATAAAAATATTACAAACATGAGTGTTGACCTCTTTGTGATTAGTCACCTTATCAAGCGATAAATTAACCTATTTGTTTAAACGGCTTTAGTTATTTTACACTATGTAAAACCTTTTTACACTGGTAGAAATTACAACTATTTTTAGATAAAAATGATGTTCAATAGAACCACATTTTGTCTTCCATCAATAGGTGACCAATGATGTCTGTTTGTGGGAGAGCCACGCTTCGGCACGTATGAGTCGGCTCGACTGGAGTGATACCACGGCCTCACAGCAAACCCGCTGTGAAGCAATTCTTGATTGCTTTTCGCCAAGTGACTGAGGTTACCAGAGTTTTCGAAAGAATTCCCAATCCTCCTTCCCCACTAAAGGCAGGCAAAGCACTTGTGACTCTTGAGTTGCAGGTGCCCATGGGTCCGCCCATGGGCACCTGCAACTCAAGGTGGTCATTTCCCATTAGGTGACCCGTCTGCTCGTTTGCCCCCTATAGCCCCTATATCATAAAAAAATCAGATTTCTCACAACTTACTTTTTCTCTGAATGTAAGATATCTTATGGACTTTGTGCACCCCTGGCAACAGGTAGTATGCAAAATTTCATGATATCGGTTAAGTAGTAAAAGCGTGAAAACGTAACAAACAAATTCACTTTCACATTTTTAATATTAGTATGAAAATACCTCGAGCACATACACATTGGAAAGTAAAACCTCCATAGAATCTTCGAATTAGAACAGGCAACTAGCTACATGGCTGACTTATACTGACTGCCACCTACTCCTGACAGTTCAAAAATACTTACATCTAATTGGTTAAATAAAATAAATGATTTTGATTTGACTTTCCAGTAATCTAATAAGCATATCTATTAATCGCCACAATTATGTCACGCTTTTCCAGGGGCGAGGATAATGTCCAAGACAAATTAATTATACTTACTGAATAAATTATTAGACAGGACGGTGTATATGCAGCAAGAAATAATTCATATTAATGTAAAGCTCCGAAATAATTTACATACAAACATTAAATGCCACTAATTAAGCGCTTGCTGGGGTATCGTGGTTAGCTGGTGCAGGTTAATAGTTACGAAGTCATAAATTTAGATTACGTAACGTTTAAAAATGTTTTATAGTTTATAAACTTTTCAATTCAATTTAAAGGGTCCGGGTTAGATTCAGTTCAAAAGAGTACTTTGTGTGTATGGTAAAGGAAGGTATATTGGTGATGTAATTAGGTGATATCAAGAAAAAAGTTTGTTTACAGCTTATGTACTAGCGCTGTTTCTTGTATGTGCTTGTATAGGTATCCGTGTCGTATTCTTCCTAAAAAATATGGAGGTAAGAGATATCATTAAATTACTTACGTCACCAATATACCTTCCTTTACACTACGTGATTATTTCTCTTTACATTGATGTTTATATATTATATTATTTAAAAGTATTTAAAAGAAGGTTATGTGAGTTTGTTGTGTATTCTAGAACTCGTTTCACAAGCTATGCATATTTTAATTCGTATGTAAACGATTGTTTAAAGTTTTCAGTAAGTACATAATACTTTTTGTAAAACTGACAATAATGAAATAATCTGATCATCCCCTAATAATTTATTCAAGTACTCACTCACAAAAAAAAATAGTAAAAGTGGTTTTAAACTCACGTCCAATACCAAAATACAAAATTCAAACAGTTGCCGTTTTGCACTGCAGTCACATAATACTACAATAAGATAAAAAAACACTTGATCCATTATTATGAATTATGACACTATGAGGCTTAAACGCCGAGTTTAAACCGTGACAAATTGCACTCGATAAAGCATTCACAATAAAATCTGAGCCAAAAAGTTGCCCTTATAAAGTTTTGAACAACTTTCTTAATACCATTTCTCATACTTTTGTCTTCTGATAAATTACAACCACCGTTTGTTTCACCAATAATTTATTATGGCACCATTTCATGTCGAAAAAATTACTCGCAATGAGTAGGGGAACGCGTTTGGGCAATTTGTTTGAGTCCTTTCTACCACCCTTTTAGGCAGCCTATCAATTATAAAGAGTTACTTGAAGAAAGTTCGTTTGTTTGTTGGAGGGTTACGCAGGCATTTTCAGCTTTTTATATTAAACCAAATTTTAGGTCAAACTATTTTTGTTTTTAAGGTATGTTATCACATGTTTCGTGTGTTCATATTTTGTGTTATTAGAATAAACCCTTGTTTAACGGGAAATAAAATGAACTTTTACACCTTTTGGAGATTTGGAATATATTTTGTTAAACATGTTTTCAGTGGTTATTAAAATGGGTAAACAAAGTTGATGGAATAACGTCAGATTTTCAGACTGGCATACTGGGCGCCGACTCTAATATGCTTTGAAATAATGTCATTTAAAATACTGAAGTGAAATAGGCACTAACATTTGAAAAGAGTATACTAACTAAAGGGTATATTGATAAGGGTAACATTTGAATAGTTAGAAAATCTAGGTTTAGACTAAGACTTGAGTGCATGATTCAGACGCCCCATGCACGATAGAATGCCATGCACACAAATAAATGAATGATAAATTGTAGTAAAAAAATATTTTAATCACTTTATTCGTTAAAATAATCTTTCGGAGTATAGGAGGAGTATAATATAATTGTACTTTTATAAAACCTGTTTGTTTGCTTCACAGCTGGTTTTCGCCGTGGTATCACTCCAGTCGAGCCGGCTCGTACGTGCCGAAGCGTGGCTCTCCCACGCATTTACAATATATATAAAACAAATTTTAAAAACACCATCAAGTACCTTTGTGACCACTATGCATAATGCATCTTAAGGCTGACTGAAAGATTACATTTAGTAATAAGGCCGTCTTTTTTACAATATCTGTGCTTAAATTACTATCCTCGAAGTACTATCCATACCTAAGTTTGCAGAGTTTTCTATCTATACATGATAATCGTCACAGCCATAGATATTATACACATAGGTCAAATCTAATATAAAGCTCTGACGTATCCATAACTGATATTACTTTAGATGTTTGTCCTGGTTTTCGGTATTTCTATTCCTTTGACGATGTATAGAAACACCAAACACAGCCTCCGAGATACAATTAATACTAGAAAAATAACTATCAAAAATGAAGAAGACGAAATGTCTCATATCATCAGCTTAGTAAAATACAAAAATATATGTACACATTCCCTTGATAGACACAATACAGCTCTAGAAATAAAAGTGGTGACAAGATAACTTTCCAAACGTCGTGAGTTTTCGCAACTTATGAATTCACATCTCGTTCATTATTTAAATGCCTTTTGAGACTGAGTTGTTTTGTTGTATCTGAGCGTTTTCTTACTAACATATTATATTAAGAATGTGTCAAGAGCTGAAGTTATGAATGATAAAAAATCTTATTCCAGTCACAATTTATGTTTCAAGTTAATTTATTATGTTTAGGCTATATTTGTTTTAAAATATACCATTTTGTATCATAGAAACATTTTCTCACTATCTATCGATTACCAGCTAGGCGTCTGGGAAACTTGCGTGAGTGGTATTCATAATATGAATATAATAAAATAAATATATAAATATTATTTATTCACTCTATTGTTGCATTCTATTGTCATGGTGCATTAGAATGCAACTTCTTGGTCGTTTTTCCCTAACTTTTTCAAAGACACTGGGCAAACAAATAGCGATGTACCACTTAGCATTAACTGTTTTTTGTTCTTCAAGTGGGATCGTACAGACAGGAGGCCTGTGAGGCCGTGGTATCACTCCGGTCGAGCCGGCCTATACATACCAAAGTTTGGCTCTCCTACGAAAACGCAACGACAACGCACCCGCACACTTGGCGCTACAAGGAACTTCCTGAACAGCACACTCATCAAACTTCTATATCATCTTTCTTACAAACCTCAAAAAAATTAAAAAATCACTCAAACGAATACGACTGTGGAAGAAGTGTCTGAGGCGCATTGGAAATAGTGTATTGAAAATTGGTTTAGATTCATGAAACTTTGCATAAATAGTGGTGGAGAGTTATTTGAAAAGATTTAATAAAAACATGGGGTCTATAAAACATCTCTCATTTGCGAGAATATCGACATAATTCAAAATTCAGTCGAATTGAATTAAGTATGCCAAACGATCATAAATCTTTGATATTTTATGGTGAACAAAGATGCAACGCCGATTTCATGCTAACGTTCGTTATAAAGTGACAAGTTCATTATATATTTAGAACAAAATATTCCAGCGGAAATCACAAAACATTGCCATTCTCTAAAATCAATAATTTTTAGTTATGTCGTTATTCTCATAAAGAAGCGACATTTTTAAGGTCGCAAAATTTACTCAGTTTCAAACCTATCTACTTAAAAAATAGTTAGGACCGGCCCCAAAATACTCACATGAGTACGCTATATCTGTAATATACACTACTACAGACTATGTATTTATTGCGTTAATTTTAGCATGTTATTTATTTAAAAGAACAGTACCTTTGTGTTTGGGAAAACTTACAGGTGGCGTTCATAAAATCACCCTTTTCAAATTGACTATTCTAACTAAATAAATAAGTGGTCATTATAATTAAGACCCTTCTATCAATAATTTTTCCACTACTTTCTATACGTATAACTTCAGAAAGATACCTAGTGCGCTTAGTGGACGGGTACGCAAAGGCTGCCGGTCTAATATTTTTATACATATTAGCAACCACAAGAAATGCTCGTCTAAATTTATTAGGTCAGATATTCGCTTTAATTAACGGTCTATTAATTTTAGGGCCTTTTGGTCTTTTTGGTATCTAGAACTATCAAGTTATTAGTACCTAGCCTAGGTTCATTTGTTCACAAAAATAGGCACATAACTTATTGGTAATTAAATATTCAGATTAATTAAATCTTTAAAAAAGACCACCGTCGCGACGTTGTCAGAACAAATAGAAATTACGCGATAGAAAGAGAGGCAATTTCTAGGCGAATATAACTGTAGGTAATTAGCGCTATGCAATCTGAATAGCGATTTTACTGTGTCGGAACAAGAGCCGCTATTTATTTTAATGATTTGGCGGAGCGAGACTTCTGTACTTCTTCTTCTGTACTGTATTATGTTTTGTGCTTTTACTGTAAAAGCTACCTAACCCTCATAAAAATTGTTTTTTACGATTTTCAGTAGATATATTTTTTTAATGATTTTACACATATAGCACACAAAGTAGTATCTATTTATTTCACCTTGTACTTGTGTTACTTGTGTGATCATTAAATAGAGCTATTTTTTATTAAATGGTATTTAATCAGTCAGCTAAGCTGCATTTAAACAAAAGATAAGTTTTCAGATAAATATCATTTGAAAAATCTGCGTTTAGTAGAGACATTATCAAGAATGGAAGGAAAAATGAATAGTGGCCTGGAAGTCACTACATTAATAACAATGAAATATTGAAGTTTTATTGATGGGCAATTGTCCACCCCGTAATATTTTGTATAGAATGTAATTTTGTTGACCAAACCATAATTTTAATATACTAGACATTATTAATATCGTTTAAAAGAGAGCCCCATGTTAGGAGTTTAAAACTAAATTTTACTTTACAAAAATCAATGTTAAAAAGAAGAGAACATACTTTAACAAGAAAATGAAGAAAACCCATCACTCCCACCGACTCAACCGTGTAGCAGAATTATTGATTTTATACTATTTTAAATATGCTAATATACCAGCAAAATTATTAGTTTATCTCTATATACGTTATAGATTGGTTTGTAATTCATCATGTGTATTATTGTGCCGGTTGTCTTCCAGAAAATCAACTGAGCCGCAAAATGAAGGCAATTAATATTATTGATGAACAGAAATATTAGTAATAGATGAGATAGATGAGAACGTATTATGAATATATTGTTAGCTAAATGTTAAAAAAGAGGATGGCACCCTCGCTCCCGCCAAAGGCATGACTGTTAAATTCTATAAATATATATGTATATAATTTATTGATATAAGAACGGAGTAATCGTGTGACAATGAATGAATGAAACATTTTCTGAAACATTTTAAGCGGGGAAAAGACATTAAGAATTACAGGAAATTCGTAGTGTGTTTTAAAAGACACTTATTAGAAGGAGAGGCTTCGGGTCCATCAAATTCCCCATAATTTTGTACGCCGCTGTGTATTTCCATTCCCTTTTGTTCTATTTCGTTTCGTTTTCTACGTTAAATAAAAAATCTAGCTTGACACATCTGTCAGTAAGAGGCAACTATTTACAGTGTCTGCCATTTCTCTGTAAGTGAAGTGCTTTCTTATGTAAGTGTCGTGGCTTTTACGCCTCTTAAAGGTTGAATTTTTTATCTGTTTTATAAATATACTTTTGATTTGAATAATATTAATATTCCATATTTATGACGTTTTCAGGAGATCAAACAGGACTATAGTTCTCTTTCTCTAAGATGTCTTGAACATATAGAAAACTATTTTTAAAGAGTGCGTGTGTTAATTAAAATCCAAGAAGCATGCAAAGTAATACGGATTGCTCGAAATATATTGTAGCTTTCTCAATTCAAGTGGAAATATACGTATGAAATTTTAAAATCTGTTATCAGCAAATATTATTATAACTAATTAAAAGATTTAGTATGTATTGTTTGCACGAAGATTTACGCCTATAATTTCTCTTAATATTTTACCTAGTACGATTCAAATACCATATTGCTTCATATACATTTTATTTCTATCGTATTGCCCTTTCTTTGTATAACTTTCACGCTTATATGTAGAAAACTTCATAAAGATTTTATGAAGGAAGTTGAACGCTCAAGTTTTCAATAACACAAACTTGGACGTTAGGTTTCTGTGTTTTGTTACATTTTGCAGTTCTTGTCTCCTATTTCGGTAATATTTATATTTTTGGAGTAATAGTTTTTTAGATGTATATTTCTATCTATATATTCTGATTATCTATATATTCTCCTATACAATACAATTTGGTATTCACCATAAATATGTTACAACATAAAAATAAACATTGAAAACTGGTACAATCGGCAGTATTATCGCTCGTTGCCATTTCTTCCCGACAACCTTATGATGGACAAATGCGATGGACTAGTGCATAGGTCAGTTTGCAGTTATAGTAATTCAGCTCAGTAGCTTATTAAACCATATCAATGACAGAGAAAATAGATACATAATTATTATATATACCTTAAATACATTTTATAGGTTCAAACACAAATGTGTATAAAATACCTATATACACAAACACATACATAAACATACATACTAATATTAAATAAACATATACATACTAGCTGACCCCGCAAGCGTTGTTTTGCCATATAATTTATTTCTAGTGAATGTTTTGGTAGTTAAATAAAAAATAACTAACTTATTGCTTACAATAACTACTTATATGTGGGGATGGGGTCTGGACGCCTGTCGATTGATCTTTTGATCTGATCAACTGATCGATTGATAATATAATTGGTCAGTTATCGACCACTGCGAGAGGAAGATTTCAACTTTAAAGTTGCAATATCGACTGGACGGCAATCGATTATTACAATCACTAATAACAATCGCACTTTCTGTTTTCACTAGGTTAAACACATAAAAAATTATCGTATAACAATGATTAATCAGTTGCAATCTTGCAACCCTATTGCGTATCTATGGATGAAAGTAAAAATACTAATATCGCTATTAAAAATAGGGGGTATATAGAAATATTCACTTATTAAGATTTAGAACCACCCGATGTATGTAGGTATGTATTTACTCAAAATTAGCTAGAAAAACAAATTAACGTACATCATCATCCTCCATGCCTTTTTTATTTTTTTTTATTTCTAAAAAGACAACTCCCGCATTAGGAATTACTCCTGTGTCGCGGGGGACTTTACAAACATACAAACAACGGACACAAGGAACACCCAGATTCAGGTGGGAATCGAACCCACGACCTATAGCATAGCAGTCAGGGTCACTAACCACTAGGCCAACAGGACAACTAAGTTGGGGTCGGCTTTCAGTCTACCTACGATACGGCTGACCTTCGATATGTTACGTGAAGCGACTGCCATTAGACCTCCACAACCCAAGTACTAGTACTAGTAACTACTAGTAACTAGTACCACAGATGTTTGTATGGCAACCCGGATCGAAGACTTAACGTGCTCTCCGAGGCATGGAAGGGTCTCAATGTGTTAAGAATGGTCACCCATCTTAAAACTGACCTGGCTAGTATTACTTAATTTTGTAATGTGGTAACCTACTCGGTTACCACTTAGCCACGAGCCCCTTTTAACAAATTAACTTCTTGGTAACTTTTTTTTAACTTAATTTTTTATTTACTATTGTAACAATGCTAAATTATTCATAATTTAATAAAAAGTAAAAACAAATGACGGAAATTATCTCGACAAATGCATTAAAATATTTGACAATATTTTTTTGTTCTCTCCAGTGGTTCAACATCATCATTTAAATATACTCATTACTCGCAGTTTTATCAGACTAATTAATTCAATTCTTTTGCAAGTACATGGTCTCGAAAAAAATATCCTGGAAGTATAAAATTAAATATCTCCTGTTGTCTTTACTAGAAAAGACAGAAACTGAATTGAAAAATGGCCAGGGATCAATGTTTCTCGATAACATGTCGACTGTCGTTTTATCTGTGTAGATACTGAGTAAAGGATAGCGTATTAAAGTGAACGAATCAGTGGCTTTGTTAGGTCATATATTCTACAACACATAGCTTCATACAAACATATATTTATATTTTATTGTAGTTTGTGTGGATTTTCTTGTTACTTGTTTTTTTAAGAGTATACAATGCTTAGGGTATTATAGTGTATACTCATTTATCGATTTCTGTACGGATAAACCAACTTTGTGTAATATGTCGATGTGTGTTCTCCATTTGCGTCCTAAAACTATAAAACGTTTGTTGTTGTATAGCGATTGCAACGCCATCTACAGTAAAAAAGTTTTTCAATGTAACGTTTGTTAAAAATAAAAGTAACACTACTTAAAATACACCAGAGCTCACAAATCTTTATAATATTTTCTTCAATATACTTGTATAAGTCAAAAATGTTTTCAATCTCTGCCTCAAAACCCAATAAACTGTTGTTGATTTAATTAGGGGTTTTTAATATTTCGGATTACTTGTATTACACGCCTGAACTACCAAAGGGTTACTTATTATGTACTTACTAACTAATGGAAGCAAATTAATCTCAGTTTCTAATAACTTTCGTAATGTGAGTATCGCGTGAGTTCATAAGTAGATGAAAGGCACCGTATAAAGAAATATGAGAAATAAAAGTTAATACTGGCGAAGAAAACTTGCGTACTTATATGACAAATTAATGTATTGTAATGTTCATTCAAATTCTCCTCTATTCAACTACCAACCAATCAACTATCAACCTACTCCTAAATTCAACTAAACACAAAACTAAAATCCAATTGTATTCAGCTGTTTTACCCTAATACATGAACTGTATTTGCTCGACTAAGTTGAAATGATGGGTCCTTTAAGTGTTTCAAATATTTTATCTTATTTTTTATAAATTATAAAAGACATTGGTGTCAATTCTGTTGTATTACTCTCTTGACTATAATTGACTAAATTTTCTTCATACAAAATGTAAACCTTGTACACTTTGAAACAAGGTCTTATTTCAAATTTAAACAAGTAGGTAACATATGTCGCTATCGAAATAAGCAATTTATTTGTCAATTAAAATCTAACACTAGCAGTGGCGAGAGCCGCTATGCGTTGAATGCCATCTCTTTTGCACTGTGTTTTTAGTAAGCGTCTTCGTAGGTGTCGATTAAAATAACGTCATCTTGGTTCGTTTTGAACAAGTTTTTATACGGCATTTGAATAAATGGGGACTCTCGCTGCGTGGAAATAAAGTTGAGTATACGTTGACAGGTTTTAGTGAAATTTAGGAGCGCTGAGAAATAGATGCCAGTAACAAATAGACCTTGTTGCGAAGAAGACAAGGTTGATTTCATAAGAAGAAATTAAGTCAGGTTTTAGTTTAGTCGAGTGTACAATAGAATCGGGACCATAATCGTTTCTATTAGAACCGTAGGTTGACTGTACGCTTCTTATATTTCTAAAATGATGTGACGACAACGACTTCAATTCAAAAGGTTTAGATTTGTTTCATTTTAACATCGATCTAAAATCAGAAAGTTATCACCGATTTTACACATGTACACAATAAAATTTTCCATTCCCATTAGGATTAGGTTCCAATACTCACTGCCACTCAGAAGCGTGAGGTAATAATTTATTCAATCATAAACGGAGACATTCAGAAACTTAGTGAACTCGCTACACAACTGCTTTCCGACCCCCACTCTAACGCTTAACCATAACTAATCTTTTAATCATTTGTCTCTCTCAAACTCTATCTTCCTACTACGTTAACGAACAACGCTATCTAAATAACCTTTTTTGTGTGTACTTCTGAAACATCAAACGTCAAACCGATATTGCCAGCCCTCTAATAACCTCACTCAAACTATCCGCCTGACGTTTCAGAACTCGACGCTTCATCATAGACATATTTATTTTATTCTCTATTTATGAGGTATAGTTTTGTAATAGTTTATAAGTTTATTTTGTTCGTGGTTATACCATCAAGTGAGATTTTCCTGTTTCACTACAACTACTAATAAAACTGCTTCTGTATTTTCAGATATATTAAGTTTTAAGTATATTAATATATTTATATATGTAATAATGATATATTTTTTAATAGTTTTCAAGCCTTTACCGAGCTATTTTCAATATTATCCTTTAAAATTACTTTACAAAAGAAACCACAATTCATGGTGTTTCAAAGTACAGTTAGTAATTAAACTGTCAGTCATTACAGGGTAATTCAACTGTTACTTGCTCTGGTTAAGCTTGATGTACTCATTGTGAAAGCAATTCATTAAACGTTTACAGTAGATTTCAAGAAAGATTGGCTTTACGTTTTTAAATAGGTTATTTAAAAACGTAAAGCGTAACTTTCATAAAATTTTGGTAAAATACCTTCAATTTTAGAAAAGTAAGTTTGTGTAACTTTTTAAGGAACTAGGGACGCACTAGGGAATATCTTCTTTATGAAACATCTCTTACATATTAAATGAAAGAATGATATGGATAAAATATAAGCCAACCGGGAACAACGACTTAACCGATGCCCCATTTACATAAAAAGTTTTCTGAGTATTGATAGCTTATATATGTGGCGGTTGGCGTATTTTTTTAAAGCAAAAATTGTCATGTAAGTTAACTTTGTCCCAATTGTAAGTGTGCAGCTAGTTTTGTGATAGGTTTGAAGTATGTGTATGTCATTTCTTTTTTTCTACACGTTTGTGAATATAAGTAACAACTTAATTAATTTAAAAAAAGCGGTTATGTGATTGTGATTCTAAATATTAATAAGTAATCTATCCATTAATGGTCTTGAAGAGTGTTAATATCTTTCGTTCATAAAATAAAACGTCTTTTATACTTATTTTCAACTGAAATGAACTCGTAAATAAAACAATATGTTTTTGATTAATCTTATCTTCCTGGCTATGTGGTAAGTGGCATCGGCAACCTGTTGAACATATACATAATATGTATGTCGGCGTCAGTGATGGCTGAGCAGAAGAACAACCAACTTTCGGATTCGATGGTATAAGGTTCATTATAATAAAAATCAATATCGTCTCGACTATGTCCGACGACTATGTCCACGTGCCGTCATCTTTTTTCTTCCAGACGTCACGGCGTTTTCCCTTAATTTTATAAAATTATTTGAAACATTGTCTCATCTTAAAATAAAGTCTTAATATAAGTCGTTCTCCACGACACATATAATAATATGTATACACAATAGTGTAATGTTCCAGTTTCCACTGATAAACAGACAGCAATGTAGACGTAAAAGCGAGGATTTAATGTATCTGCTTATCCTAGAGAGAAAAAACATGAATTTTGATAAAATATCGGCGTCCTGATATTTAATATCCCATAAAATTAATACAACAAAGCACACAAATCACACAAGAACGATAGTTCTATTTATTTTGGACGCTACAGCTGTCGAACCGACTACTCTGTGTTCTGAACTTGCCGCGTCAACTTGTCGCTTTTATTGTATCAGTCTTGACAGCTATACGACCCAATTGTATAAGAGGGAGGCCTTTCATTTTGATTGTAATTGTTTATTGGTTGCTACAAAGACGAGTGGAATAAATCGGTGCATTGTTGGCAGTCCTATTATTTATGTGGGAATGTAGGTATTTAACAGTAAATGTATAAACTTTTAATAAATCATTAAAAATATCGTTTTGAATCAAGGCAATTAGACTTATAAGGAATGGTTAATATTTCGAGAAAGGGAATGGTCTCATAAATAAAACTATAAGTACAAGATAAGCATAATGTTGATGGAATGTCCGGAAATGAATAAAAACTTCATCTCAGTAATATTTTTGTGCTATATATATATTGTATATGTGTAAATATATGTAAATTTATATTGCGTATGTAAACTTGTTATTCTGTACGTATACATTACGTATTTATAGTTTAGGTATTTAGTTCTATATGTTTATTGAATTCCCTTTAACGTACACACTTTGCCTCTATTTATTCTTTACTATTCTCTCTTCACTCCCAAGGTTTGATGGAAGAAAACTCAACTGGGTTAAGCTCGCCTTTGTAAATGCTATTTTTTCCTGTATATGATTATGTTGTTTTGTGTACAATAAACAATATGAATAAGAATATGAATACTTACTAGTCAAACCGTAAAATCGGTGAAATGTCTGGTATAATGAGTTATACCCCGAAGAACTGTTTAACATGACATACGGCCGCATTCTACCACCGCATTGATCTACACCGGCAGGACGTTCATCCCCACCCCTTGGAACCTACATGGCCTCGCATGATACGGTTCCAGAGAAATTTCTTACCGTGAACACCGCACTGATCTTCACCGGCAGGACGTTCATCATCACCCCTTAGAACCTAAATGGCCGCGCATGATACGTTTCCAGAGGAAAAAAACAGGCTCTGTTACCGAGATTGACGAACTATCTACCTACAATATGTACGAAATCCTCGGTGTGTGACTCGCATTTTTTCGATTTTTTATTGTTCTGCCCGCTTTTTTAACCGACTTATAAAAAGAGGAGGTTCTCGATTCGGTTGTATTTTAAGAGTGTTTTATGAATTAGTGCGTTTTTTTCAGAATCATCTTTTTAAGTATTTTATTGTTAAAATTTTGTATTATTTTCTCGCGTGTTATGCGTGCTACGTCAAACCGTGGACTGTGGCAATAAAAAAATATTTGAATGTATGTAGATATCGTGCCATCAACATTCACCATTCCAGAGTCATTGCTCATGTATAATATTAAAATAATCTAAGCCAAAACCATGAATATAATGAACTTAAATATATGAAGAATATTAAAAAAAAAACAAAAAATAATCACAAAATGAATATTAACATCGTACATTAACTTTGATAAAGCTGAAGGAAGGTCGTTCATGGAGACGGTTCCTCGTTAAAAGACCCCACGCAACCAAATAACGAGATGTAACTTACTAAGAAATCCTATAAAACGAACTTTGTGAATGCTTTAGGGACCAGAATACCACAATACAAGCACAAGGCTCAGGGCTTTAAATAAAAATATAATGGCAAAAAGATGTTATGAAAAATGACCCAAATTTTTTTCTAATGCCATTTTAGGTACACAACCTATAATTTAGGTAAATGACGTAATGTACGTTTATTGGCTTTGTAATTTGAGAAAAGTATAGAGTGGCAATAGCGCTCCTAACTCTCTTATGATATAGATCTAATGAGTACTTTGTAAACGTTTAATGATGGGTAAAGTTAATTTAAAGTCAGGTTTAGAGTAAAAACTTGTGTGGCCCTTGTTATTTAGATTGCTTTGGAGTATCTCAATGTCTTCCTTCTGTTGAATCATCACAAATAACTGATGAAGTTAGAGACAGATGTCTTGCCTTCTGATCGAATCCATATCCAATTTGGAAAGGACCAGTAACAGATAGTTGCATTTCTTCAGTAAAGTGAATCCCTAGTCATCCTAATATATGTATTGTATATGCAAAACTGTAAAATAGACAATTTTCATTAGGCTACCAGTTAAAATAATATATTTTAAGTTCTACATGGTTCTTACGTGATTCAAGTACCTATATATTACGTTAACCTAGCTACTAAACCCCTATGTGCATGGTTACCGCCCGGTAGTAAGAGTTATTCTTTTAATCAGTTTTTCTAATCTGTGTTTAAATAAAAACACGTCTCGTGAACTTAAGTCCTTTTCAACATAAGCGTACCTGTGAAGACATCCTTTTGTGTAATAACAGTTATTTAAAGGAGTCATAAACGTTAAACTAAATATTTGCTATTATCAAAGCCGCCGAAATCTTAAGGACTGAATTTTCAGAATGGCCTCAGGATTTTTAAGTTAAATTACTTTAAAGATTATCGGATGAGCTTCTTACAAAGTAAACGTCTATTCCAGATGAACTCGCTGTTATTAAAATAGAGAATTAATTTTCAACTTGTTTTTTTACAGATTATCACAATTCATTAAAATTGGTTAAAAAGGATTTCATTTTTACACTTTTGAGGTACGAGTATTAGTAACTAGCCGTCCCCGCAGTTTCACCTACTGCGTGTATGGACACTGCTCCGCTCCTGTTAGTCGTAGTGTGATGTTATATAGCCTATAGTATTCCTCGATGACTGGGCTATCAAACACTAAAATAATTTTTCAATTCGAACCAGTAGTTCCTGAGATTAGCGCGTTCAACCAAACAAACAAATTCTTCAGCTTTATAATATTAGTATGGATTTGATGACATGATTGACCCGGATGATTGCTGACAATAGGTGCCATGCTCGTGAACGGGTGCCGTCAGTCAAGGCTGGTATCAGTGCTAATGCTTAACAATATGGTAGAAAGGACTCATTACACATTTACGAGTAACTCCCCCTTATAAACAATTTACTCATAACGAAATCCGTAAAAAATATTCTTGGAACTTCTTGCCTGGTGTTATCTAAGTACTGGAACAGCCAACTAGCTTAACGACTTACTGACTGACTCTTATTCCTGACGATTTAAAAACTTAATTGAAATAAATGATTTTGATTATCAAAACTACTGAACGGATTTTCATGCGGTTTTCACTAATAGACAGAGTGATTCATGACGAAGGTTTAGGTGTATAATTTGTTAAGATTTTATTAAATTGATGGAAATAATTGGAAAAGTCATGTCTATAAAGTGTGCACGAAGATTAATAAGTTAGTAAATGTGATCTATAAACCGAGTAAAACCTCTACCCCGGAAACCGTACTTCGGCGTACCATGGCTATGTGTTCTCGGTTTTGAATTATGGCCTCATACTGTGGGATAACTAATCAAAAATCAAAGGACTTTTAAAAAGCTTTCCTAGCACAAAAACAAGTGTGTTAGAGCCATTGCTGGTATAACATCGTGGCCACTTTTAAAAAAAAAATCAAGTTCCATTAACAAGCATGTACATCTTGGAGCCGGTTAAGTTTGTTCAGCCAAACACTAATTTATGTAAGTTAGCTAAGGATTTGTTTCTTAGAAACACAAGAAACCCAGACAGAATTGTTGTGACAAAAGTACAACAAAAACAATTATGTAATTAAAAAAACTGTAATGCTATGTGTGGACGTATCTATAATGCAATTCCTGATATTATAAAAGAATTACCTATAAATTTATTTCGAACAAAATTTAAAATGTGGCTTGTTGAGAAATGCTATTACTCAGTATCAGAATTAATAAACAGTAGAAGTGATAAAAATTGTAAACTTGCATGACCATCATAATTATATTTTTGACATTTAACATACTTAACTATAATATTGTAACTTAATAATCCATGTACATATTGACTATTTTCATATTTGCATGTCGTTAAACGACAAAATGTATCTGGCTCTGTTTGTTAAACATTTGTCTATAGTTGGTGTACCTACATTTTAAGCTAATAAACGTATTCTATTCAAATATGTTGATGATTGTTGAAGGTTGCTAGTTATTTTTATAACGAATTAACACTGTGAGCATTCAAGTAATGACAAAATAAGGCGCACATTGGACGAGGCCTACGTCCAGCCAGTGGACTGCTATAGACTATTTGATTGATTAAATGACAAAATGTAAAATTTATTGAAACTCCTCCTGTGAGTGATTGTGTGATGCGATTGAATAGTCGATAAAGGTCGACGCCGGTGTTATTTTCTCATTAAAAACTGAACACTACCCAAATTTATGTACCAGGTCCCACTTATTCTACGCAAACGTTAGAATATCTGCCTCCATAATGTTTCTCTCTTTGATCATCATAGAGAGAATAGAAACATCATAGAGGCTGACATCCGACCGTTTCGTGAAGTTGTTAAGACGGTATTTTACAGGGGTACTTACTATTAATTATCGCAACAATTGACAACTATATCTAGATATCCTTTCGCCATTCAGCGACTACAATTTAATAGGAATTTTCTCAATGCTTTGCTTTCCCAAAAGAAAGCATCTTGTGAGCAGCTCTGAAGGTTACTTTTGCAAACTCTTTAGGTGATGTTTTTTAATGAGTACCTATATGCATTTGTTTATATTACATCAAAAAAAATTAACCGTCTCAATTTCTATACGATGAAGCTTCAATGTACAATATAACAAAGGATTCTCAATATTAAATTTTCTTATAAATAAAGCTTTCGACTATGCTTAGGTTAAATAACCTAAATTAATTAATTACGAGAAATCTTGCAAGAGTGACTTTAATCCCAGACCCAGGAGGAGTCGTTAATCACGAGCCTTTTAAGGAGTAACGCAGAATCATCTGCTTTAAGAATGTTAAATTAATGAGTTCTCATATTTTGCGGATGAATTGCTGGGTTGGCGGGTCAAGATAAACGGCGTTTATGAAAAGAATTTTGTTTTCAATAACTATATAAATTAGTACAGTTATGTTATTTTTGACTGGCCTGTTGGTCTAGTGGTTAGTGACTCTGACTGCTAAGCCAGAGGTCGTGGGTTCGATTCCCACCCAGGACAAATAATTGTGTGATGAGCACGATAATTTGTTCTGTGTCTGGCTGTAATTTATCTATAATATGTATGTATTTAGTAATATATAAGTATGTTTATCAGCAGTCTGGTTATCATAGTACAGGCTCTGCCTAGTTTGGGATCAGACGGCCGTGTGTGAGATGTGTGGAGTTATTATTATTATTATAAAATAAATTTCAATTTTCAATTAATTAATAATAATTTATAACAAATTCTAGAAAAGAAGACTAATTCTCAAGTTATGACCCCATTGCCCTATGCCTTACAAGAACAAAAATGGACCGTGGTGAAAGGACAGATATAAAAAAATCTGAAAAGTTGTAGGAACCATTACGGGCCATTGGGGTCTAAATCGGCATCTTTTCACCATCAATACGATAGACAGCCCTCTATACAGAAGATATCTCAACGCACAGGAAACACGTCGGCCTGGACTGCGAAGAAGTGGCTACACAACGGACAAGTATCCTCGCGGGTGTGAGGTCACTCCTAGAAGCCTGTGAACGTCCCAGGCCGCATATCTAGCATATTATCTGAACGCATAATGTACCATCTGCGAGTCTAAATGCAGAAACAGAGCCCTTTACCAATACAATAACAAATACGTGGAAGAATAATCGTACAGCAGGTAGCATTAAGTTGTAACATATAATTGATACTAACGTGAAGCGAGAATGAAAAATTTAACTTTTAAGAGACAGGTATACTTACGTCAATACTTTGTAGTCTTATAACTTTTAACATTTTTCTTGGCTTCTCTGAAACAAGGGTACTTTATACAATTACTTGTAAGTAAAGTAAGCCAATGTGTTGGATTAAACTGTTGCTCTTTACGATTCTATAGTACACGAAAGACAATAAAGTTTCCTCAATCGTATCAGAAGCTGATCAAATTTTGACAACTTAGTTTTCGTAGCTCTAGAGACTAGACCGGACTGCAACGTCAAGGACTGCGGGTTTGATGCTCACTTACTTTTGATGTATGAATTTAAAAAAAAAAACTCCAAGTATAATTTTAATCGACTTCAAAAAAATTTATACCTATTTATACCTGTATGATTGTCCGTCCGCAATTTTTTTTTAAGTAAAGTCCCATTTTTCATTATTGTTTTACTAAAGTGTTATACAGATTTTCAGGAAGGATTTAGTATTTTATACTTCGTATTCATTCATTTTGTACTTTGTATTTATCGGTTAATTTTTTTCACAATCAATTTCGCTGAAGTCGGTTTACTTCATGCAAATAACATTATTGGATCTATTTTTTCTGGTTCATTTAAATCTAAGCTCTTTCGGTAAATTGTGAAGGGCTTGGAATTAGATCCAAATAGAAACAATTTTAAATTAATTTGGGACGACGCTTCTAAAATCTGCAGTATATACATGTACTCGTATGTGTATTACATCTTTCTTAATTTATTAAATGATTCTGAAACCAGCTAGAACGTTTTAAGCAAGCACTTTACTTTCGTATCATTTTCTCCGAAAAACAGACGTTTTCTGTTGGAGTATGTTGAAAATTGTTTCTGATCTAATTTTAGACTGAACATTGATGCAGATTGGAAAGCGCGGGAATGTAATTGGAAGGGAAGTGACGATTCGTGTTTGGTATTACATTTGTTTCAAGTGAAAACGATATAATACTTTTTAAAGAAGCGATTGCTATTGATAACAGAGCAAATAAAAAAAAAGTATTATTTATTGCCAAGAAAACGGATAATAGACGCCTGCATGTAGTTGAAATGCGAATATTGAGATGGATGTGTAGTGTGACTAAAATGGCCAAGGTGAGGAATTAATAAATTAGAGGAAGCCTAAAAGTAGCGACAGTTTATGAAAAGTTGAGGACGTTGATTTTATGAACATGTGATGTGGAGAAATTAATAAAATGTGCAAAAGAGCTTTTGCCTTTAAGTTGAGTTGGATCCAGGGCGACCAAAAAAAAAGATAGATGGACTGCGTGAAAGAAGATATGGCTAGATATTGACTAAGCTGTGAAATGACGAATAATAGAGAAGAATAGAAAAAGAGAACACATTACGACTACACCAAATAAATTCGGGATAAGGGTAAGAAGATAATTTATAGTAACTTATAGCCGAAAGTTATTATTCTTTAAAAGAAGTAAATTACGTCATATATATTTCTAGCAAAACTCTTTCCAAGTATCAATTATATAAAAAACATGTCTATAATGCAGTACTGCAGTAAATAAGACTCGTTGTAATGTTCATGAAATATTATAAGCTATGTTTCATCATAAACAATATTAAAAATAAAAAGAGGCAAAAATATAACGATATATCCTATTGGACATTGCTTTTTATTTCAAACCATCTGTGTATCATAAAAGGTATTTTCTCTAAGGTTAAATCTGATTAGCTTTAAGCTTAAAGGAAATATTTTGAGGCAACACACCTGTGGTGCAATAAAACGCAATGTATGTAATCTCGTAAAGACGGCGATAAGTGGCCACCTGGCATTGCTGGAAACACTTTCCTCGATACTGCTAACTCAGCGGGTCGAATGTGTATAGAAAACGGTCGACTATATTTACGTTAGATATAAGAAGGTTTGCGTCACAATAATCTAGTTAAAGTTAAGTTCCGGTATATAACTTTTATTACTTTTTAGAATTCCACAATAAATTTCTTATCTATTATGTTTAATTTATAATAATAATTTGTCATAATTTTGGCTTCATACTTTTTTTTTCAATAACACCAATAATAGGTATTTTTGAATTGTCAGGAGTAGGAGTCAGTCAGACTCGTGAAGCTAGTTGCCTGTTTCAATACGTAGATCCTATGGAGAAGAATATTTAAGAAATGCCAAGGACACTCTTTTTCAAAATGTTTTTTACAAATTTTTGGTTACGCATTTAAGCGTAAATAAAATGTGAGGACGATGTAAAATTTTATTCTAACATATCAATACACGCGCTAATTACTACTATACAGATTAAAAAAATAGCAGTCCAGAGATGACCAGCCCCGACCAATGGCACTAAATAAGTGACTATACAGTTCTCACATGAACAATTCAAAAAAAAATTAATTAAACTTAAAAAATCACAGTAATAAATAATAAAAAAAAATGTAATACCTTCAATGTCAACACAGTATACCTATAGATAATGTCAATGTTGAGTAAATTTAACAATGTAACAACTAACAACTAATAGTAATGAAAATATTAATAAAAAGATACGTTACAAATAACAAAAAAAAAAAAAAAAAGTAGAATCTAAAGACCACTACAACTAACTGTGCAACATGTACAGTGCTGTGGACCTGGACGAGCATTTTGCCAAGCAGTGTTATCAATCATAAAATCATCAAGTTTCTAATATGCTTGTTTACATAGTGTGCGTTTAAATTTTTTATCACTTAATTGAAGGATATAGATAAATAGAACTTAACACAGTACCCCATAAAAGACTTTTGCACTTTTGTTAATCAAAATTTTGGTTGAACTAATTTATTTCTTTGTCTAGTAATATAATTATGTCTTTCACACCATTTTGTAAAGAGATGCAAATTTTTTCTAACATACATGATGTTTTCCTGAATATACTGACTAGGCACCGTCAAGATATTATTTCCTTAAATAGATCCCTGAGCGATTTGCGACTACGTAAATTAATGGCTCTGATAGCTCTTTTCTGCAGAACGAATATAGATTCTACATCTGCGGCACGCCCCCATAATAAAATGCCATAAGACATGACACTGTGGAAATAACTAAACTAGTTGTGCTGTATATATGTCTGTTAGTTGGCGAACTTTCCTGTTACTGTTACGAATAACTCGCGGGCGCCATCTATTGTCGACTATAGGAAGTCATAGAGGGCGATAATTACCTAAAGTGAAATATACGCCATCTGTTGATAATATACGGAACTAGTAGTCCATGAATAGAATGTGCCACGATGTATTGGAAAGTTCTAGTGTATTTTCGAATTTTCGGGAGATGTCGTGATCTGTCTGTAAGGTAGCCTTTGGTATATAAGACGCACGTGCAAGTGCAAGTGAATTTAGAAGTGTAATAATAATAATTAATTGTAATTGTGTTGTTTTGTTTCTCTGTGAATTTTGTGATTTATTAAAATACATTGTGTATATTTTAGTAATAAATTGGTGTAATTTTCTAATCCCGAACTTCCGCTCGTAACAATACTGTAAGTTATGATATTAACCTGATAAAAAATGAGTAATATGATATAGCATTAGGTAATGTTGGGCCAGTTGGTACTTGGCAACATTTAGAGTTAAGAGTAGTATTAACTAAATATAAATTTCATATTTTTAAACCCCGACACACAAGAAACGGCAAACCGCACTATGTACCATATTTATAGAGCCAACTTTTTCTCTTAAATCAGCATGTTAGACACTTGAAATGTTGACAACCTACAGACAGCATTTCAAGTGTCTAAAATGTCTTCACCTTTTTCCAACGGCTACCTGAGTTTAATTGTATTGTATCTTATTCATGATCGATACAATCACAGCCGTTGCACTATCGTGGGAGGGCACTTATCTGGGAAAACAAGTCCAGTCTTAGTTTTGAAGCCGCTTTTTGCTAGACCCATTTTTGACCTACAGTTTCGAGTGCTTTTAGAAATTAATTTTATTCTCTGTTAACTATTACTACTAAAGTTTACATGAACAACAAAGGCATAAATTATGTAGTTATCATTAAAAAAAACTTTCTATTCCAAAATGTAAAAAATGGTTGGATGTGCTTATTCCAAAAATGAATTTTTTTATTTAAGGAAAATGCAGATGATACCTACATCACAACACCCAAGAAAGGTTCAAGGACATATTTTTACGACCAACTGCCTTTTTACAGCAAAATATCGGCTTCCTTGTAGCAGCCCAAAACATTTTGTAAGATAACTTCAGCACTCGAGTAAAGGTAAACAATATTCAAATGTAGCAAGTGTCTTAAAATATTTACGCGAAGATGACGTCGTTTCATCAACGAGTCTTTTGAAAATGTATTTTATATTCTACTAGCTGCGCCCCGCGGTTTTACCCGCGTAAGTCCCTCGTTAAGTTTTCTTAAATTTTCTAATTTTACGCGAAACTTTCTTAATTTTTTCTTTCATAAGAACCTTCTCCTGACAATAAAAAAACACAAAAAAAAAAGAATTAGCAAAATCGGTCCAGGATGGGATTAATTTATATATATATATATATATAGATTTGCAACAGCTTAAGATTAGTTGTAATAAAACAAGTTATTTGCTAAGGGACTAACTGACCACTTTAGAAGTCAGCGTGTTTGTTATAGCATGTTGGTCCGCAATGGGTCTATTTTATAGAAATGAATCATTGGTGAGCAAGCTGCCGGAGTGTAAGAGGGTACGAATATTCGTCAAACTTGGCCACACTTTTTCAAAACCTCAGTTACCTTTTTTTGATGATATTTACCCATAACATACATATGAAGTAAGACAGTAATGTCAAACTACTTTAGAAATTACCAGCTGTTGCCAGCGACTTCGTTCGCGTGGAAATTTTGGTGAAATCTATCCCACGGGAACAGTACATTTTTCTGGAATAAAAAATAGCCTGTATGCTATTCCAGACTATAATCTATATCTGTGCCAAATTTCATTTAAATTCGTTCAAGCCGTTATTGCGCGAAAAAAGTATCTCACAAACTTTTGCCTTTTAATATTAGTAAGATATTTTCTGATTTAATGATGATGGCATTCTGCTAAAACACCAAACTGTCTTTTACAATAGTCAGCCACTTACAATCTGTAACACAGGTACACATCCCTGGTTCGAAACAATCTAAGAACTCAGAAGAACCGCTACCTAAGCCCGTTTTTCATATTCTATTTTCATCAGTTAAGACAGGTGAGCATTTCAATTTATGACGCGCAAGGTGTACTCGGGCCCTTTGTTCCAATTTACCCAACATTGCGAGAAGCAATCATGATAAAGGAATATATTGGAAAAATCTCTCGCTTCCTTTGTGACAATGTGAGATTTTCCTGAAACGACAATCAGTATTTGTAGACACGAAACGGGTCCGAGTAAATAGACAATTTTGAACATATTATCATTGAGATTTGAATTAGTGCTTTTTCGAGCAAGTTCTTCTGTAATAGTATTCGGTCTTTAAATATTAACAATGACGGAAGATTTTTATTGGGAAAAACAAGTGTAGAAATATGATGTACATCGAAGACAACACATGTCCTACTTTTTTCACAAATTACAAAATGTGTGAAGTGCTTTTTCTGGCCTCATGTCCCTTAACAGTATGAAAGTATTTTGTTAAATAAATTATTTCCTTACCCATTAATAATAATAATAACTTGACACATCTCACACACGGCCGTCTGCTCCCACAGGTATGCGACCCTGCTCGAGCTATTGCTTACACTACCCAATCAATCAATTTCAATTTCAATGTACTTGAAATTGATGAATTTCCCATCTCTAATTTCTAAAGTTTCTGACCCAAATGAACCAAATATCTGACGAGGCCAAAATTCTTCATAGTTGATGACTTGTGACGTAACTGCTAGACGTCATCGCGTCAAACCCAGCCACGTAAGTGGATATTACACCAGTTAATTTAGAGCGATATCACTCTTTCTTGTGAGATATATTTGCCGTGAATCGTTTAGTGACGTGAAGAGGAAATATTGACGTGTAATTGGAACGCCCGTGAAATAATTTTTTGACGTGGTACGATAGTTTATTTTTGTACAGATATTTTTATGACAGTATGTAATATCTGTACAAAAACAAACCAACAGTCTACAAGAACGTAACTGGTTACCTGGTTAGGTGAGCTTGTAACATATTTCATTTTGTTGACGATACTGAAGAACCTGAAAAGACAGAAGGAGAAACTGAAAAGGCTTGAATATAAATAAAGCTCAATAGTGTTTCGTTTGGGCCAAACAGCAACCAGTTTTGTAAAATAGTAGTTTAGAAATTCCTAAGGACAGCTTCATACCAATCACGATTAATAGAGAATCAGGAATGTAGTATCGCGAACTTAGATTAATCACCGAAGGATTGTACCAATAATGATAATTTAAGTATCATGTGACTTAAATTATAAAAATTATACATAATACATACATACATAATACGTTGAAATTTAAATTACTATGTGTAGACTACACAAAGCGTTGTAAAAAAAATCATTTATTGCCGCTGCATCTTAGATGGGATATTTCAGTTGTCAGCTTTTTAATGAAGATCGCGCAGGGTATTGTTGACAGTCCGATCTCCTCAGCATGAGTGCTCTTATAACTCCCACAGGAAGATTAAGGAAACCAATACTTCTTCACATCCCACCCAGCCTCACTCAAATTGCTTCCTACCACGCTGTTGCTATCGATTTAATAATCTGAATTTAGACAACCGCTTTGATTTATTCGCAGGTAGTATTAGAGCCATTAAGAGTGCAGTCACTAGAGATTTTATGAACAGTTAAATGATCATAAACTGGGCATATCTATTTATATTATGTATATCTTAAGACGATTAGTTTAAGCATTTCGGCTTTTAATGTGAAAGCTTGTAATTGGCATTTAGCCTAGTCAACCTAGCCGTTTTGTGATAAAAAAATGAACATTTCGATTACCACGCATTTTTATTTTTGGATAAATAGTAAAAAAAATACGCTGATTAAGAATTTCGATACCCGCAGTTTGGACAAGTGGGGCGTCATTCTTTTTTTTTAACAATTTACCGAAAAAATAGACTATTTTTTACATTTCGTGTGATTTCGATATACGTTTGCAGTACGTTTTTCGTCATATATGTCTAAAACTTTTTGTTCTCTATTAAATTACCTACAAAATGAGACTTGTATAAAGTCGCTAAGTGCCTTTATTTAACGGTAAATGAAGGTTAAAGTTAAAAAGAGCGTTTTTTTAACATTTCAAAACTTTGAAAGGAACGTACGTAGAAATCTGAAACTTTCTGAAATTGTAGCTTGTTTCTGAAATTGATGATATTAAAAAGTGTTAATATATATAATAATAATAAAATAAAATAAAATAAACATACGTATAAAAAACCTTACACATTTGTTAATTTCTTCGTTAAATAGTAACTGAGAAGGGAAAACCCACCACTCACTTGCTGCTTTAATCGTTTCTGAAAATGTCTCACGTAAATGCAATACACGTGTCGAAGTATCACTTTGTACCAGAGGAAGATTGTGGTTTAGATTTTTGGAGGTACACTCACACCTAAGCAGATTTGCGTAGATGGAGTTTATTTGACATCTCAGTACACAATTATGCTTTGAAAAGGTCGTAAGGGCCACTATTTATGGCGACAAATATATCTGGACAGTATTATATTTATCGAAAGTACTAACAAACTATTCCTGAAACCAACCTTTCATCAAACAACACGTTGTCATTACTTGGAATAAGGCATGTCTCATGGTTACTTTTGCATGCAAGCCGCTTTTTTGTATATGACACAAGAGCTCACCATGATAATATATTACCTACTTCCTATCCCAATATATCACTTTTATATTTCAAGACAAGAAGCAATATATCTCGCCCTCGTAATTAACTTCCACGGCGTGTTACGTACACTTAGTTTTTTCAATATTCTTGCCAACACAGAAATTAAATATCCAAGGTTTTGTTATTTTGCAGTACAACCCACGTATACCTGTCTATGTTTTTAATAAAAGCCTCAATATTTTGGGCAAGGGTTTGCACAATACCTTTATCCTCACAATACTGTAAATATGAAACAGTAATTGTACTGTTACCTACTTAATATTCTATGGGTAGCGAACAGTTAGTAAACTAATAATATTTTGTTAAAAAAAATCTTTCATTTTTTGAATCAGCAAAGAAGAAGATTTAAGTACACGTAGTTGAGAGTAGTTAATTGTTAAATGTGATTTCACCTATTGATTGATTTCAGATATTGATCCAGTGAAACGACATCTACTATATGTATTTTTGGTTTTATCTCGTCAATATCACCTCAACACACCTGATGGTAAGATAGATTAAGGTCTAATGATTAAATTATATTACTAGCAATTTAGATATTATAGTTACTAGCAATTTTAAAATTGTGATTTTCAGTTTGACGGCCTTGGTGATATAACTTACCAAATTCTTAATCTGTAACCTATCAATATTATTAATAGAACATTGAAATTACAAGGTAACCGGTAGTCCCTGTACTAGATAAATACCAGGTATCTATTCTTATGAACAAAATTAGAATAATCTACTGAGTGATGTTAGTGTATAAAACTACATGAGTATGCTTCTATAGTCAACAGTAACAACGATGCCTACATTACGTATGCTTATCAGGAAAGCCTTAGAAAAAAGCATTTCTAAACGCGTGTAATATCAGTAACTTAAGCTATACGAATCCCTATAGTATCTCAATATTTTCAGGTAGAACGGGTTCTGGAATTTATATTGCCTATATTCAAAATAAGGTGGCAGCTTTTTGGAAATGTATACGTAATGTATTATAACATATTATAATATTTGTTACATGTTATGCGTATAAATATTGATCTAGGTCTCATCTCATCTCTCATATGCGTGTAATAGATTCTATAAAAATTTATAAAAATTTAGGTGCCAACATGACCATATTACACAAAGCCAAAGTGGCCGGTACTTGTATTTTAATTATGTCTACATTTAAAATAATGATACGATTGTAGGGCATGTTGGTTTTATTTTGTTAAAGAACTGTGTAAAGAACTGTGTTGAATTGTTATAAATACCCCGTCTGGGTCCAATATCGGGCATTGTATTGCAAGCCTTGGAACTGGAAGGACCTTGCGACTACTAAGTTACGTAAGTTGTTATACTTTATCTAATCTAATATATTTTGCTGTTGGTAATCTATAAATTCTATAATGAAACTAATGCCCTATATCTTAAAATAGGAGAATTATGTTGTGATGATTTATTATTCACATTGTGTTCTAATTAGTATTCTACTACCTTATATAATATGATTAATATGCTTATACGAATATATGATATACACAATTATTATAAGCAATGTAACTAGTACCTTGTAAAGAAAACATGTTAAAAAGAGTGCCCTTGGAGTTTCTTGCCTGTTCTTCTCCAAAGGATCTACTTATTGGAACAGGCAACTAGAGTCACGACCGACTTATACTCACTGACTCCTACTCTTGACAATTACAACTGGTTTACTTTAAATAATTTTGATTTGATTTATTGTTTCTTATTATTCCTGTTACCGCCATCCATAAACCATTATGATTGTTAATAACCTCTGTAACTGTATCTAGATAGTTAATTAATGTATTTTATTTGAGGATTTAAGCTTAAAATTGTAACACGTGCAAAACGATCGTGATTGTAGTCTTGTCTTATCGTATTGTCGCAACACGATTTTTTAGCGGATATTACTTTTCAATCTAAGTACAATAACATTGTGTCCTGTTATACGGCCATAATCGATGTGCCAAATGTATCTCAAATGGACAAAAAATATAACATTTTATGTTTTTAACTCGTTATTTTGTGTGAATATAATGGTAAAAAATATTTTTTACGTTTTGAGATTAAACTTTAATCTTGAATAACTTTTAAACGAGCTGACTTAGCGAAAAATTAAATCCGACCTTTTTTGTAAATCGTTTAATTTCCTACACGCAGACGTATTGAATTGCCATTATGATACCGTGCATTTGAAATATTTATGCGAAGTCTTCGATGGACTCCTTGAATGAGCAAATAAATAAGTACTCAACATGGTTCCTAGAAGGGCTAAACTGCAAAAGAATTGTTACGCAATGTGCGTATTAGTGTACAATAAGATTCCAGTTCAAGTCGGGGAGCTGCCCCTGAATAAGTTTGTACCATGTTTCAGTGAGTGGCTTTTGCAAAACGTGTTTTATTAGGTTAAGGAATTTCTGAATCATAATATATGAATATGAGTATGAGTAAAGCAAAGTTGCATAGCTTTTAAGTTTTGGCTTGGTTTTGCCTGCTGTCTTCGATGGCTAAGTAGAAGCCTAATTATGTTTAATTATTTGAACTTTTTGATTATTCTGACATTCGATAAAACAATAATAATAAGATTAATGTAATAATAATGTAGTGTATGTAGTTTTTAGTTGTCAAATCAATGTTGACTAAAGTTGCTTGCACTTAAATGTTTAGCTCGTAAGACCTGATGTACCTACATTATTATGCAAATAAATAAATTTGAATTTGAGCGCTGGTTATTATATAAACCTAGCTGAAGTACAGTACAATACTTAGTTATCCCCGATTTTTTAATTTTTAGCATGTTTTTTCATTAGCTTAGATACATATTGTCATATTAGAATGATAGTCATAATTTATCAATAACTCTTATGTAAGACAGCATAACTTTATGAAGCATAAAGGTAAAATATAAAACGATATTTTTAAGCAAACAAACTCACTAGGCATTAAAATGAGATTCCTCATTACGGTTAAGGAAAATAATTTAATACCGTAATTTATGATATTCAACCTCCTTCAACTCAATCCAGTCCGACTCATGACAGAAACCGATTAGATGCAAAGCTTAGTGCAAGTGACAGTGAAGCTAACTCCGGAATATTCTCAAGTCAACGCGTAGTTCATACAAAGCCGATTACGAGGCAGATAAGTACCTACAGTCATTCATCTCAAATAACATTGCAAACCACGAAGTAATTTCTCCATTTCTTTTGCTATAATTGATTATAAAATATAGAGATTATTATTTGAGGTTTTGTTACTTTGTATCAAATAAGTAAAGAAAGTCATTATTACTAGACATTTGAATGATTACTGATTACATTTGAAATTTTTGTTTTCTGCAATTTTGGGTAGCAATATTATTTATAATGTAGGATAAGTTGGTTTTATAACTTTACGTAATTTATCCACTGTCCATTCTTCAGATTAGTGATGTCCCATTTTTACAGAGCAACTGGACAAAATGGTATACATACACCCACGCCTGTTTCCCTGTAAGGGTAGGTAGAGGCGTATTTTACGTTGTGAAAGTCAAGCCTAGTCTTGATTATGCTCAATTTGCTTTGACAAAGAAGCACAATGAGGAATCGCATTCTTGATCTTGTTGTGTTGGTCAAGAAGTTACAAAATCAAATAAGTAGAACGTGAAGAAATAGAAGGGTAATAAAACAAAGAGAGAACTCAGGTGTCAAAGTTATTATAACGCTTGGACGGTATCCAGAACATTACAAGATCGAGTTTTATTTTGAGACCCAAGAGATGTAATGATTCTCAAATAAAGCCGTCCTCGTGGACCCGCCACAGAAGACCGGCATAATTACTTATAGTTGTGTCCCTGCGGGTTCCAAGACCGATTAACTTTTCCTTTGATTCGCCAGGTATTCTATTTATTCTGCGATGTTTTAGTTACATTTGATGGAGTCATTTTCAAGTTATAAAACTCATTTTGACCGCTTTGAAAACTCGTGCAATAGTATCTACTTATAATAATGATCGTTGCTGATCTAGATCCTATTTAAGTCCAATCACTTAATAACTTTTTGTAATTGTGTTTTTATTACTTTCTGTCATTGTTAGTCTTATGACATAAATTACAAAAAAAAAAAAATTACGACATTTTGTCCTAATTTTTTTTTATTGATATACTAGCAGCGCCCCGCGGTTTCACCCGCGTAAGTCCCGATCCCGTGGAAATATCGAGATAAAAAGCCTATACGTTAATCCAGGTCTCCAGGTATTTACATACCAAGTTTCATCGTAATCGGTTCAGAGGTTTCTGCGTGAAAGAGTAACAAACTTCCATCCATTCATCCTTCTATCCAAACTTTCACATTTATAATATTAGTGGGATGATGGCATAGTGACTTTAATTGAGTAGTAACTAAAAATGAGCTTTAATTTGGAAACTGTTGACATTTGGCACACTGCATCCTTCTCTCATAAATGATGAGGTGCTTTAAATGTTAGCAATTTACATTTACAGCAACTAAACATATACGTAAACCGAAAATAGGTAAAATACTCGTGCGTTATAAACGGATAAAATCATATTAATGGTTTGATTTTTAGGCCTGGCTAACAAGAGGTTGACGTGACCTAAGAAACGTACATGTCTTTACAAAAGAAAGAACTTAGAAGGAAAACCATAGTAGTGAAGTGGCTGGACTTCAGAATTAAAATCTCTTGAATCGGAATCAAATACTTTCTTAACAAGTTTTATCAGAAATCTGAACAGAAAACAACACTACACTTTCAGCTTCTAAATAAACTTTTCTGCGACAATACAGGTGCTAGAACAGAGCGAACGAGTAAGTGCGAAGTACGAGGTGCGAGAACTTTGATAACGAGAACACGAACTTATCCATCACATAAGTTACTACGGTATTTGGAACAAGCTGTACGTACTCGTGAGACATATCATTTGTATTACTTCTATCAAATTGGCAACTACCTGAAAGCTAACAGAGTAGTCGTAATTTCACAATAATGTTTTATGTAATGCTTGCTTTTGTTATTTGTCTGGTCATTTTTTTTTTTTTCTGTACTAATGTGACTACCTAACATCATTTCCGGTGGATAGAACTGGTCTAATAAATAATACACAAACACTTGCTACTTGAAGAACTTCCTACGTGAGGTAGAAAGTTCTTCATCCACCCGCACATTTTCGATATATATATATTTTTTTATGGTATAGGGGCAAACGAGCAGACGGGTCACCTGATGGTAAATGACTACCGCCGCCCATGGGCACCTGTAACTCGAGAGTCACAAGTGCGTTGCCGCCCTTTAAGGTGGGAGTAGGAGAAGAGGGGGAGGGGGAGAAGATTGGGGAAAGTGGAAGGACGGGAATAAGGGGAGAGGGAAGGGTTAGGGCCTCTGGTAACCTCACTCACGCGGCGAAATGCAATGCAAGCATTGCTTCACTGCTGGTTTTCTGTGAGGCCGTGGTATCGAGTGGAGTCTAGCTGACCCATACGTGCCAAAGCACGCTGAACCAACGTGTCCCTATTCTGGTGTTTATCCGACTAAAAAGCAATGCTGGCATGTTCTTCATTACCGTATTCCACGCTGTAGATAACATAAAACCATCTCAAATTAACAAGTGTTTGTGCATTATTTAGACCAGCTCCATCCAGGGGGAATCATATTAGGGGATTTTTTATAGGGACGTGCGCCACTGAGCTTGTCAGCCTGGGACTACGGCCGGTGCAATCTGGTCGAAACGTCAGGCAATTCAAAAGTATGTAATACTCATTACGTGATCGCGTTACTTTCAATACGTTTCCTCTTCCTGAATACTGTTATATTTAAAAACTGGTACGATCACGTATTAAGCGGTCTGGGTGTATCGGGCGGAATAATATATACCTACTTATATAACTACTTGGCTTGCTGCAAAGTTTAGAACAGAGTTCCTCACTTTTGTATAGTTCAGTAACGAGGGCGTGGTTATGTAGCAAGAAATTAATACCATAACTTGGAATATGGGGCATGAATTAACAGGGCATGAACCGTGTTCTGTACTTATTATTGACCTGGAAAACATACACTAATCAAATTGGTGATATAATGAAAAAAAGGACAGTGACATTAGAGGATCCTCGAATAAATAGACTGTCGTTCGCTCGCTGTTTCATTTAATACTTTTACGTTGATGAAACCTAAACCCAGCCGTCAAATGACATCCTTATAACGTGAGTACAAGTTGCGATCAAAGCAAAATTAAAAAATCACCGGGCCTGTTGGTCTAGTGGTTAGTGATTCCTGAGCCAGAGGTCGTGGGTTAGATTCCCCCGCAGGACAAATAATTGTTCTGTAACTGAGTGTAATTTATCTATTACATGTATGTATTTAGTATGTTTATCAGCAATCTGGTTACCATAGTACAAGCTCTGTATATATATATATATAAAGTGTCATGTTATAAAAAAAAAACCGGACAAGTGCGAGTCTCACTCGCGAACCGAGGGTCCCGTAAGCAAACTAACTTGTATTTAGATAGTACGTCTATCTCCGGAATCAATTCTCAAAGATTTTTGCCCGTGTTATCCGTAAGACAAACTTAACTTTGCGGTTGCGAAGTACGAAAAAAAAAATCGGACAAATGCGAGTCTAACTCGCGCACCGAGGGTAAATATACTCTCCCATAGATCGATGTACGACAAAGTCAACTTTCCAACCACCCAAATATAAGTTTGTAATCACAGAAACTATTTCTTTATGTGATATAACAAAAAATTAACGATTTTTTTTTTATTTGTGCTGTTAGATCTTGCTACTTATCAAATTTCATGATTCTAGGTCAATGGGAAGTACCCTATAAGTATTGATTTACCTGCGAAATGTTCAAATTTGGTCAAATCTAAGGCCTAAGTGGCCATATCTTTTGATTGCGTTGACTTAGAAGCTTGATTTTTTTACAGCTTCAAGGGACTGCTATGTATTTGGTACTAATTTCAACTTATTGGGTCTACGGTTTCCTGAAAAATAGGGTCTCGACAGAGAGACAGACGGACAAAGTGATTCTATAAGGATTCCTTTTTTTCCTTTAGAGGAACTGAACCCTAAAAAGACTCGTATGTAGACTTCAAACTCATAACAGCTTACGCGTTGCGCGCTCATGACGGGCTGTTGTTTTAAATGGCACCGCAGTGAAAAAGGCGTGGATTTACAATGTTCGCCCAGTCGACGAATTACTTGAAAATTTGAGTACAACATACATATATGAATTTGCATGTTTTTTAAATTTTATTCGTGCATTTTACATAGGAAACCAAACACTTTTAAAACACTGAAGCCCCGTCGAAGATAGGAGAAATGTTCCTAAACTTTTACATCAACTTAAGCTCGTCAATCTTATCTAGATGGATGGATGTTTGTTCCTCAATTAGGCCAAAACGGCTGAACGGATCTGGATGACACACGGATAGATTATAGTCTGGAATACCACACCAACTTTTTATCCTGGAAAAATGTACGGTTCCCGTACAGATTCACACATACACATGAAAATTTCCACGCGAACGAAGTCGCGGGCAACAGTTACTAATATTTTTTTTATTGATGATACTACAACTCATCAGTAGATGCAAAAAAAAATATAATATATAAATAAAATCGGTTGACAGACATAGGAGAAAATAGTTCTTAACTATTTCGTCTTTGCCTATCTAAATAAATAAAAATCAAAGTTTATTTGTATGTTAACTATGCGTTCCGAAACCATTTATTAGATTGTGATGAAACTTTGGTGGGGTGTTCCTGGCACAAAAATACTATATGAAAAAAAAAATGTCATTGCAACGCATTCCAGGTGCAGCTAGTATATATATATATATATATATATAATTGTGTTATACCTAGCAAAATAAACCACTTATGTTTGTACAATGTTAAAAATAACAATCGGAAAACATTATTCAAATATACATACTTAATTCGTATTAACACCTCTCTCTCTCTCACGAATTTTTACGTATTATGTGTAAGAAGAAAGGTTTACATATACATAAACTTACCACAATCCTAGAATTACGTATCAATAAATGTTTTTCTAACTGTCCACTCTCTGCTTACCTTTTTTCCAAGTATTTTCCGTCCAGAAATAATTGATTGTGGACAGTTGGGT
Source organism: Euplagia quadripunctaria (assembly GCA_963859945.1). Taxonomy (NCBI): domain Eukaryota; kingdom Metazoa; phylum Arthropoda; class Insecta; order Lepidoptera; family Erebidae; genus Euplagia; species Euplagia quadripunctaria. The sequence goes on along the minus strand of OY982570.1, from coordinate 1,304,898 downwards.
GTGGTCCAACTCAGGGGTAGAACAATTACTGTCGAATTTGATTGATTGTTTATTCTACCATACGTCCGTATGTGATATCTTATTGTATTACTTTTATGTTTCCTGTCACGAATTGGTTTTATGGAGGTAAAATGTAGAAACATATTTGGAGGTGTATAGGTAAGCTTAATATAGATTTACTTAAACATATCTTGTTATTAAGTAAAAACAATTATAGCAAAGGATTGAAATTATTGTCGTTTCGTGACTTCAGACCCTGACTGCATACTGAGACTTTTCAAAATTAATAGAGATCAATGAAGTCGGAAGTATTAAGTTTTTTTTTTATGACTAGTTTACATTTATGATGAGTATTATCAGCGTTTTCGAAATGTCTATACGTTTGATGTCTGCACTCAGGGTGTTAATGGTTTCAAACTGAAATAATGCATACAGAGATTGTTTATGGAAACTGTAAAAATCTTAATTCTAATCAGACAAGTTGCGTGTATTCTTCTGCAGATTTTTATAATAACAGATTGGATTTTTTTACAAGCTTTTAAATGGCATGCTCAAAAATGATGACAACATCTATTATTTTAAGTGACAAGGGTGTCAGTTTTACATTCTACCGTCTTGATATTTCCTCTGGTTTAAATGTCTTTAGTTTGATTTCTTTGTAAACGTACCTATTCGAGCTTTTATATTAAAAATCAAGAAACTAGACCTAACGAGACATCAACATACTTATTGATATCATCTAATGAATCATTAAAGAAGATTGCCCATCTCCCATACATCGTTGGGCCAAATCATGATGAACCCTTACAAGTTCCAAACTAGTGTCTTTAGCTAGGTAAAAATATGAACTTTAGACTGCCATAGTTTCAGTTTGATTGACAATTACATAATCAAGAAATATGACCTCGAATCTATGGTAGGTTATGTTGTTTACAAAATAATTTTTGCATGCACCATTGAATCCAGATGTCATCGTATGACTAATACTTTCATTTATATAAGCAGCGAACAGTAGTTTACACCACTAAGGAGGCAAATAAGCTAAAGCGTGTGTCAATCACCTACAAAAGTTGAAGAAACACCTTCAGTTGAGGATATTGTAACAATTTCTTATCTTTTAGTTTTGGGTTCCCTGACACCTTTATGATACCTAGGTAAATAGGTTAGGTTACATAAAAAAGTATTTATTTTTTAAGTAGGTACCTTTATTTTTTTATTAATTATTGTATTATTGCTTGCATTCCAGTTAGAGAACCATCTACTAAAATATACACAAAATAAGTTTTTCTGCTAATGTGTCTCGAGTGAGTTTTGCCTAGACTTCCTAGATTGACATTTATACTTTGACACTGACGTTTATTTAAGGACTGACACTTTGTCTTTTTATCAATTTAACGGCGAAATGTATGAACTTGACAAAAATACAAATATTTTTATTTAGCAAATGTAAATTAAAGTTATTCCTTGTGTTTTTGGATTGACATAACATAACAATTTTTTTTCCACTATTTGTTTTTTCTGTTACGTGTGGGCCCAAAAGTGGGCCATCTCCTTTCGACTTATGACCCGCTTTAATTTGAGTCGAATAACTAATCACAGAGAATTTGGATACCAAAAAGGGGTAGGACATAGTAGGATGCCATCAATATGTTAGTAGATGACATAGTTTGCAAAATGAATAACAATAAGAAAGTAGTAGGGCTATTCATCGACATGAGTTCCGCTTTTGATACCATTGAACATGATCTGCTTCTGACGAAATTAGAATATTACGGTATAAGAGGTCCTGCCTAGAAACTAAAGACCTCTTACTTACAAAACAGACGAATGTATGTTGAATTAATAGAGGTAAATGAAAAAATCATAAAATTATTTACAAATCTAACATAATTATCATTAAACGCGGAGTACCTCAGGGATCAATATTAGGCCTAATATTGTTCGTTACAGTAACAAATGACTTGCTTAATTTCATTGAATAGCAACCAGAAGCTAAAATTACACTTTTTGCCGATGATAGTAATGTGAAAAATGTGATAGTAGTGTAAAATGCAAATAATTTAAGAAACTTGATCACACACGTAAATAAAATTTTAATAAGTTTAGATGAATGGTTTACAGCTAATCATTTAGTAAATAATCAATACTAATAAAACAAATATAATACTATTCAAATCAACATCTAGAAACAAAGACATAATAGAAGTAAAATTGAAAAATAACCATATTGTATTAGTTGAAACTACAAAATTTTTTGGCGTTAACATAGATTCTCAACCTAACTTGAAAGCAGAATTAGCATCACTCGATTCGTCTCTCTTCCACCTGTTATGCATTAAGGAGTCTTAGAGATGAAATAAGTGTCAAGCAGCTCAAAACAGTTTACTGCGCATTGGTGGAATCTAGGTTAAAGTACAGCGTAATGTGTTGGGGGCACAGTTATGAATATAACATGCAAAAGCATTTGTCCTACAAAAACGGGCTATTAGGTTTATTGTCTGAATATCACTATCCGAATAATCACACATTTAATTATTTCTAATCCAATTATTCGTTTCACATTTTGTTTTATTAGAACAATAATGTAACTAAGTGTATATGATAAAGTATATATGCATGCGTTCATTTATATGTATAATTTACTTTTACTTTACTGCCTTGAATGTTAGTATTGTTTGTATTCCTAATATTACTATGTTTCAAACACAATATAAATTGTATTTGAAAAATAAATCAAATAAAATCAATGAGATACATTGTGTGCAAAAACTAGCAATGACATAACTTTACTTAAATCCCGTATCCATTTAAAACAATTAAATAAAGTAAGGTATTATTCATGTTACGCCTGGTGTAGCGTGAGTCAGGTTTTAGATGTGTCGTGACCCGATAATGTCCAGAATTTATCAATTACACAAAAATATATACATTGACAATATAACTAATTCACGTAACGTTTAAGGGTTGTCCTCCGTTTGTAGACACAAACCCGATATAATGTACCATTAATTCAATAAAGAAACCATGAATCCGTATATCAAAAATACTTTATGAAACATATTCACTGCCTTTGAAATCAGAAGCTTTATATTTATTATACATAAACCAACTGAATATCACAGGGGAATTCTCTTTGTAAAGAAATCAAAGATAGATAGATAGAATTTGCTTTATTGTACACTATTAAAACAGATCTCATTTAAAATATTAGAGTACAATAGTCATATTAGATACATAAATATAAGCTGGTTTCCTTACAAATATTACATTACATTTCAACTACAAGACAGCAACATGTTATTTAAAAAATGAGGTTTTCAATTTCATTTTTTCATTTTACCATGACATTAGTATTACATACAAGTCAACTCAAATCAAGACACTAAAATATGTCCCTACTATATTTTGGTTGGTGTAAGCTATATTCAAAATTGTGAAACGATGGACCGATTAACCCGATAACATAGATCAAATAGGTACTAGAATTTCGTAATTGATGATGACGCTCGCTCCTACTCCCAATAGTAATGATAATAGTCTCTTTCAATCACTGCTTGGAAGCGTTATTACCATTTCACGGTTAAAATTACTCTTACGGTGAAAGTTTCTAGTTCATTGTTTAAAGGATGTTTCAAGATATCATCAGATTCTCTATACATGAAAGTAGTATTAGATGTCGAAAAAATTATATACATACATACTTACGCCTGTATCCATAAAGGGGTGAGTAGAAGCATATTAAACGCTCACATTTTAGAAATACAATTTGGTCTCACTCACGCAACAGGGGACAAGCCTATTGCCGTCAACCGTTGCCGTCAAAGGTTGGGGAGTGTATGCAATAGCTCGAGCATGTTTGGGTCGCATGCCTGTAAGTCAACTGGCAACAGCCGAGAAGTCCGAGCCTTCTTACGTATATGTATATAGGCTTTTCGTCGCGTTCAATACCTTCTACTTAGTTTTTTTCTTATTTTGTCTTACGTAGTTTTTATGAATGGTTTTACGCAAACTCACGGTATAATCGGTATAATAACTTGACATTTGAATGTATGCATAATGTAGGCAGAGGGTGCAACCTATTTAATAAAACAGTAGTATTGGTTAACGTACGGATTATGTTAATATAAAGAAACTACATTTTTACATCAGCCAATATTTCCTATAGCCCTTATGCATACTCAATATACCGTATTTCAGAGCATGTTGTTGCAACGTGCTTTGAATATTAATGTGAAAGTTTACCATAGCTAACATACCTAAATATTAGGGCTGGTGCCACACCTGTTACGATTACTTTTGTGCCCAGATTTTAATTTAAAAAATAGGCTGTCATGTTTTCACTCGGCAGGACTGCCGACAGAAGTGAAAACTTAAACGAAACAACGAACTTAAAACGTCACATTAACAGGTTGGTGACATTAATTAATAAAGAGCTGACAGAACTCAATGTTTAGATTAGCGCCCTCTAGTGGATGCATATATGTATTATTAGCGTGACGGTCACGAGTTAAGCAATTAGCAAAAGTGCACAAACCCTCTCCCACTCTCCCTCTCCATGTCTCTCTGACGCTGTACAACTTCAATATATTTTGGTATATATCTTTAAAACTACTAAACCGATTTTGATGAAACTTATAATGACTATTAGATTGAAAAAATTCAAATCCAACTAAGAAAATGCAATTGGTTTAGTAGTTTCCGAGATGTTCAAACACTTGCAAGATTTTGCGAATTTGCTTATCTCTAGTAGATTAACAACAACAATATTTTTCAATTTCAAAAATATTACATAGTTAACATTCACTCCTTTTCTTAAAATCGGTTAACAACACTTTTGGTACAATTTTTATTAAGAAACTGCATTATTAGCATGTTCCTCGTAATACGAGGGCTACACTGAAAATTTCGGGAATCAAGGAAGTGACACAACATTGCTATTTAAAAATGTATTTATTGCTTTTCGAAGTATTCTCCGCGAAATTTGACACATTTTCCATACGATGGAACCAATCATTAAAGCAACCATTCCATTCGGAAGTTGGGGTCTCCAAAATGGCCGTTTTGTAGGCGTCCACAGCTTCTTCAGGTGATGAAAATCTCTGACCACTTATTTTAGGGAAAGTATAGAAATCATTAGGGATTAGGTCGGGACTGTACGGCGGATGGTCTAATATTTCTATGTTTTCTTGCTCTAAAAACTCTTTTGTTCTGTGCGCGGTGTGAGAACTCGCATTGTCGTGATGGAGGATGATGCGGCGGTTGCAGTTCTCTTTACGGAGTTCGGAAACGACCTGTGGCAAACAAATGCTAGCATACCATTCTGCCTTAACCGTTCTTTGTCCTTCGTCCTGGTTTTTTGTTTCGGGTTCGTACGCGTATATCCAGGATTCGTCACCTGATACAATGTTGTATACAGCATTTGAGGATCCTGCGTGGAATCTTTCGAGAGTTCTGACGCACCAAGTAACGCGAGCCGCTTTTAGCTCTTCACAGAGCAAATGCGGTATCCATCGGGAAAACAACTTTTTTATACCAAATTGTTCATGCAAGATTATTTGTATTTGACTCATGCCAATGTCTAAATTTGCCTGAATTTCGCGGTATGTCACATGTCGATCTTCCTCAACCAGCTTACGCACAGCATCAACGTTTCCTTGGGTGACTGCAGTTTTTGGACGACCTTGACGGGGATCATCACTGAGCTTGACACGTCCACGTTGAAATTCAGCAAACCAGCGATAAATTGTGGTTTTGGATGGGGCTTCATCACCAAATGCAGGAAGCATCCGGTCAACACACTGGTTTTGTGTTAAACGGCTTCGAAAGTCATAATAAATCATCGCCCTTGAATTTTCTCGAGTCAATTCCATTTTCTCAACGACTAAACAGGTTTGAGAAGACCTTGTGAGAAGACCGAGAATCTTTAAATAAATAAATGGTATTCGATTTTTAAAACCAAAGAGTTTTCAATTAAAAATATTTTAATATGATAGGAATAGTGGAAATATTCCATTCCCGATACTTTTAGTGCAGCTTATGTAGATTGTCTTTTGTCATGGAAATATTAAGCGATATTACTTGATAAGTACTTCTTTCTTTGAAATAAAAATGATCCCAGGACGTGAATCGGAAAGTGCACGGAAGTGATCAATATCACTAACAGACAACTGCTGTATCTGTCTATGTAGGTATGTGTGGTCAAACTTTTTTGTTTTTTATTTGTTAGGGGGAGGAGATAAAATGTGGCCGAGCGTGAAAGGCGGGCGGTCAGCTTATATCTGAGATACGCCGTTGTCTTGACGTTTTGAAGTCGTATTTATCAACATTTTGCCTATTTTATACGTTTATATACAGATACACAGCAGGAAAGCATAATAAAAAATATATATAGGTAATACTAGTAATGTGTGACCCACAGTGCTAGTATTTAAAAAAAAAAAATACATGAATACATGTATATAATGCAGATATGTACAAGAATTGCTCGTTTAAAGTTATTAGATAGTTTTAAGCCTGTTTTCAATTATCTCTATCGTTTAGGTTAATAATTCTTGCTTTATACAAAAGCATATTTAATATTAATAGTCTGTCAATTAAAACACTGGTGTCGTTACCATACAGTATATAAGTATGTATTTTCCACTCTTTGTGACAAAAATATATTAAAAATTAAGAATTTTCTTATAAAGACATTATTTACTTGCGTTGTATTGCCAATTGTGCACACACTATACTATATGCATGTGTACTTATATCCACTTGACTCTTACGAAAAAATTTACAAAATATTTTCCGTAAAAATAAATCTTTTTATTTTTAGGGAAAATACTTGCCAACATGTTTCGAGCGTTCGTTGGGGCTCCAAAACAGGTAACTTTTTCTGTTTGTATGGAGATCGATGTTTTATTATTGTTTTTTATATTTCTCAGGTAATAAAAGTTTTAGTATTCAAAGTTTAGCGATGGAATTTGAAAATGTAGGGTATCGAAATGGTTTGAAACGCAACCACTTTTCACTAAGAGCCTTTGTTTCGCTTGGCCAGAAGTGTACAATCATACTAAACTACAGTAGTTCCGGTTTATCAAAACCTAAATGATCAAAACCAAATCAAATTAAAGCCTAAAATGGTCGTATGGATGTTTGTATCCAATTTGGTTAAAATACTACAACGAATTTATTTATACAAAACTGAATTGACATTATCTACCAGTCAATCTTGGGTTGATGTAGAGATATAACACGGTAAGTGCAAAGAATGTACTATCTCTTACATTAGAATATTATGAGTTTATATTACACTAGAGATCGCGTGGTTGTCAAATTTCGACCATGGTTTATTTCATTTAACTTTATAGAAAATATTGTTTAAAGTTTTTAGCTTTCTACAGTTCTTCTATGTATAGGTAATCTGTAAATATTCCAAAATTCACGTTACTACTTAAAAAGTGGTTACTACTTAAAGAATTCCCTTCACGTATTAATATAATGATACCCTTTCAAAATCAAAAAAATATACATCGAATTAGCCAAACTGTGAGGGAAAAGACCGCCGCCCTTAACCACATTGGCAGATTCAACTGATCGCTGCATTGAGCCAACCTACAACGCCGGGGTCCAACGACGTGCGGCTGCTTAACCTGCGTGTATACCTCAATAGCTTCTGCATTTACACCGGAGAATACTGGGACCACTTAGAAGTAGGTTTAGGATAGCCTACTCCCAACCACACTGCTTTACTGTGTAGAAACGGACTCCCAGTAATTGGTTTGGACATTACTGGGTGGACATTTTTTGCTTTGATTCATTAAAAATAAATAAATACACAAAAATGTACACCCACTAACCCTTGTAAAGATAAGATAACGTACTTATTTTTTTTTTATTATAATGAACGCTATCGCTGGTTTCTTGGCCCCAAGGCCGCGTATGTAGGTGTATTACTGTTTCCTTCGGGGGTTTTAGACAAATATTTTTTTCTTATATTACGTAGGTACATTTTATAGCCTTATCATGAAATAAGAATGTTGTATGTTTTGCAGTTGCGAGGGTAGTAAGTAAAAATGGAACACATGTCAATCGATAAGGAAAACGTTTATGATATCGCGTGGAAGTAAGTGGGTAAAATGGTGATTTCATTGTTTTTATTGTCACTTAAAGGGAAACCAGAGATAAGAAAGATGTCACTATTGTTTTTTTCTTATGCGAGCATTCATAGAAGCAGTGAGAAAATACGAGCGTAGGTAGTAAAGAAAACTATGCATATGTAACAAGTATCAATTAAAAATTTCACATACTCCCGACTCAAAAAAGTTAAAATACTCTTGACTCAAAACAATTATAAAAAATAAAAAAAATACTCCTGACTCACACACAAAACCCAGGAAATTAAAAGGTTATATCAATAACCTAATCATTGCCGCTACTCCAATGAGCTCAGAAACGATACCTTTGCTATAAGTTGGTGAAGAGTTGGGTATCCTGCTGATTATAAATGATGCTACAGTATTGAGTCACTTTTCCCATGTTATTGTAACATGATTGAACTCACAGAATAAGTACTAAATTCGATCGATCGATAATCGATCAGACCAGTAGAAGTTTCTCACAACCCGTCAAGAATTTAATAATACCTGATGATCTTCAAACGGCGGAACAGATTTTCTTGAATCGTAGCTAAGAACACTCTTAATCTTCATCACCTTTCTAATAAACTAATTCAAATTCGGTACATTCGTTTAGGAGCTATGATGCTACGTACAGACACACTTATTATACACGTACAACATTTGCGGGATTAAAAAAACAAGTAATTGTAGATACAAACCAAACTGCCAGGTACTTACAATCTAAATATAAGCTATAGAAGCAGTAACATTATATCTTTTCTCGGATGAGGCTACCAACGATTCTCTGGCGATTTATTTACCGCCAACTTAAAAATTTAAACTATAACGCCAATTCAAAGTAACATAGCCACATACAAGCGCCATAACACACAGTACTCCGCCTTCCGAATCCAGTCTATTTCATAATATTATATTTTATTTTAATACAGAATAAATTATATTACTGTGGTATTTAACACATTAAACACATTGAGGTCACAATGACTGCTCATATAATTTCGAGTATAGACCAAAAAAAAAAATATGGTTTAAATATAAAATAAAATAATATTCACATATACATACCACATAATTGTCTACCATGCTTCAGACAGAAGGCATTTGATTACTGCCATAACCACTGCCAGTGTTAACTATTTCGAGAAACCTGTCAATTAGCAAACCACATAATGTTCAATTAAAAGTAGTTGCATGCCTCACAAAACTTAGACCAGCCCACTCTTAAGTCTTTGAGTAATAAAACGATTTACACTCCAAAACTAATTTGTATTAAGTAACTAACTTTTCGAATTCTCATATTTAGCGAAATCGAGTTATAACGTATAGAGGTGTTAATTTAGAAAATAAAGTTGATAGAATCTTTTGTGTAAAACTTGATTTGCGAATGATTAATCGTTAAAATAATATAGTGCTGTTAATTGGAAATATATTTTAATTAATGAAACACGAAACAAAGAAAATGTACCTACGTATTACATTACACGACAACATCGGGCTAATAACATACTCTGTATTGTTCTGTTATGTCTCGAGCATATATTTTCATCAACATTACTCATTGCCGTTATTTCTTCATACTACATCTAGAAAAAGCATAAAATATTCCTTTTAGAAGAGAATTTAAGAAAAAAGTATTGATAATTTTAAAATGCATCAAACACTAGCTGTTGCCCGCGACTTCGTTCTCGTGGAAATTTTAGTGAAATCAATCCCACGGGAACTGTATACTTTTCCGGAATAAAAAGTAGCCCATGTGCTTTTCCAGACTAATTTCATCCAGATCCGTTCAGCCGGTTTTGCGTCAAAGAGTAACAAACGGCCATTGCTCACGTGTGTCTGACGGGGGCCCTTAATTATTTAAACTCCTTGATACAGGGCCCCGTCAGTCAAAGTTCATCGTTTTTATGTTTATCTTTTGACTAGTAATCATAGTAATTGTGTCAACAAACGGTAATGATAACAATTATATTTTTTCTTAATTCTTTGGCAAAATTGGTTATTTATTAATACAAGAGCTTTATTTCTTCTTAATTGCACCATTAATATTCGCAACAATAATTGGTACACACAGCCATATATAAATCAAGGATCCAATTGATTCCCACCGGAACCTTTCATTTACATTCCTTTACTTCATCACAGTACTCAATTTATAGTGCATGAATTTACATTTATAAGATATATCGTTTTCAAGAGCTGAAACTGGAATTGGAATCGGGGATTTATAACCATTTAGCCGTTTTGGCTAGTGCTATGGAAAGTCCTTTTTTAGGGTTCCGTACCTCGAAAGGAAAAAACGGAACCCTTATAGGATCACTTTGTTCTGCGTCCGTCCGTGGGTCTGTCTGTCTGTCAAAACCCTTTTTCTCAGGAACACGTGAAGATATCAAGCTGGAATTTATATCAAATACTCAAGTTTACTGTCCCTTAGAGCTGTGAAAAAATCAAACTTCTAAGCCAAAGCAATCAAAAGATACAGCCGCCAAATTTTCGACACTCGCAAGGGAATCAAAACCTACAGGGTACTTCCCGTGAACTCAGAATCTTGAAGTTTGGTACGAAGCAACGTCTTATAGCACAGATAAAGGAAAAATTGCGAAAACCGTAAATTTTTAGTTACATCATATAATAAAAATATTTTACGGAACACTCTGTGCGCGAGTCCGAATCGCACTTAGCCGGTTTTTTTTTACTTTTGTCGAGCTATGCAAAACTCAACCCCTTATTGTCGGATACAAAAAATTTTTCATTACATCTAATTCAGTCAGTTTGTATTTTAAGACCGTTATGTAAAGCTGATAAAGTTAAGTTACATAATCTAAAAAGCTAAATTTTTAAGTAGACTTAATGACCTATGGTATTAATTATCTACAGTTATATTCTTGTCAGCCCTCTCTTACGAAATATTGGCTTTAAAGTCTTTCAAAAATCACGATTCTGCCAAACTTATAAGCCCTTTATATCATCCACGGTATCTACTATACCACCGTAAAATATATTCGCACCTTGTATATGTAATGTTTACTTCCAGTACATTAATATGTATTCTATAATATATACTTACAATGTAATAATGTTTGTTAGCGTACAAAGCAACACGCGTAGTGACTTCAATTACGTTGATATCGACTTAATCGAGTATGTACGAGATTGACTAGCGCTCAGGCAGCTTCCGTTCGCTACACGTACCCACAGATACACCACATACATATTTGCAGTTGTATATTGGCACTTCAGATTATGTATTTGGACAAACATTTGTGTTATTGGACTTTACTAAACTGTCTTATTATTCGTCTTATACTTGATTTCAACTTTATCAAATAGAGCACATCTTTGTCCAAATACATTGCATGAAAAGCTATCGATATGTATATAAGAGGTTATAACTGTTACATTCAAGACAATATAACATTTTCATTACTTTAAAAATGGTTTGAAAACTGTACCTCTTGAAGCAAAGTTGTTTAAATTAAATAATCCAAGTATACCTGTAACAAAAAAAAACAAAACTCATATTACTTTTATAATTTAAAACGAAAAGCTTATTAAAAAGCAACTAAATTATTTACAGAGAAGAAAATTGTGTTTATGGAATGATCTGCTTACTTCGAAAGCGTATTTCATAAATAATATTATATTTCCTTAGCTAATGGCCGTTTCAGAACTTACTATTGAATGCGCTCAGATAGATATAAAATTTAAGATTTATTTTGAGGTAGTTATCAGATAGTTTTAGGTAGGGTTTAAGCTCAGTTTATTTCAGCTCGAACTGAAATTAAGAAAAGTACTTTAATCGTGGGAGAGCCATGCTTTGGCACGCATAGGCCGGCTCGACCGGAGTAATACCGCGGCCTCACAGAAAACCGGCAGTGAAACAATGATTGCGTTGTATTTCACCCTGGATGAAAATGGGAATGGGGAAGGGTTACCCCATTCCCATTTTCATCCAGGGTTTTCATTCAGAAAAATAGTGCGTTTCCAGTGGATAGTTCATTAATTGACAACTGCTACATTCGCGCGAACGAAGCCGTGAGCAAAAGCTAGTAAAGAATAGAACATTTTGAAAAATAATTTAAACGAAGTGCTTACTGTCCCGTCTATTTTCACGATTACAGAATATAAATTAATTTATTATGTTCGTAAAATACTTCAAAAGAAATAAATAAACAGGAATATCAAACATTTCAAAACACTTGTATTATTACTGTAAACGCCGCACAGGTGCTAGCAACCAACGCCGAGATAATAACTTTTTAATTTATTTTATTTATTTCTACTCAGCTTAGTCGGAAGTATACTTATCTCTTTCATTTATCTAAAGTTATTGGAACGTTAGTTGTTTTCCGTATTCGGTTAAATTTCTTAATCTTTGTCTTTTATTATAGTTTCAACCACGTAGATAGATTATGCACGTACAGGCCGCTTCTTACTCAGCGACTCCTGAAAACGTGTAATGTAGTAGCCTATTCAAAGTATATGTACGTATTTTAATAATCTGTGCAGATTACAGTAGTATTTTAGATAGATAATTTAATTAAAATATTGTTTAAATTAATTTAATCCTTAATATTGCGATGATCAAGGTTAAAACAGTTTAACCATGATTGATAAATTGATACTCAATACATACAAAATGTATACTTTTATTACTTTTACAAAATTTATTACAAATTGGTCTTAAAAAAAGATTATATAATTTTACGAAGAAACGGTAAGGCAATTATATCGGAGGCAAACTAACAGAAAACGAGACTATTACTCCGTATAATGTTAAATAGCTTACATAAGACAAATCTTATACCTAAAGATAACAGTATTATCACTAATAACACATACGTTTTCTAACGACATATAAGTTATTTAAAGTTTCAGTGACAACAGGCTGACGTAAATAATTTGAAATAGCTGTACAATAGATCCAGCGATGGCATAAAAAATTCCAACCTGACACGTTATAACGACATCGTCAACGAATGCGACAATCACAAGCGACAAAAATAGCCAAGGGGTAGCCGTCAATTACTACGAATTATTTGCAATCCATGTTCAAAAAATATTGGAAAAGACTATACCAAAATTTTACAAACCAATTCTTTTGAAATACAAAAAATGAAGCTCAATTTTTCGTTTTGTGTTTCAATACTTCGTTTTTTAAATGTGCTGATTGTAGTTATTTTGGGAAGTCTAACCAGTAGTCATTCTGATTACAAAGGAGTATCATAAACATTTCCGACATTTTTCGTTTCGATCATGACTCAAAGCGAGCACGTAGATTGTATCGCGTTTATCGCCGACGAGTTGTAAAAATGTAACATAAACGGATTTACTGCGCGATCTCAGACTTTGTGAACTAAATGGAAAGTGTTCCCTCGTTCACTTCTCGAGACAGATTGGGGTCGTAGTTCCGAAAACTTTGCTATTGAGGTTTGTTTAAGACAAAAGATATCAGAAACGGTATCAACTTTTTATTCTTTTGGTCTAATAACTGGCTTGGTATTATAAGAAAAAATATAAAAATGTGTTAAGTTTACAAAAATAGATTTATTAATTTGATATAAATTCGAAATATTGTATTCGTTTGTTCATGTTTGGGGAGTGGAAACGAATGTTACGGGCAACACCGAATGTTTACCCCGGGAGAACAGTAAATTTAGACGGCCGATTTGCTCGTGGCCAGCATCGAGTTCGGACGTGTGATTAAAAGTGTATTGAAATAGAAGAATATATATCTACCCTACAGTATTCACGTGAGTTTTATTGTACTGTCATTTTTACCTTTATTTGAGATATTTTTTGGTTAGTTAGGTTTTGTGTCTTTTTCTATGCTGAAGATTAGAGTACTGAACTTCAACTAAAAGTTAAATAAGTTAGCTTGTAAACCGTTACTGAACCCTGCGGCTTCTTTCAGCACTGTGATTGTTCCGCTGGCAGTCCTCCTTTAAATACTTAATTAGACTCCATTAAGTCTTGACTTTCAGCTATGTTTTAAGTAAAATGAATTCATTTCCACACCAAGGTTAATTCAAATTTGGATAGGGTTAAACTGTACCCCACGTTTTCACAATTGCGTATTATCACAGCATGAAACCCATCGGTTCTATTACGGATATAAACTCTGCTTACGGAATCATTTTAATGCTATACCCAAATGAAAGCAGGTACATAATTAAATTACAATATTATAAAACCAGGTAATGAGATTCATGTGCTCCTTTGAAACTATTCCACCTGTCAAATTTGTAGAAATGCCAGAATCGCTGTAATAACTTCTACATTAAGTCAAAGCGTACTCGTAACTAAAGCAATTAACGCAGAAATGACGTCAAACGTGTGGCCCCGACAAAATATGAATGGCTGTCGTTAATCAAGACACAAAGCCGAGAGGGCACTTAACGAATACGAACATCCAAATGCTTGGAATAATTTGGATGCCATAGAAGAGGTATTTGCCAAATACAGCAAAACAAAATTAAAGTACAGCAGGTCTTAATTGTTTAGATTTATTTTATCCAGTTTATCTTTTTATCATTTGGTTCTTGTGATTTAACGGCTTACATGAGAATAGAGAGTGTAAGAAATTGTACTGTCTGTTTGCAGTTACAATATGCACATTTTAAGTCAACCCGGTTACTAATAAGCGAATGAAAAATAGTATTACACTGTGCTATGCGCTATTCTCGTATTCACTACAGTTAAATGCTAGAAGCATCGCAAGCAAATGCTAGTAGCATCTATACGTGACGGCAAAGTCCGGGCTGTGATACAACAACTCTGATAAATTAATGTTAAATAGATTATAGAGAGAAACAATAGGTTAATAATATATATTATTCAATCCAATACAAACAATCAGATAACAAGGTCAACAATATTAGTGATACTAGGTGACAAAGCCTGCGATAAATATTAAAAACCTGATTAAAAGAATTGGCAGAAATCTGTGTTAAAATATATTTTTAGTCTTAGACGTAAGAAATTAGAATTTTATCGTTGCAAGGTTACTACCTAATATAATATTATAATAAAATACATAATACCCCTTTATCTTTCAACGCGGTTTTCTGCCGGTTTATCTAATGAGGCTCTCGTAACGAAAGTCATGAATAAAAACTTACTCTAAAATCGGGACTGGAGTTGAACCTAAAAAATGGACACAGAGGCATTAGTAAGGAGATTACTTTATCGGTGCGTTTACATTTTCGATTTTATAATTTTGTTCAGAACAATTCACTTAGTGTCGTATCGCATCCCATTATAAAACAAAAATTTTAATGTTTATTGAGCAAGTAAATTGAAACTGTAATCATATGAGAAGTATTTTGAAAGTTGTAGAGACCTTCTCACTGATTTTAAACATCGTGTATGTATTTTAAAAATTTCAAATGAATTGAATTTCCTAGGGTTCTGGTTTTCCAATATAATTTTAACTTAATATTTTTATTGCAGAACCCCTTTACAAAATTACTTGTGCTATCAATGGTGCACTTTCTCAAGATACGTAAAATGAAACACTTGATGACGATTGAATTTCCAATACCACATTTCTAGGTCACGATTGAGACATGATTTAGACACCGCGCCAATGTTTGTATGCCTTTGTACATTGTGTGTTTGCAGGCTTCAGATATTCGGCATTCAGGTCAGCTACTCTGGAATTGGGCTCATTTTTGCTTAGTAACGTGCATTGTTTGTGTAAGGGCCATCAAAACGGAAATAGTTAAAATGCATTATTAATAAAACAAACATGCAAAATAAAAGTGTGAGAATTTATCATTCAGAAAGCAATATAGCCTGGGAGAAAAAAGCAAGAAAAGAAAAATAGCAGCCTCTTTTCTCCAAAGGCCAAATTATAGTGTTTTACTTTCTTTCAGAAACAAGCCGTACACCAAGATTCTAACTACAATACAAAAAGAAAATACCACCTACATTGTCATCTGTAAATAAGCTATGCTATATTTGAGTAAATAAAAATTTTCACCTAAGTATTTGTTGTGATGAGAATAATAAGGTTGATTCTTGCTTACTTAGGATGTCGATGGCTAGCGAATAAAATGAAATGCGTGTATACGAGGGGTGATCAAAAAGTAATGATAAACGGGTATTTCTAATAAAGATAAAAATCCAAAAAAAATTGTTTTCACTTCTTCGGTCCTTCACTACTTCCCACCTAAAAAATTGTATAAATAGGACATCATTTGGAGGAGCTACATTCATTTGAATACCAGCAGTCGGAGCGACAACACGAAAATGGAGAAACACGAAGTGAGATGCGTCATCAAGTACCTCTGTTTGAAAAAAATGTCTACCAAAGAGATACACGCTGATTTGGTGGAGACACTGGGGGACTCTGCTCCTCCATATTCTACGGTGGCACGGTGGTGCAAAGAGTTTAAGCTGGGTAGAACATCCACAGAAGATGAACATCGCGAGGGACGCCCAACCTCGTCCCTCACTGAGGAAATCGTGAAAAAAGTCGAAGATATCGTATTAGCAGACCGAAGAGTAACCATCAGACATTTAGCTGAGGTCACAGGGATCTCATATGGCAGCATCCAAAGCATTTTGACCGGCAAAATGAATATGAAGAAGGTCTCCGCGCGTTGGGTACCGAGAATGTTAACGGACGAACAAAAGAAAAAGCGAGTTGACATTTCAAGAGCCAATCTTGCAAAGTTCCAGGCTGACCAAGAAAATTTTTTGTCTCGATTTGTGACCATGGAAGAAACATGGATCCATCATTTTGATCCTGAGACCAAACAACAATCGATGACTTGGAAAAGGCCATCCTCACCGACGCCGAAGAAGTTCAAAGTCTCGAGCTCGGCGGGCAAGGTTATGGCGTCCGTTTTTTGGGATGCTGAGGGAATCATAATGGTTGATTACCTGGAAAAGGGAGCTACTATAACGGGCTCCTACTACGCTGATCAAATAAGACGACTGCGAGAAGCCATAAAGGAAAAAAGACGGGGCAAACTCCGAGCGAAAGTCCTGTTTCATCAGGACAACGCACCTGCACACAAAGCCGAAGTTGCGACGGCTGCCATTCGAGAAGCAGGCTTCGAACTGGTCGAACACCCACCCTATTCTCCAGTTTTAGCCCCCAGCGACTTTTATTTGTTTCCTCGGCTCAAGGAACACCTCAGGGGCAAGAAATTTGAGGATGATAGCGAGGTTATGGCTGCTGTAGAGGCATTTTGGGAGAGCCAAGATAAAGATTTTTTTTTAAAGGGTATTTTAGGCTTAGAGAAACGTTGGACTAAATGTATCGACTTGTTAGGAGACTATGTAGAAAAATAAATTAAATTTAAACTAGAATCGTTGTTTTATTATACTCATTATCATTACTTTTTGATCGCCCCTCGTAGTTGCAATACGGATCTTGTGAACTATATTCACAAGATTTGTATTGCAACTGTTTGTTACTGATACACAACTCAACAGTATTATTTTAAAATGTCATTTAAAATGGACGGATGGAAACGAACCTGGATGTTAAACATCGTAAATATAATGTAAGTAGTAGTACATATATATATATATATATATATATATATATATATACGTATTTTTAATTTTTGAAGTGAAAACTTCTGTAGCGGCATTGTCCACTTTTTGGGATGGGTAAAAAATGTTAAACTCTCGTCAGGACGTGACCTGATCGAAAATTCGTAAGACGGAGCCGAGTTTTTTAAATTTAAAAAAATATTTTTACGCCATCTGTGGATTCTGCGCGATACTACTGTAGTTTGATACATACTTATGTATTATATGGTATAGATCCACTAGAGGGCGCTAATCTAAACATTGAGTTTTGTCAGCTCCTTTTTAATTAATCTTTAAAAAATGTGTTTTCACTTCTGACGTGCAGTCCTACGACGGACACTTTTTTTCAAACACAACTGTTTTATTAGATATTAATTATAATTACCTTTTTTACATCTATTAGTCATTTTCTTTTCTTTTCTATTGCACTGTGTCAGGCATATTATCGAAAGCTCTAAAGCGATATTTTTGTTATTGATAAGTAGCAATAATATAACCATATTTAATGGCTGTGTTGACTTCATTGCATAAGTACATGTACATACATCGTAGTCCAGACAATAAATTACAGAAAACTGCAATACAAAGTTCACCAATATTGCTTGCACAGTAACAATATCAATTTCAACATCAACAGATTTACAGGCGCACAATACTGGTGTTACAGGATTCTACTGATTTTTAGGGTTCCGTTCCTCAAAAGGAAAAAAAGGAACCCTTAGGATCACTTTGTTGTCCATCTGTCTTTCTGTCTTTCAATCAAGAGCCTTTTCTCAGGAACCCATCAAGTTGAAATTAATACCAAATACTTTTGTCTGCGGTCCCTTAAAACTGTAAAAAAAATCAAGTTTCTAAGTCAAAACAATGAAAAGATTTACTCGTATTAAGGCAGCATTACTATTAAACTTGTGACTTGGCATACGAAGAAGTAGACCATTCTACTGTTCTGATTTTTAACAAATATTATCTGGGGAGTATTGCCTTAAAAGTGGACTTATCGTGATAGGCGCATTTCTTTGAAATATTTAAGAATATTTCAACCAAAATTTTAAAGAAGACAAATTTAATTTTAGGCAGTCGAGAATATTGGTCATAATACCATTAAAGTACTCGTAATTCAAACCAAGTGACGAAGAACGCGTAAACAACTTATCCAATAACTACAAATTGATAAACCAATAAGGCTGGGGTATTGGTAATAGCGGAGCGTGGAGCGAGGAGATGCGATGAATTTATTACATAAATACGATGGAAAGAAATCTCATCCTAGTGGGTTTTGAATATATTACCTAAGTAATAAACTAGGTATATCTAACTTACTATTTTTGACTGTATACTATATTTATCATTTTACCCCTCGATCATCACTGTATATATTTTGTCTCATAACCTTAAAACTAAATAAATTTCATGTTTACAGGTTTGCCACAAAACAAATAAAATGTCGCTTTTAAGGAAGATAGGGTTTTTATAACTCCGTGCCTGAATATTAATATTTCACTTCAAATTTAAAATAATGGGAGGCATAAATTTCTTCTTGGTCCCTCTCAGGGATGTAACAAGTCCTGTTTTACTTTTATAACTAAAGCGGAGTACACATTTGTCCATAAAATTGCTCTATCAATGCTAGGTAATGGCTAAACTTCTGATATAATCATGACGACGTTGTAGATGAAAAACAAAAAATTAACAAGCTTGAAACTCGGCCCGTGTCCCAGAGAAAGTTATCTTGAAAACCTTTAGAAAGAATTTAATTAGCAATAAATTGAAGAAATTGAACCCTTCCCTAGTCAACCGGTAAACATGTTTAGGCCACAAAAGCTAGGGTTAACTCATCCTACGTAAGTCTAATTATAAGTGATTGAATAATTCATACATTACGTGAAATTGAAATATGGTTAGTATAAGGACAATTTGTAGAATTGTAGAAACAAGACCTATTTTGTAGAAAATTCCTCTTAATCACTTGCACTCGGCCGAATCCTCTGTTTATACCAAAATTGAAGCCATCAATTTTATCGCTTATCAGAAATGGAGTGTTAATCGAATGATCTGTCAACACAATTTTACCATTCAAGCGTTCCCATTTTAATTTTTAATTCTTTACTGTACAGCGCAATTCACGGAATTACAATTTAAATGGGTGAACATATTTTTCGATGAGGCTTACACAGTATTAACATTGACATAATAGTTTGTTGTTTCATTTTTCGTTTCAGTTGTTCGTTTAATTGATTTCAATTATTGGAGTTTTTGTAAGTTCTTCATTTGTACAAAAGGTGATGTTATTATTGTAGCGGTGTGTGTTAATACTTAAATCAAATTACTCACTAATATAGTCTTAGAGGGTGATTTCTGTTAAAGCTGAAAAGAGCTTCTGTAGATAATTACATCATCAGAACTGGTTTCGTCTAATTATGGAAACTATTTGTGATGATTTTAAGAGATTATAATTTATTTAAATAAACCACAGTTGTGCGTATTCTTGCTTTTATACTTCCTGATTTAAAAACGCTTAGAAATCTATTATATCACGTTGTTGGCTCTCTTATTCTTATAATCTTTTTTTTCTGCTTTAAATAATATCAAAATATGTATAATTTGACGTTTAATTGACAGACTTATAACTTTCACATTATTCGTTGTTCGAATATTAGTGACCCTCATAAATTAATAAATACCCTGAATTTCCCATTTTAGCATTACAACATTTAATGTAATTATTATTATTTGATCAGGAGTCTGATAAGAGTCGTGGTAACTGTTTAAGCCAGAAACGATCCGTAGCTTGTTCAGAAATATCAAAGTTAGACGTTATTATCCGGCACTGTTAGGATAGTGGACGATATCAGAATATTTTATGTCTTTATGACACAGTGAGAGAAAAGAAAAACTAAAAACCCGTAATACTTAAAATAAACTAAATTATCAAAACGGTTCACATAGACACAGAACAATATCTCAAATTTCCAATAGAGATTTCAAGTTCCAATATATTTCAAGCTCCAATATACAAGAGCGGGTACAACCGAATGCTTTCACGAACCATTAATATCAGTTTTATCCGCGCGTTCACAGATCGTGTTCTGTTTACGACGTCATTTACTCTAATGGCACCTACACATCGTAGTTAAAAGTTAAAGTACGTTCAATAGTCACGTTAGTTTACACATATTACGATCGTCGCTCTTCTGTTGTATGGCGTTTAAAAGTTTACAACGTGTTTTCATATTAGTAGGATTATAATAAATTAGCTTATTCCCGCGGCTTTGCTAGCGTTATGTTTTTTTTTTCTATGGAAAGTAATCCTGTGCCCTTTTCTGTACCCCTGACAAAGTGTATGCAAAAGGAGGTAGCCCACTTTTGAACCCACCCGTTACAGAAAAACCAAGTATTCCAATCCAAAAATAACTATAATAATAATAACTTTAATTTAAAGTTGCTAAATAAAAATATTTGTATTTTTGTCAAGTTCATACATTTCGCCTTGAAATTGCTAAAAAGACAAAGTATCAGTACTTAAACAAACGTCAGTGTCAAAATATAAATGTCAATCTAGAAAATCTAGGCAGAATCATTGGCAGACTTGGAGTGCTTCATAGAGCGAAGCGGTACTTCACCCCGGGGCAAATAGTTTTATTAAACAAGTCACAAATCCGTCCCTATACGGAGTACTGCTGTCATCTCTTGGATGATGCTCCTGGCATCTGGATACCAGCTTGGGCCTCTTGACTCGGTCCAAAGACGTGCTGTGAGAATCGTCGACGATCCTAAACTCACAAGCGGTATTGAACCCTTAAGCCTGAGAGACTTTGCCTCCTTGTGTGTGTTCTACCGCTTGTATAATGGGTTGTGCTCTGAGGAACTATTTGACATGATGCCCACGGCCACATTCTACCACCGCACTGCTCACTACCGGCAGGGTATTCATCTTCACACATTGGAACGTAAATAATCGCGCACGGTACGGTTCCAGAGAAATTTCCTCCTGCGAACGCTCCTGCTGTGGGATAAGCTCCCAGCCGAGGTTTTTCCGAGGGACTACAGTATGCTGCTCTTCAAGAAAGGAGTGTATAGGTTTTTAAAAGGTCGGCAACGCGCATGCGAGTCCTCTGGATTTGCAAGCGTTCATAGGCTGCGGTATCCGCTTACCATCAGGCGGGCCGTATGCTTGTTGGCCACCGACGTAAAATAGAAAAAAAATCTGCTGTGACTATCCACAAATATATGAACATGAGAACAAATATCATTATATTGTCTACAAATTAGAAACAGTGGATTATTTTGGGACACATTGTTAATGCTTGTTGGTATTCGAAACAGCTGCAGAGTACACACAGATCGAGTAGGTAACCTAACTTTGAAGTTTAACTGACTGCCATTCAAGATATATGTTTTAGAGTTAAGACGTGAAAGCGTAAAAAACAGACATAGAAACTCACTATCACATTTATGATATAAGTTAGGACAAACGTACACGGGTTCAGGGTAAGTGGTTACCAGTTAAAATAAACTCTCGCCAGTCTCCCGAGGAGCTATGGTGCTCTAACTCGACAACAAAAATTAAACTCGCAGGTATCGTAAGGTAAATTTTTCAACAATATATTTTTTAACTCTTTTATAAATGTATTTACTTCTTAACATCTTATTATAATAGTATGAAAGCTTGTAACTTTCACGTGGGAGTAGTACTGTAGTTTCTGCAACCACACAAAACTCCAATTACTCAAAGTATTCGAACGGAATCTTAACTCAGATCAGAGTTACCTGATTGTGCTACAGTCAGCAAAAGATCTGTACAAGTTTTGGAAAGAGAAAAAAGTCGGCTGAAGCCATATCCGGTGAATACGGTGGTTTTTCGATGGTATTTATTGAGTTTTTGGTCAAAAATTCGTTCGCAATGATGGCCTTGTGCGATGGCGCGTTGTCGTGGTGTAATATCCAAGAATTTTCTTTCCACAAATTTGGCCTTTTTCGACGAATTTGCTCTCTCAAACGCCGCATAACGCTCAAATAATATTTTTTATTTACAGTCTGACCTTCTGGAAAGAATTCCGAGTGCACAACACCTCGATAGTCAAAGAAAACAGTCACCATGACCTTGACTTTTAATCGACTTTGTCGCGGTTTTTTCAGTTTATAATTATTTTTGAATGGATGGTATCGTGCAACGTCCATATTTTGTCAACGAACTTCATGATTACATCAGGCACAATTCCAAAGTTTGAAATTACAGTAAAGTATTTTTTGATAAAAAAACAAATATCACTAAATTGCGAATCCACAAAATGCCACCAAGACCATTGCTTCCTTTTTTTCTAGAAAATAATTTTGGAAGTGCACTTCAACAACAAAATAAATAAATGTCAATCACGGGGGAAAACTACTCACCCCACGTTGGGGAATTTCCGATTGGAATGGTAAATTTTTCGAAAGAACTTATAACAATCGATCCAGCGTTATTTGGCCGAGTGACAACTTAGATCAGTTTTCGAGAAATCCAAGGAAAATATTATTCTTCAAAACCAATTTGGTATTATACAATAAAATTACTACTGTTTTTCTCTCTTTTTTAATATGCTTTTAATAACTGATTTCTGACTGATTTGGAAAAGTTGACATAAATTAATTAAAAATTAGAATTATTTATATTACCATAATGCTTATTGATCACGATGTATTGACGGTGGAAATTGACTAAACTCTAGCTGTACGATAATTAATAACGAAAAATTGTTTTCCGTGCTACAACATTTCTATTGACGTATTTCAAGAATATGTAACAATATATTACTTTAATGTAAATAGCTTTAAAACAAAAGCTTTATATTCCTATTTATTGCCGTATTACTTGGTGTAAATACCATTTAGTCGCGTCTGCTCGCGACGTACACCATCCCATTTACCAAATGCATATTAAAGCGATCAAATGGTCGGAAACATTAGCGGTTGGATTGTTCGAGAATTGTAAAGCTAATGCTAGTTTTTAGACTTTTAGTATTGACACAAGAAGAGATTAAGATGCTCCACTGGGCTGGACTACAATTGTATTTATAAATAACCTTACAATAGATTTTTTAAACGAATAAGCGACTACAACTTCTTTTATAACAAATAAATGAAATGACTAAAAATTACTCTTGAAAATAAGGTAGAATATTCAAAATAAATATGTTAATCAATTTTACACAACTTTAAATGATTTGCTTTACATAAATTACATTTATTTAATGTAAACAAATATTACTTTTATAAAGATCGTCAGCAGATGGCGCTGCAATCAGGATTCAATAGAAATTAAGTTTTATTTAATGCATAAAATAATAAAATTTGATACTGAATAATAATATAAATTCTAATAGACTTTATTTTGCACATTTACACAATTATTTGAATATATTATTTTAAATGAGTAATTGAATCATAAGTTCAACTTTAAACAGTCAAAACAGTGTCTATTAGGACTAAATATTAGAGCTAAATAATTGTTTTACTGTTTACTAATAAATTATTTTAATACAAGCCTCAAGTTCAAAAAACAATATTTGAAGATTGGCGCCCATATATACGTTGTGCAAATTAACTTGTTTTTTATTAGTAATTATTATGGATTTGTTTGTGTTCTTTTATACATTAATTAAAAATATCCCAACTGCTGAAAATATTTTCTTTCTAATAGTACATCTTTTTTTTCTTCTCTTCTGGAAACCCCCACGTGTCATCACCTCACCATGGCTATTGGTGAAGTGGTATGTCGGAATCGAACCGACTAAAACCATACGGTGTTCCGTCACAAGTGAGTCTATCGCAAGGGACTCGAGTATACCCTAGGAAGGAAGTCCCCGAGAACCCTAGCAGACTTTGGCGGCCCTCAAACCGAAGGCAGCCACACCATTGGTAGCGGAGGGCCTTGCCCTCCTTCCGATTTAGAGAGGCGCATGCGGAACACGTCGCGCCCCGTCTCAGACCTGCTTCTGCTAGGTTAATGGGCAGCCTCACCCGTTACCCCCAGGCCAGCGCTCATGAAGGCCGGAGATCCGGCGCCTGGTGCCTCTTCTTCGAGACGGGAGAGTACTAGTCCTCTCTCGTTCCCTTTCCGCCGCCTCTTTAGCGGACATCACTTCCTCACAAAAAGAAGCGGCGGGTCCCACGCACTCTCACTTTGGACCACGGACAGAACCATGGTCTCCAGCATGGTCTCCGCAAGCGAGGCTTCCAACATCGATAGCCGCCGTGAGGTCATGGCGCTGTTGCATCCACGCTGAGCACTCCACAAGAGTGTGGAGTGCACTATCATCGCAACAGCCTCCGCAGTGATGGCACGCAGACGTTGGCTCCCGGCTTATGTGACACAGGTACTTTCCGAAACAGCCGTGGCCGGTCAGCACCTGTGTTAGCCGGTAGGAGAGGCTGCCGTGCTGCCTCTCCAGCCAATCAATCCTCCATGATGGGTTTTACGGCCACAATTGTGGCGTGCCCTGCGCTCGGTTACTCAAGTCGCTTTTTCCACTCTGTTATTAGGACCTGACGGAGCTGAGACCGTTGCACCTCAATTTCCTGAGGAGTTCTAATAATACATCTAGGCAGTAGAGAAAATGGACATAAAATTTCCAATTATCCCTACCGGTAGGGATAGATGGAACAAAAGTCCGACTACCCCTACCAGTGGGGATAACTTGGTAGAGATATGTGGAACAGGCGGATTCAATGACCGTATTATACAAAACACACGGTTTACATTTTTTATATTTTTTTAATTCGCAGAATTCGGACCCTTTTAGTAAATATGGATAGTGTAATAACAAATCTCAATTTGCGATAAATTGCATTATCTATTTTTTTTCTTTGTTACCACATCATGAGCTCAGAGTGTAAACCATGGGCTACAGTGCACAAACAATTTTGTGAATTTGGTAGGCAATTGAACTGAACATATATTGCCTACAGTCTACACTACGCTATAGAGGGAAATGGTTGTTTGTATTGTTAAATCAGAGTGATTTATGGGATCGAACTGTAGAATCTGATTAACCCATTTAAGCCCACTGTGCCCGAATGAGGACACCTAAAGTACCCTTATAGGTGAGTAGTAATTAGTAGTCGAGCGGTTTAACCATAAATGTCTTACTTCGGATGTTTCGAATATTTATAAGTAAGTAGGTAATAAATACTACCTAGTACCTAGTACGTAAATTTCAAATTAGAAAATAGTCAGTAAGTATATATAGGTCATAGTAGAAAATTTGTCAATCAATAATCAAAACTAGTCAAACTCTCTCATATTTAGGTATATCAATTTCGGCTGACATTGTATGAATATCAAAAGAGTTTAGTTAACACTCAATATAATTCCATTAAATATCTTTAACAGTTTGAAAAGTGACCTCGAGCGAAAACTTCAACCGAACGCGTAGTAGATATACGGATAGCGGAAAAAATGCAGTATTCAGACAAATTGCACGGAATACTTGCGCGTGCATTAAGAGAGTAAATTATGCTAAGAGAGAAGCCCTAGCTAAATGACTTCAGAGTAGATCGATCGACATCGTAAATAAAATGGAAATGCTTTTTGTTTAATCAAGCCTTTACCCTGAATATTTATTATAATGCTAGCTTGTGTTGTGTAGATACAAGGGACAACCCGTCAATGATAAAATAAACAATTACTTGTATGTGACGGAGTTTGTAGTGTTTATAGTCACTTTAAATTGCCACCCATCTATTTGTATTTGATCACATTTTTTATATTATAGAGGCCAAACGAGCAGACGGGTCACCCGATGGTAAGGGACTAGTCACAAGTCTCAAGAGTAAGCTCTTTTCTTGAAAGTTTGAAGGTCGCATCGGTCCGAAAATACCGCAGGCGACAATTTGTTCCAGAGATTGGATGTGCGAGGCAAAAATTTCCGGAGAACCGCACAGTGGTGAATTGCCAATTATCCAGGTGATGGGGATGAAAGTTTTGCCGCGTTGAACGATGGCGAAACGTTACGGCCGGTATAAGTCTGAACAATTCCTCAGAACATGATACATGCGACAGATAATGCAGAGTGAAGCTCCATCTCTACACAACGCCAAGGGGTCAAGCCGATCTGAAATATCCTGGCAATTAACGATTTGAGTCGCTCTCTGCGGTCAAGAGGGAGAAGCTGGTACTGAGCATAGACATGAGAACAGTATTCCATTTGCGGCCGAACCTGCGCCTTATAAAGTTGTAGGCGATAGGCCGGGGTGAAATACTGTCTCGATCTGTTCGGCACACCAAGCTTCTTCGAGGCTAATTTGGCCTAACCCTCCAACCGGCTGCCAACCGTGACCGGCCGAAAACCGCCTCCAAGTGACCGCGAAACTGAACCTCGCTCGATATATCGACGCCAAGGATTCCGATGCTGGCTGTGGCAGTTAGGGAAGTGCTCTCAAAGCGAGGTGATACGACAAACGGTATCTTTTTTGGCGGTGAACGCGCAAACCTGTGTCTTCGTTGGGTTAAATTGGACTAGATTAAACTCAATCTCCTTCTAAGCAGGCTTCGATTTCAGACGAAAAGTTTGGATCAAATCTCAGTGACGTTTTCCCGAGAAATGTTAGCGCGGCCGGTATACAAGGCATCACTCATGCTATACATTACTATATATTACCTGTATGTCAATGAAAAAAGAACTTCCCTGAGTGTATTCTTAGTTATTTAAGACATACAATAAAAGAGGAGACAACCATAAACAATTTGGAGCTTGACACCGACGCGGCAGGTTGCTTCACCACATGATAAAGTAAGTAGGTGACAATACAATTGCATTTATTTAATAAATGCTTGTCATTATTAATGAAAGTAAACCTACAATATATGATATGTGAACCTTAAAAATCCGGTGGGAATAGCTCGAGAGCTACATGGGAATGTAATTAAATTCCTTTTGAAACGGCTTTGAAAGAATGTCTGTGCTGGCGGAAATTCTTTACATTGTGAAAAGTGTCTCTGTGCCTCTGCAATGACTAGAAATAGTTAAATCTTTCAGTATTTTAGGTTTTTATATTTCTTTCTATGAAAGTCGTAAATGGGTCCAAAATAAGTTTTAGCAATGATAAAGCGGAAAAATCGTTACCACGGACTAATATTTTTTTTGGAGTCTGAAAAATAAGAATCTCATATCTAATATTTCTTTTTTACCTGATAAAACTAATATGTTTTTTATAATTACTTTATAATATTTCTTACCAATAACCAAAAATATAAGTAATAAGAAGCTAGAGCTTTAGAGTATACGTAACATAATCTGGTTGTGGATCGCTGGTGCCTGCTGTAGGTAATAAATTACCTGTAAAGCTGGTCACTAGATTTCCACTACGACACAGTGCAATATGCTCAATAGTACAGAACTGAGAGTATACAACGGTTTCTGTAATTTTGGTGATTATCTAATTACCATGTCTTACAGTTGATGAACAAAGTACCCATATAATGAAATAGATTAATTTTAATATATTATAATTCCAAGCATGCATTTTTGTGTGTGTGTATGTTTGTGTGGTGTGTAAGAGTGTATGTGTGCGTGCATGTAAAAGTGTTCGTATGGGTTTATACATGTGTTGGTGATTGAATAACTGAGAATACATTAATGAATGGACGAGTTTAAGTGTTTTGGCACGATATCACTCCATTACTACAAGGAGACCTTCAGTGTCGGACAATGTTTGTTGAAGAAGCCATTCATGTAGAATTTATTTAACACTTGAATAATTAAATTTAGGTTGTAGATACTTAAGATTTTATAAAGTGTATGAAACTCTGAGGATAGACACCTCACCCAGGCTAATGTCGACTAAAATCAAACGGTGTTTCCCCACGGGGCTTTACTGGCGTAGCTTGGATAGAAATTCCTTAAACCCCTAGAACCCCCTTAGACTTGGCCGCCTATCGAAAAATTCATATTTATATGAATTCATATTCATTCATATATTCAATACTAATACTGCATATCCATAATCCAGGAGTACCGGAATATAAGTCTCGTTGCCGCTGATTCGCGCTGTTTCGGGTCTGTTTTTGCTAGGGCAACGGGTAAACCTGTCTATCACTCTATTTCTGCCAAGTCTCCTATAACGTTGGGGTACTTTTTATCATTTTTCTTTATTGGGGCGTAAAACAGCTACACCCTGTGTCTGAATATCATAAAATACACAGTTCCAATGTTAGAGGTAAACGTATAATCCACACCAATCTCCACATATTTAGTAAAAATGTGAGAGTGAACATTAAATATATACGAAAAATATGAGATTATAATTAATTCAATACCTTTTTGCGGACAGTCTCGATACTACTAATATTATAAACGTAAAAGTTTAAAAATGTATTGATGTTTGTTACTCTTTTACGCAAAAACTACTCTACCGATTACACTAAATGGGATGGCATGTAGATAGCTGGAGACCTGGATTAACACGTAAGCTACTTTTTATTGCGATATTAACACGGTTTCGGGAATTACGCGGGAGAGACCGCGGGGCGCAGCTAGTCTAAAATAAATTTAGTAATCATTTACAACTTCAGTTGAGAAAGAGGAAAAAATTTAAAGATCGGATCTGTTTCCAGAATACGGCGCAGAGGCGCAAGCACATCAGCATTCGTTTTGAACCTTGAGGAGTAAAACACCGTTCTATGCACAACATAATTTAGGTAATAAATATTTGATTTGTTAAATCACGGCAGTCAAACTTATTGTTATAAAAGCCGTGCAATGTCATAGTTGTCAAATGGACCCACCTGGACTTATAACTTCATAGATTATATTGTCTAGTTCTGTGTATGGTAACTTAGGCTGGTAACATCTCATTCATAGTTCACAAAAAATATTTTAAGCTGAGAGTCTATTCAGGTCCTCTTCCAGCAGCTTCCTACATTTGTACACGGTAAAAATATTTTGATGTCATCAATATGTATAACATATTTTTTACCTTCTTTTAATTGGTATGATGTACTGCCTTTTTTCACCCACTTTTTTCTACACATTGTATTTTATGATTGCGTCCTACTGCCGTTCAGTAAAAAACGAGAGGGAGAGATTTAGTTAGAAATATTATTAAGCATTACCTCGCATGCGGGGAAAGACGAGAAACGCAATCGCGCGGGGAGTGCGCGGCAGGCTTAATTATGACTTTAACTCTAGCCGCGCGAGACATATGACTGCTAGCTGCTAGCATTCAGTAAAAAACGAGAGGGAGAGATTTAGTTAGAAATATTATTAAGCATTACCTCGCATGCGGGGAATGACGAGCAACGCAATCGCGCGGGGAGTGCGCGGCAGGCTTAATTATGACTTTAACTCTAGCTGCTAGCAGTCATCTCTGGACAGAAAATTGGAAGTCACGCCAAACAAATGACATTTGACGTGTACGAATATATAAAAAGAAAATTAGACCTGAATACTTTTAAATAACAATATAAACAAGATATTAATAAAAAAAAAATAGCAGAATAACTTCTGCCATGTTTTTTGCTGCTGTAATATTTAAAAAAAATAGGTTCTCAGTCTGACTTTTTTATAACTATGTTTAAACTTTTTTTATATTTTCGCATTGTTTATTGAAGTACGTATTTAATTTGTATTATTTATTGATTATTTTTATCACCCACTTTACAGTATTTGATACATTAACATACTTACTATTAATTGTAACACAATATGACTAAACGTATCGTAAGATCCACCCTTAAATATTTTTATCATTTGTGCATCGCACTGTCTCCCCCGCACCCCTATCACGACACGCAGGCAAGTACTGAGTTATGCGGTCGCTCTATGCAGGGCATTAAACAATCATTCTAAACCTAGTTTAATTATTTTAGATTCTCACTTATTATTGTAGGAAAGTATACTGTGGTACAACATTCCCCAAAGCTCACCTCAAGATCTTTATAATTTAAAGTAATAGCTGGACGAATGAAGCATCTTTTGAACTTTGACTTTTTGTCATAATCTTTTAAATGACAGGAGCTAATATAGCAGTCTATTTGAAATTGTGTCAGCAGTAAATACCATGAAAAATGTTTCATTGAAAGACACTGTCTAAATTTCGACGCGTAATCCTCTTTCTGTCAATTAGAATTTAGAATTTTCATAAAACATTTTTGATTTATACCAAAGAGAACTTATGAGGGCTACTTAAATTTTTTATGAGCTCTTTCATTTACTTAATTTTAGTGGTATTGATAAAATTTGCTTTGTTGCATTAGCCACTTTAAATTGTAATGACAGGCCTGTTGGTCTAGAACAGAGTGATCCTGACTGCTGAGCTAGAGATCGTGGGTTCAATTCCCACTCAGGACAAATAATTTGTGTGATGAGCACGATAATTTGTTCTGTGTCTGGTGTAATTAATCCGTAATATATATAACTAGCAACCCGCCCCGGCTTCGCACGGGTACAAATTATATACCAAAATCTTCCTCATGAATCACTCTGTCTATTAGTGAAAACCGCATGAAAATCCGTTTAGTAGTTTTTCAGAATATGTAGTGACAATTGTTATTTTCTTCGCTAGAGAACTTCGATAAACGTGTGCGATCGCTGCTAATCATATAGGCACGCGCCGCCGGCCCTCTGGCCGGTACCACTGAACCACTATGTCCCTGCATTTTAAATTTGTAATATCTTCGAAAATATTCATTGAAATTATATGCTAGAAAGGGCCATTTTGATCCATATTAAATGCACAATATGGTACTTAATTGTATAAGGATTAATGTTGTATTGCTTAAAATCGCTTCGTAAATAAGCCATTATTTCTCGTAAAAAATAAAGGATAAAAAATGGTTATTGTGGGTTATCCCTAAGAGATAGACATATACCATCGCGGACTTTTTTGTAGACCTTTTTAAGGTGTACAATACTGTGGTACATTATTTTGATCTATCTCGTAGGGTTCAGCCAGCGTTTGCAATGTAAACGCAAAAAAATGCATTTGTTTACGACATCACATTAGAAACTTCTAAAATTGTCAGTGTTTCTCTACTATATTATACATGTATCAAGAGGAAGGTTTATATGTATAATATAAACCTTCCTCTTGAATCAGTCTATCTATTAAAAAAAACCGCATCAAATTCCGTTTCGTAGTTTTAAAAATCTAAGCATACATAGGGACAGACGGACAGCGGGAAGCGACTTTGTTTTATACTATGTAGTGATACAGGCTCTGCCTATTTTGGGATCTGGCGGCGGCGGTGTATAAGGTGTCTCAAGTTATTACGTTGACTTGAAGTTGTTTTTTCGTTGTTTTCTTCTTTCTCCCTATTGTAACGAAGTTTATAAATGTTTATATATATATATATTTCTTCTGTACGCGTGTATGTCACTGAACTCCTCCTAAACGGCTGGACCTATTTTAATGAAATTTTTTGTATGTCTTCAGATGGATTCGAGAATGGTTTAGATTTGCAATTGGACCCGGTTGATGGCGCTGAGATAGGGTTACAGGAAAAATATTTTTTTACATTACGGCACGACAACGTCTGTCGGGTTCACTATCTTTATATATATATTTCTTCTGTGCGTATGTATGTCACTGAACTCCTTCTAAACGGCTGGACAAAATTTAATATTTTTTACGTTCCGGCAGGACAACGTCTGTTGGGTCCGCTAGTATAATATATTATATCTATTTAAAAAATTGCATTTATTTAAGAGTTCTGACGTAGATATAATGTAATTTGAGAACTTTAAAGAAGACAAAACAGTAGTCCTCATCGATTGTGTCTTCGACGTCTGAGATTGATTATGACTTTGGTAAAGTAAGCGTAGTGCAACAGTCAGAATCGCTGAAACCCATATATATTTTTGAGGCAACTACGAATACCAAGGCGTTGATTGAAGAAATTTTATTTATTATTTCGTGTCGCCAAAACCTACTCAAAAGGTGAAACGTAAACAAGTAGGTTCGGCTCAATGTTTATTGTTTGTAAATATAATAAAAATATGGGAGGAGTAGATCTAATAGATCAAAAAAGTGACCTTATGAAATTGATAGATAATCTGAAATAAAATATTACCTTCGGCTTTTTTGTTGACTTACTAGACATAGCAATAAATAGTTCGTACATAATATATGAAAAACTGCATGGAGAACATCTTATCGAAGGTTGTTTACTTTTTTTCTCTAGAATATCGCGAAGTTGTGGCGCGGACCATGAACGGGACATTTTCCATAAGAAATAACAAAGAAATGAATCCAAAATATAAGACAAAAGCGATCCTTACCATCCTTTCAAATTCCAGATCCTTTCTTCATCATACGTGATGAAGAAAGGATCAGGAAGATCTTCACGTAAAAGATGTGTGCAATGTGCCAAGATCGGTGTCAAAAATCGGACTAAAAATGTGTGTAATTTATATAATGTAAATTTATGCTTCACAACAAACAGAAATTGTTTTGTGGAAAATCATAAATAAATATATCAATTTCTTTTTTTTTACTAAAAGCTGTTGTTATTTTTCCATAAATCTATATGTAGTACCTAAATTTACAAACTCTATAAAATCCATTCATTGTCGGTTTTAAACGTATACTGAGATACATTTGTCCCAGCTATTTTTGGATAATCTGCTGATTTTTTTATAATCTTTACATGAAATAGGCTTATAATATCTCTCAACACACAACCTAAACCAGTTATTCACATAAAAACTTTTACACATCAGTTTTGTACGTGAAAGGGTTAATGTATTGACAATATCAAAAAAATGTAAGTTAAAATTTAGATCATATCGGTGTCTCATTTACTCCAAGGGGTTAAAGTCAAATGAATTCGTTAAATAAAATTAAACATTTAAATCAAAAATCAGAATAGGTACTTTAATACTTTTTTGGGCAACATTAATGTACATTTTACGAATATTCATGACTCATCATTCGTACACTTTATTAACCTAGTATGTAAATTTTTATGTTATTGGCTTTCACAAATTTCCTTTACTTGTGCTATCAGACCTTGCTTTTTACCGAATTTCATGATTCTAGGTCAATGGGAAATACCCTATAGGTTTTGATCAAGCTGCGAAATGTTCAAATTAGGTGAAATGCTTGTTGGCTTAATGGCCATAATATCTTTTGATTGCGTTAACTTAGAAGCTTGATTTTTTTACAGCTTTAAGGGACCGCTGACATAATTGTATGATGTTAATTTCAACTTAATGCCTCCATGAGTTCCTGAGGAAAGGGAAGAAAGGAAAGGACAGATAGATATAACGACAAATTAACGACTTTCAGATTTTTACCTTTACTTGTGCTGTGAGACCTTGCTTCTTACCGAATTTCATGGCTCTATAGGTTTTGATATCCCTACGAATTGAAATTTGATGAAATCCAAGGCTTAAATGGCCGTATCTTTTAATTGCGTTGACTTAGAAGCTTGATTTTTTTTACAACTTCAAAAGACCGCAGACATACGTATTTGGTATTAATTTCAACTTGATACGTCAACGAGATCCTGAGAAAAATGGTCCTGACCGTTAGACAGATAGAGAGACGGACAGATAGACAGACGGACAGACAGACAGACGGACAACAAAGTGATCTTATAAGGGTTCTTTTTTTCCTTTTGTGGAACGGAACCTTAAAAACTAAAGCATAATCAGTCTATCCGTTTAGGAGCTACAATGCCACAAACAGATACACAGCTATATACGTTGAACTTATAACACCCCTCTCTCGCACTTTTGAGACTCCCGACTACTATTTTATTTTTTACATACGAAAGGTAAAAAAGGCACATCCGAAATGCCTAAGTGTATACCTTAATTTCCTTTAGGCCTTCTGTAAAGATTAGAAACAAACCGCAATATCATTCACGACTCTCCTGAAATACATCATGTCTTCCAATATACCTTTATAGGCACATTCGGGCGCGGTCTTGACCGATTTTGTGCCATTAGTATTCCGGATACTTCTCTGGTAACCCTCACGACGATAAATTAGTATTCTGCGTACGAGCGGACAAATAAGTTAAATAAGTTTTCACAAAGATGGCAAACTCAATGTGGTTTACGTGCGTTTATGTGCTGTCAAAATATTGAAGCGTGGGCGAAATGTTGGCTTACAAAATTGGGCATGTAACAAAGTTTTTTACCAATTGCTTAGAAGTTTTCTTGCACTTTGAAGTCCCAAGAAGTCTTTAATAGAATACACGTGTATTTTTTTACTCCATATTTATACTCAGAAATATAATATAAATATTTGTATTTGTGCTATGGATGTGAAAATAGGAACTTTCTTCAAACTGTTTGTTGTGGATCATACGTACAAAAGATGTTTACATTATATTTAGATCAGCTATATCCTGCCATTTGGCATCAACGTTTAAAAGAAATCTATTATTAAATTAACATATAGTTAGTACATACAGGTAGTGATAATGCTCTTACGCTCCTACCCACAGAGGAGTTAAAATTGAGTTTAGGGGCCCCTTGGATCGGTCTGTCTTCTTGTAAAAGGTTTTAGAATAGTTGTCTGGCGAACATATATAAAAATGGAGCATCAGAATTTACGTAAAGTTAAGTAACTATTTAGGGAGCTTTAAAGCGTCTGTTAAGCAATACGGCCGACGGAAAGTGTCTAGGAGTATTGTCGACTTAATTTTAACGATATTATCTAAAATATACGTGAAAATCAGCTAGGAGAATTTACGTGAGGTAAGTAATGTTTTTATATACCTTCATTACCTGATACCTGGAAATTGGCCGTCTAACCAAGCTGGCAGGTAGGCATGCGATCATAGTACATACTGACACTATACAATCGTCCACATTTCGTTCGTCAGAAAATACGTGACGTCTGGCGGCCCTGGGATCTTGCTCCAATAAATTAAATACAGAAAAGGGCATAGGGTACCTACCTACTCTGTCCTTTTCTTTATCCCTGACAACGTGTAGCGATAACTAGCGATGTCTCTCTTTACTCCATAAACATCGGTAGGCCGATGATGATGATGAAAAAGTGTGTACAAAATTTAACAACGTTGTTGTTGTGTAACAACCTCACGAACTCACTTTTACGTTTATAATACTAGAGTTGGAATAAGGATATGGCCAATAACGATAAACGTTATATCATTGTAACGCTTTCATATTCTACAACATTTTTTTTTGTCAAATTTTGAGTCATCAAGAATATTATATGTATAGTTTTCACTCTGTAAAAACGAAACGAGAAAGACAGATAGTAATATAACTTTGAATATAGATTGTCAGTGAATAGATGTGGGAGCATGTTGACGAAAGTCACAGTCACTGTTAATGCTAGTCACAGATTTTATAACAAATATACAGGTATCAAGTGTATTTGTAATCAACAAAGTGGGGGTAGGAATTACACGTTTTTTTACTAAACAAGAACTTGTGTGGTATATATTTGAATTGGTGTGGATGTAACATGTAATCCAAAAAAATGATCTAATTACTTTTTGCTTTTCTTGAACCCATAATACGAGCTAAATATAATTCATTTTTCATCAACATAAAACAGTTTATTTTTTGACTAGCAGTAAATTTAATAGGTAATTTAAAGGACTCTTTACGAAAAATAAATTTATGCAAAATAAGCTTAGTTAAATAATTATCAAAAGGGTTTTTGAAAAGGCCAACATCACATACAAAGGCTGGCCACAAAACCTCCCGAAAATTTCAGAAAGTCGCTCTTGTAATCGATGCTCATAAAAAATTTAAATGGCCCCTCAGCGAACCTTTTCCCTAGCTCGGATGTATAAAGCAGAATACCAGGATGAAGGTAGACAGGTATTAGCTATTTACATACATATATGTATGTATAATATTACGTCACTCTTTTGAGCCAAAAAGATCGAAAAATATGAACTTTTAAAAATAATCTTATCCTAAATATTTGAAGAATCTGTTGAATAGTTTTCAATTTATGATTTATATTTTTTCTACGTGATTAAACTCCCAAAGAGGGAAAAACAATACGGTATACCATACTACCCGTAAAGTAGAAAGGGGTCCGGGAACGGCTGTAGTTGACGCAACCGGCCACTATCTGAACCCAATCTAAGCAGAATTTATAACTATGGATTTTAGGATACGGATGAATATACTTAGAAGAACTTTTTATTTAATGCTATAAAGAAGTAGTCGTTTGTCTTCAAAATTACCTGATGCAAAGTGACTTTGAAGACGAAGATGGTACACGTTTATCCAAGAGTAAGCTATTCACTCTACTCTTGAAGGTTCCAGGATTATAATAAATGTCTGGACAATAGACGAAGGCAGCTCATTCCAGACCTTGGCGACTCGAACCGAAAAAGAGCTGTCAAAACGTTTAGTTCGACTTTTCGGTGTTTCGACAGCAAAATGAACCTCTGTCTGCGTCTAGTAGTCCGAGGAAGGAATGGTGAGGGTTCAATTAATTTAAGCTTTCGCACACCCGCCAAAGTAAACCCAATAAAAACCAATAAGCGGATGACTTTACGACGATGCTCAAGAGTATCCAGTTCCCTTGCCACTTCAGTATTCTTATCTTGTCTGTGTATCCCTATATGTCAGTTGCTTAGTTATTTGTCGGATGGGCTCATTGCAAATGTCATAACAGGTAGGAGACACTGATCAAAGACTTTCACTTTGAGGTATTGCGGTAAGCGCGAAGAAAAAACACGACATAGTTTGCCAAATGCTGCCCAACCTAATTGGATCCTTCTGGTGACTTATTGTTTCTACCGAGCTGGAAAACCTGCCCCAGGTAGACATATTCTTGAACAACTTCGAGCGTGGAACCTTCGATTTCAATCGGTCTGGGTATGACATGTTCATTGAACTTAACCCTGGTATTGTCCAAGTTTATACCAAGACCGACGTGTCGAGATACTCCATTCAGTTTGTGCAACTCTGCTATTAAGACGATGTCATCGACAAACTGAAGATGTGAGACCACAACCAATCCAATCCAGTGTCTTGAAGATGTTCTAGAGTGTATTGGGGAATAGTTTGGGGGATATAATATAACCCTACCTACCTCCACGCTACAGTTTTATAGGGTTCGTCTTCTGGTCTTGGAGTTGGACGATCATCATTGTATATCGATGGTATATTAATGAAAGTTACGTTCGTTACGTTACAGATGGAAAATATTTTAGTTGGATAATCTAATAAAGATTTACAACAAAAAATAAAAATATCGACGTTGAACCGGTTTTCTTTCTTTATGGTACAATTGAACAAGAATTCAAATATACAGCATATTTCTTTGAAAATAAGGAAATATAAAGAAAATTATAAAGATCAAAGGAACGCCGCCGTGTATCTCGCTCATGATCAAGCGGGAGTAATTAAGAACGTACCTGAACGTTTCAATGTAACGAAGCTAACTTCGTATTGCTACAAAAAATGTACAAACAGAATTTCTATTTCAGTCGCATTTCTTTTGTACGTCAGTTTTATTGTACTCCAATAATATATTATCTGCACCAAGTATTAAAATATAATAATAGCTATTAATTGCTGAATTACAAAAGGAAAACAAAACCCGGAGAAAAAACTTTCGTGAGTGGTATTCATAAATATCTATTAAAGATATATTCTAGTGGGAGAGCCATGCTTCGGCACGTATAGGCCTATCTAACCGGAGTGATACCACAGCCTCACAGAAAACCGGCAGTAAAGCAATGCTTGGCCCTAACCCTTCCCTCTCCCCTTCTTTCCCTTTTCCCTTACCCCCCTCTCCTCCTCTTCCCTCCCTTCCCCTACTCCCACCTTAAAGGCCGGCAACGCACTTGTAACTCTCGAGTTGCAGGTGCTAATGGGCGGCGGTAGTCACTTACCATCCGATGACCCGCATGCTCGTTTCCCGATGGGATAGACCCAAAAAAAAATATATACAATTCTACACACGTGTGTATTTCGGGGATGCCCGACTAGTTTCAGACCCGACGGGGGACCTTTATCAAGGAGTGAAGAGTCCTGCCACGACGGTGTCAGGCATCATACCAATCTACGTAAAATGAGCCATGTGAAAATAAAATGTTGTTTATCATAAACAGTATATTTTTAAATATGAAAAATATATCAATTTCTCTCCATCATGAATAATAAAATTAATGTCACTTACATTGATTTGCCTTATAATTTTAATTAACAAACAAACTGACATAAAAAGT
Source organism: Euplagia quadripunctaria (assembly GCA_963859945.1). Classification (NCBI taxonomy): domain Eukaryota; kingdom Metazoa; phylum Arthropoda; class Insecta; order Lepidoptera; family Erebidae; genus Euplagia; species Euplagia quadripunctaria. The sequence goes on along the minus strand of OY982570.1, from coordinate 1,266,066 downwards.
TATCTTATACCATTTCTTAACCATTATTTTTTTTGGTTACTTCTATTGTTGTTGTTGTTGTACGGTGTTCGTATAGAGTTAAGTAAAATAAAATACAATAATTTTAAACATTACTGTATTTTTTTATACTGTGGCCACTTACAGTTGATTGCTTATCAAAATAATTATGAACAATATGTTTAAAGTTAAAATACTATCGACTAAAAAACTCCATCGAAGATTAGAAATGAGCTGATGATTTTCAAGGGCTAAGCAGATTTTCTCACATTATAGCTAAGAACACTTTCGATCAAGTCACCTTAAAAAAAAACTAAATCAAAATCGGTCCATGCCATAGACAGACACACAGATACACACGTTACACTTGTAACACATTTCCTTTACGCGTCAGGTGTTAAAAATGCTGGCTTAAGTTTAAGAATCGTAGCGGTAACACGAAGAGCAGATTTACGTAGCATGGAGTGTTTGGCGAGAATCGAAGCGAGGTTTCTGGTGAAGAACCCTGAGCATCTTCGTTATCAATCCCCGTTTTGGAGGTGGGAGTGGATCTCTGCTTGGTCTGTTCTGTTTTTCCACGTGTTCCTCTGAGCAGAGAACACAGTAAAGAAAATGCGAGGTTTGTCTTACCGTTTCTAAGTTATTTCATAGTCATCGGCAAGGTACAGATAAGATAGATAATTTACACGTTACTAATATTCCATTTTCGTGTAAAAGTTTATATGCAAATGAGTCCTCTTTTAACGCGATCGATTTCTAAAACAAATAAAAATCCGAGCAATATCAACCCAAATTTAATTTGCCGTTATCAAAAGCAATGGAAACACGTTAGGTGTGTATACTCTCTACGGCATTTCCCACCCTTTTTAATAAATATTTCCGACCCTCCCAAAGACTACGGGATACGTTCCCTTCCTATCAAAATGCAATCTTTAGCCGTCATTATCATTAATATTAAATATCTTAGGTGAAGATTTCCTATCTTCCTCTACTGTCTTATGAGATAAAGGCTTGGCTCCATTGCAGATGAAAAAGTTTTTGTATGAACTATTTCTTTTTGCATAAGTAGATTTATTAGAGGCAGATGCAGATTGTTGAATACAAGACTTTTATTTACGTCAAACTGCTTGTTGTGACTGAGGTAAAGCGTTCTGAGATCTTATAACTTTCTGTCACTGGTCTAATGTGCCCTTAAGTAGTACAGTATTCACACGTATTAAAGTTATATATATTTATATAGTTATAGTGCTTGGACTTCCTGGCAATAGACAGTTCGATCTGCGACCCTCATTTTCTCGAGCTATTAATTATACTCTCCACTTCATCTGTATAAGCAATATCCATTTCCTTCCATTACCTCCTCTTCTTTATCCCATTCAATATTCTCTCCTAGACTTGTCGTCTATTACGTGAGTTTGACCAAGTTATTGTTGGCAAAATGTGTGAGTTTAATACCCCTCTGCCTATCCCTTGGGGCACATAAGCGTGAGCGTACGTATGTATGTATGTATATATATATATATATATTATTACAGTGGCAATCAAGTCTATGGCCGATTAGAAGTGGTCACCGTAGCCTAATGCACGTTTTCAATATTAAAATATTATTTTTACCGTTGCCGGGTATACTTTATTACGCACTGCTTGATAAAGAAAGTTCACCCAGGTAAAACAAATGATTATAATAATAGAATATTATCACCTCACAGAAGAATGTTCCTTTCATAAAACACAATTCTTATAGCTTTAGTTTCAGTGAGACCACGCATTTACTGATAGCATATTAATTTTGGAGGTGGATATATTATCTTTGTTATAAATGTGTGTGAGGGAATTATAGTACAGTATAGGCTTAAACGTTTTCGCAGATCATTAGGTTTGACTAAGAACTAATTTATATAAAAAGTAGTAGTAAGTAATTAGCCAAATCGGTGAGGACTGATTTGGCTAATTACTTACTACTTACTGGCTGAGGAGTTAGTAGTAGTAGCTAAATAAGTTTACTGCATATTATTTTCAATTTATGAAAAATCCAAAGGTTACGAACAAAGCTAAAAACGACCATATTGTTTTATTTCGAAATCATTTTGTATAATTATTTAATACTACTAATAACAAAGTACCCCTCCGCATCTGTCTGTCTGTTCGCGATAAACTGAAAAACCTGGTTTTCATTAATAGATAGAGTGATTCATGAGGATGGTTTAGGTGTATAATTTGTTAAAATATTTTGTAAATTGTTGATTGTTGAAGATGTCTCTGCTACCCGTGCGAAGCCGGGGCGGGTTACTAGTAATACATATGTTTACACCTTGTTCCCTTACGGGTTAGGCAGAGACGATATAACGCCATTTGCCACAATTCTGACATACAGCTGGCGCCTGTTCCACGATCATCAGACCTTTTATACACACTCACCGGTTTCAGGTGCTTTTAACTTGACCCTTCTTTGGTATACTGCCGATCCGGTCAGTATACGTCTTTTGAAGCCTACCCGCTAAAATTCGCCTTCGCTTTTCACTCAACCTTTCGACATGCCCAAACCATCGCAGCATTCTTTTCTCAATTCTTGTCACTACATCTTCTTTCAACCCACACCGTTTTCTTACCTCATCATTCCTCATTCTATTAGTCAATCTCACATAGATTTACATACACATACTTGTCAGTGAAAGCATTTCCACGGCAATAATTTTACTTTCGGATTTCTTTTACCATATCCACTGCCATATATCAGAGTTGAAGCCATCATCCCTCTCGTGAACTGCCAGACGTGCTTTTATTGACACGTTCTGACTCCTACTTTTTACAAAGAAGTGCAAAGCGCCGTTCACTGAGTATAACTTTTGACTGGCCTGTTGGTCTAGTAGTTAGTGATCTTGACTGCTGAGCCAGAGGCCGTGGGTTCCATTCCCACCCAGGACAAATAATTGTGTGATGAGCATGATCATTTGTTGTGTGTCGGGGTGTGATTTATCTATAATATGCATGTATTTAGAAATATATAAGTATGTTTGTCAGCAGTCTGGTTACCCTAGTACAGGCTCTGCCTAGTTTTGGATCAGAAGGCCGTGTGTGAGATGTGACAAGTTATTATTATTATAATTCTTCTTTCAATGCCTTTATCTTGCTTTCCATCCCTTGTAAACATACTTCCAAGATAAACAAATTTATTCACTTGTTCCACTCTTTCATTTCTAACCTAAATCCACAAGCAGTCGTCTTTTCATCCCTTTCGAACACCATAACCCTCGTTTTGCTTGCATTTACTTTTATGTGTAACCACGTATAACTTTTTACAAGGTTATCCGATTTCGATAATTCTTTTTTTTATAGGATAGGTCGAAGTTTAAATTTGGAACAAAAAGGTGTTGAGTTTTTATCTGTTTACAGATTCTGTTGAAACTTGGCACACATCATTTTAATTATGTATATGTATCTTCCACTGTAATAATAACGTACAAATAAAGTGTTATCTATCTATCATTTTGCAGTTCTAATGACACTAAACATGACTTAGACCTATAGCTGATCTGATGAAGTAAGCCAGTCAAGGGAACTCCTTAACGGTTTATAGCAGGTACCTCGTGTTTGGGCTTATTCATCTTAATCGAATTGAGAACTTTAAACATAAAACATTAAAGATTGTTGTTTAATTATTTATTAAAAAATAACAATGAATAGTCAAAGTAGGCAATTATGTTATATATTAGTTAATTAATTTGATTAAGTAAGGTAAGTAAGTTTTAAATAAGTTTTAATTTTGTTTGTATGTTTGACGCCGACTCAAAATTATTAAAGTATTTACGTTAGTGTAGGAGTTTAGTTGGGCCAACAAGTTTATTATTTTTCATTTTACAGTACCTTTCTTTTTTCATCGGTTGCGTTTTTTGATAAAAAAAATATTTTTTATATTCCGGAGAGAACCGACACAATTTTTTATTTATTCCACAAAAAAAATATATAAATTAGGCAAGTCACATATACACGCCCTATTTACTCTTAATTACTTGTATGTTAGAAGCAAACGATCCTTAATTAAGTAAAGTAAATACTCCAAAGCCTTGGCATGAAAACCGCAGGTTTCATTTGTCCCTCTCTCATGTTAATTTTAATGATACGGTGATTCCTGTGTCAAGAGCGTTGATGACCGGTGCCCCCGGTAAAGAATTTAACAAAATCGTCAGACGTCGTGGGTTCGTTTCCCGCTCAGTATTTGCATTGGTACTGGGTATTTCTGTGTATGTATTTACGAAAAAACAAAAACATAAAGTATGATTTTATCTGTGTTCTTGAACTATTGGTACTTAAACTAAGAAGATTTTAGTATTATATGAGCTAGATCACATAATGTTTTAATAAACAAATGTATTACTTACGTATTCTGGTAAGATTAGCAATTATAGGAGTTATTGGTAGCCAACGGTAAATAGTCTTTTGCAAAACCAAAGGTTAATAAAAAGACAAAGTATTGAGTCCCTGCATTTGTTTTTCAATTACTATTACTAATTTTATTTATATTTTGATTCTATTAACTCCAAGTCGTGGTCGCATTCCCTAGCGGGTGGTTTGTCAGTTTCCGGATTAAATGGGCTCCCTGTTATCGTTAATGGCGTCCCTTTAATGGCGCGAACTATTTAGGCCATTTAATTATATACTCGTAACTCGTAGGAGAGCCATGCTTCGGCACGTATGGGTCGGCTCGAATGACTTGATACCACGGTCTCACAGAAAACCGGCAGTGAAGGAATGTTTGTATTGTGTTTCATCGAGGGTGAGAGGTTACCGGAGGCCCTAACCCTTCCCTCTCCCCCTCATCTCCTTCTCTCACCTTAAAGGCCGGCAACGCACTTGTGACTCTTGACTTGCAGGTGCCCATGGGGGGCGGTAGTCACTTACCATCAGGTGACCCGTCTGCTCGTTTGCCCTTTATACCATTAAACAAAAAAACTATACGGACCGACGATACTGTCAAATTAGCAGACAACCATTACATGGGGGCTCAAGACCGCTGAAGAGGTATCTCTACCCAGTTAATTGTTCAACTATGGACGTCCAGTGGCTGAGATGTTGTTAGTCACGATGCCTTTTATTTGTAAGAACAAACTTCTTCTCTTTAAAAAAAATATCTTTAAAACATCTCCTTAAGCGATGTGCTCTCATCTTTTCCTTAATTCTTGATAACTTTAACAAAATAAATTAATTTTTCTTTTAAAAAACTGCTGCCATACTACATCACCGTGGACTGGTTTTTAAAATCTGGTTGTAATCACGTATCTGTTTCGACTAGATTCCAACCCAACAAATACTATTTATAAAGGAGCGAAATAACCAGTTTCATTGGTATTAGAAGCTACATAGAGAAACCTGCTTGAATGAAACACTCACGTAAGTACATCTGTAAACCTTCCATAACTATGAATACTTACTTCTACCTATTACTACATATTATGTATAAATCAGGACCTAATCCTGATAAAATTTATAAAGTAAAACACCTTATTGATTACTCGACGTTTCGACCGTCTTTCAGCAACTACACGTACTGTTGTACGCCACTTGTACTTGAATATTTTGATTCGTACTGTTGAACTTCGACACACTAACGTTCGTTGATTGCTGTCGATTGGCCTGTATTCGCCGACGAAAGCATTTGCAAAATAAAAGTAATCAAGACCCAGTGCGGCTCGGTCGGCACAGGCGTCGCGTCGTTGGGATCTCACCCGTGACCACGATCGGCGCAATTCGGTCGAAACGCCGGATAACCAAAAAACGTATTATATATATATATATTATCGAATTTGTATTTAAAAAAGAAGTCGCAATAGTTTAAAAACTAATATTACTATTTATTATAATATTATGGCATATTCTTATTTTTCTTATATAAATAAAGTAAACTGAGAAAAATAATTGTTAAAAGTAGCATTTTGCATTATTTCGGTACATTTAAAGGCTAAAATTTTCGCTAGTACACACATTTTGTATAACTATTATCCACTTACATCGACTCAACTATAACATGCTGCGACAGTAAATATTGCAACCGTTGACGTCGCAATTTAATAATGAAAATCAGTGCAGCCCCATCCGCACCAGCTGTCCGAACATAGCTGAAACCAAACTGTATATTTTAGATAATTACATCCTGATTCCGGCACAGTTCCAGAGTTTGATTTACCGCAGAAAGGTTCAGGGACTGTATACTACGTATGTATATGTTATGGACCAAGTGATTTAACATTGCAATATTTATAATGCCCGGGCAAAATGAATAATGAAATGTCAAATCGGACTGTGTGATGAATACTGAAACAAACCTCGTTATTTACTACATTGTCTGACTATTATGAATATTGCTATGTAGCTGTTGGGCAAGTTGATAATTAAGGTACATAATATACATTAGGCAGGGCGCTTGGACCAAGAACATACATGGAAGGACCATCGTCATTAGCAAACACGCACTGTTACTGAGAGCGGAAGTTTTCTATTTAGTTACAAAAAGCTAATAAAAGCAGATGGGTTACCTATATTGTCTTTATCTTGAATTGAAAACGGTAAGCGGTAAAGTGTGCTAAGTATACTTTCAATTTTGCCATCTTTAATTTCCAAAGTGCCCGGTTGACAGCAATAGACTTACCCTCTATTACGTGAAGGACAAAAGCATAATTGTTAAAATGTGGGTAGTTAATTCACCTTTGCCCACTCCTGCGGGGATGTAGGCGTGAATATTATGCATTTATGTATATTCTCTAAGGGCATTAAAGTTACATAGTGTCCACACACTAAGCCAAGGTTTACTTGAAGATAATAAAGTATGTGATCTAATATCTAAAGATTTTAATTCCAATGTCAGTTTGCTTAAATGTTATGCATCGCTTTTTGTGTTATGTAGTTCTACTAAACTCCACTCTCTGTTCATAGATACTAGATACTGCCATACAAAAGATTCGCCGTTTGCACACTAATAGCAAATAACGCAGCTGCACAATACAAAAAGTGCAAAATAGTTTCCTTGCCATTTAAATATTTGCATGACGCTAATACGCGCAGTTTTTTTGTGGGAGAGCTATGCTTCGGCACGTATGGGCCGGCTCGACTCCGCTCGTTACCACGGCCTCACAGAAAACCGGCAGTGAAGCAATGCTTGCATTGCTTTTCCCTCTAGGGAGGAGGCCCTAACCCTTCCCTCTCCCCTATTCCCGTCCTTCCCCTCTCCCCACTCTTCCCCCCCCTCCTCCTCTTCTCCTACCACCTTAAAGGACGGCAACGCATTTGTGACTCGAGTTACAGGTGTCCATGGGCGGCGGTAGTCATTTACCATCAGGTGACCCATCTGCTCGTTTGCCCCCTATATCATAAAAAAAAGTGGCAGTGCCAGTTCTAGTCCTTTAGGATCAATCTAAAGTGTTACCAGCTCTTAAACTACTTGCCTACCTGGTACCCTTCATGAAACCTCTTAAAAACATAACCCTCAGAAATCAGTAATGTAGGTGATCTTTTCACGTTATTTTGATATTGGTCGTAATTTTCGTTTTCCTGGTACCTTTAGAAATCTTAAAAATATGCTAATGTAATAATCACTTGTTCCCCTCAAAACACTGCACCAGTTTTTCTCCCCTAAAGTAGAAATCCTCCAAGTTGGCAACACAAGAATTAACCTATTACTCGTGAATTGAGGTTATGATTTGATCATTATGTGTATGTAAACAAAAATGTTTGTATTAGCGAGGGGGCTTTTTCCCCGAGTGTTCCGTTGTCAAGATGGGACTTGTAGCGCAATTTAATGTCTTTAAACAGAGTAAAGAGAAACTGTAGACGATATTACCATTTTGACATGGTGTCAGTAAGCTTTTATAAAAGTAGTTATGCGTAATTGCGTATTGGTAAATTATCGATGTTCCCGTTGAAATCAATATTTAAATAGAATCTTGGAGGGTTAAGTCTTTTGGTCTATTCCACTCTAATATCTCAAGCAAATCCACCGGGGAATTCTTTAACACAAATTATTCCACTCCAATTCACTGCTGTGGGGGACTTTTTCCACTTGTAATTATTATTCCACTTTGATCCACTAATGGCTGCGGTGGAATAAAATCCACCTTGACTCGTGCAACATTTGTGGAAATTAATCCCCTTAGATAATAAACAAAGACGAACTGTGGGTTCGAATATCTTCTTCTTAATCGACTTCAAAAAAAGGAGGAGGTTCTATGTTCGGCTGTATGTATTTTTTGATGTATGTTCACTGACATTTCCGTCACCTATAGACCGATTTCAAAAAATCTTTATTGTTTGAAAGGGTATGCTTCCACGGTGGTCCCATTATTACCAAGTCCGGATGGAAGTGATGGTATCTTAGAAGTTAAGGACGGATGTAGTGTGTTCGTTAATTTTTCTTGAAATTAAGTAATACTTACCTTTATAGTGATGAATGTTACTATTATTAACTGACTACAAAAAAAGAAGGTGGTTCTATGTTCGGCGGGATGTATACTTTTTTATAACTTATTCAATCAAGTCCATCAAGCTGCTAGACAAACTAAAAATCTTACCACTTTATCTAAATAAAGTATCGGGCTTAATAAACTAAATTTGATATAATCTAACGTACTGCTGCTACTTAAATTACAATATGTTATGCTTTAGGTACCGTGTTCACTCAGTATGTACGTATCTTAAAAAAAAATGATTACAAATTTAATTGAAAATACTACAATCCATGTGACATTTTCAATATAATAGGCAACATTATAAAGGCACTAGCTACCTACTGCTCTGTTTGCAGTTGGTGCCAAGCCAAATAGGTACTTGACAGAGAACCGCGAGTATAATAAACCAAACGGGCAGACGTCCTTGACACCCCCGGCACGTCTCAAATAATATTGAATTTTGAATGCTTTAAGTTATTGATAAATTTCCATAATTTGACTATTGCACATAAGTACTAGTTAATTTATCGCTTGATCTTTAATAATCAACAAAATATTCAGATATTTAATAAGGGTTATATTCTGTTGTTAATTAAGCTGTTCATGCTGAAGTTCAAGCTGAGTATTACTTATTGAGTTTTGAGCTTGGCACCGACTTCAAACAGACCCGTAGATAGCCTTAATGCCTATTATATTAAAAATGTCATATGTATTTTAGGATTTTCAATTAAGTTTGTAATCAGCGCTACTTGTACTTCTCACTTTTCAGTACTCTTTGTTAGTGGTTTTTGAAGTCGGTTTAACTTTTTTAAATGTTTCCTAGAAATTACTATAGCTGACTAGATATACGTTTCAGTCGTGCCCTCGACCTTTTCCTCAATTATATACAATGCATAGTGACATGGGCAGTGCTGATAGTAATAATAATAATATGCCGATTGGTGTATGCTTTTAAGGGTGAAAACACACAAAATGTTATAATATTATTAGCTCACATTACATTTCTGTTAAATATTTGATATTAGCCTGATAATCTTAAACAATTTTCGTCGTTGTCATTTCCCATTTTAAAAAGTTTAACATATGAATGAATTGGTATGTGATGGATTTTCTATTAAAGCTTACGAATCGACAATTAACACAGTGGTATATGGTGGAATAACGAGTAGAAACAAATCCAATGGTGGATTAAAGTGGAATAATTTATGGAAAAGAATCCCCCGGTAGATTTGCTTGGGGTATTAAATAGGAATAGACTTTTTGCTGCACTTGTGCGCTGCAAAAATGAATAGAGGGTTATACTGACATTGAGTATTTTAAACTTTTGTAACGATGGCCTCTCCAAACTGTGAATATATCAAAACTATATTAGTTTTCATGTTTTAAGTGCTTGTCTAGGTGAAAGAAATTAGTGAAGCATTCAAGGACTAAATTAGTGCACCCTGATATTCTCAGGAAAGTTTCACAGTTTCAGGGCTTATTCCTTTATAGTTAACTCATCAGAAGCTTCTTCCCTTTATAACTTGGTAACAGTTAGTGTTTTGCAAGTTCTGGATTTGAAGACTCAGTTCAGTGAGATTATTGAGAATGACAGGTAGACTGAAGAAGTTCTAGCGACTGTACCAATTCTATAAAGTATGTAATATAATATAAAATATACACGTAACCATTCAAAGTCTGTACATGCCATGTAATAGAAACGTGATTCTAATAACAATAATTTAAGAAACCTAGAAATTTACTCGTATATCGTGCATAACTAGCAACACCAAGGTTGCACTTTCAGACCTGTTGTAAATAAAATCCTTTTCCAATATAACCGACACAATGATGGTGGAAAAATATTCCAACTTGAAATACTATTTCATTTTAAGTCTATAACAAAATCTGATTTTCTGAACAACTTATTTTTCTACCATAATATTTCCATTTATATTGAAACGCTATAGAATGCAAAGAGACGTTTAATATAATGCCTTTCACAAAACAAATTGAGGAAAGAGTCTAATCTCAAGCAGTGGTCCTCTAATTAGTAAACGGAAAACAGTAAAATTACTCCAATTTATTTGACACTCAACAAAACAAAATGTAATTTAATTAAATTAAATGTAATTTGACCAACGAAAATCTTGTTTAACCGGTGCTACTTACAATATTTGATGGTATTACGAAGATAGAATTGGTATGTTTTTGAAAATTAAGATGTTTGTTTACATTGAAATTTGACTCTTTATTAGAATGCTTTGGTAAAGTTGAATATGTTACAGATGAATCTTTATTTTGAAGGAGTTACAGATGCCTGAAGTATAGGGGATATAGTTAGCAATATTGCGCACCATAGACACCAGGAACGGTTCATCATCAGTAAGGACCGGATTATATGCAACATAAAAATCTTGAAATATGCATGCAAATAAGATGCATGAAAATTTGTGAAATATGCAACATTAAAGTTTTAGAAAACGAAAAGAACTATTAGAGTTTTTTTTATTTGTAAATCTGCATACAATTACTGATCTATTCATTCATAAATTATCAATACCAAAATGTAACAACTTTGTGGATGATAATATGCACTAAAACAAAAAATTATGTGTTCTAAATAAATAGTTTTCAATCAATCAAAATATTTTTATAAGTGAAAATTGTGTGGTGTATATTTTGAGAAATTTTGATTATAGAGTTTATTGTTACACTTACCATAGGATAACCTACCGAAAAATGTAATAAATATAGCGAAAATATGCATCATCACTAGATATTAGATATAAATGCAACTTCCGCTGAGAATGGGGTAAATATACAATTTCATATGCAAAAGCATATATTATAATCCGGTCTCTAATCATCAGTGAGATCCGTGTGCTTGATTGTCATATCTGTAGTATAAGTTGGAGGGATACTTTTAACATAACGAATATGTCTTATAAACAGGCTGATTTGAGTGGATGAAGAACCTTCTAACTCACGGTCTCGACGACGGCAGGTGTGCACCACTGAAATAGTCAGCCTGTGACCACGACCAGTGGAACTGGTGGAAATGTCAAGCAATTCCCTTTGAATTACCTGAGGTTTCGACACGATCATGTAATACCTATTACGTGATCGCGTGAACTCCCGTACATATACATAATTATAGCATTTAAATTTAGGTCACATAAATACTTCAGTATAATATTATTTGAAAACAGAAAGCTCATTCACTGAAGATAAGTTATCGCCTTAAGGAAGACACACGATTGGCAATTAACCTTACATAAACCAAGTCTTCCAGATCAGCCCTTAATTAACAAGAGGTCTCTGTACCTTTAGTTAACATGTTAAGAACCCTTGCTTCCTGGGGCACTGATGTTACTATAGGAATACCTATATTGATTACACACCGTACTTAAACCAGTTTTACCCAATCATTTACGTTGTATACGAAAATTGTATGAAGAAAAGTTCTTCCCTAGTATTATATATGTTTTTCGGTCTATGTAACTTAAGGTTAAATTTATTTAATTTTACATAAAGTTATAATTAACGTTTACTCATGATTTTTTTATAAGTAGACTCACGAGAAAGCACGGGAGCGTTTGATGATGAGCATTTACTAGTCTCTATAAGAACTTTCAAGACTAATCCTGCAGTTTGTGTGATATTAATATTTTATTTATTTATTTATCTGATCCCAAATTAGGCAAAGCCTGTACTTAAGCAGGACTGCTGATAAACAAAATTATTAAATTATTAATTATATTTCTAAATACATACATATTATATGTACATAGATAAATTACACCTAGACACAGAACAAAAGATCATGCTTATCACACAACTATTTGTTCTTGGTGAGAATCGAACCTACGACCACTCAGCAGGCAGGATCACTAACCATTAGACATACAGGTTAGTCAATAAAACAAAATAAGTAAAAATGTTTTATTGTAAAGAAGCAATTATGATGCAGATACTGTATCTACTAAAAACTAATCGATAATTCGGAAATAAAATGATGGGGCGTAGCGTAATCTGAGTAAATAGGTAATGTATGCTACGCTCCACGATTTTAATCAATAATTTATTTTTTCTTATTTTATTTGAGTGTCGATCGAACACCTATAGTATATTATACAACCGAAGTTAACGCTAATTAATTTATTAATTAGTTACTGTGACTTTTATTACCCAATATTAGGGAATCACTAATTAGTATTTTAGCAGTAAGTTCATAGATTTACAGTAATTATTTAGAGTTTAGGCGAAAATTAATTGCTGCAGAGATAGGTTTTAAGTGTGCAGGTAGTTTTTCTTTAGCACAACATTCTTTGTTTATGTTATTATAATTTTATATGTTAGTCAAGTGGTTTTCATAAAAAAAATATCAAAAATCGAAGACGTCAATATAAAGAACCCTTGTGCAAAATATTATACTTTTAGATCAGTTCATTTCTTTTTTTACCTTATTTTTATTTCTATATTACTCCCTTTTTGATTAAAAATTTTGGGCTGTGTTGCATAAGTGTTAAACATGTTTTCGGCAACTATTATTATTAGATCTTTATTAAGGAAGCTTTACGAAGCGCTTATTACAATATTAGCCTATTAACGCCAATTGTTTCAAATGCCAGTTTTCCTAACTTTCAGTTAATAGAGGACATTATATCTAAAAGCTCCTGGTTGACTAGTTTTAACTCTTAACAGGCCTTTGGAATTGGCTATGAAAAAGGCTACGGCAATTGTCCTTTACCGCTGTGATAGTTTTATCAATAGTGTCTCGTTGTTTAAAATTTTGTTATAAACATTTGTACATTTTTTTATATGTACTTATCTGAAGGATTTGTGTTCGATACACAAATCCTTCAGATAAGTTAACAGTAGGATTTTAGAAAAATATTTCAACGGCTTAGAGCCTACATATTAAGAAAGGTTATAGGCTACAGAACATTACAATACAATTCAAAGGAATCCTTACAAATATTATAAATGCGAATGTTTCATTGGCAAGATTTAACGCTTTATGTTCACAATCGATCAACATGCTCAGTGGGTGTCAGGGGTACAAAAAAGGACAAGCGAACATTCACCTAGAAAATGTACTGTTCCGAAAATTTATATTAACGCAGGTGAAACCCCAAGCAATAGGTATTTGAGTAATAAATAGTACAAGATCAACATGTAACCAAATAGGGGAGCACAACGTGTTTTAAATATAATGACCGGATTACCAGAACCTCTCGCTGCAACGAAATATATTCGTAATACAATTTAAATAGAATTAAGTAAAGTAGTCTAGAAAGTTATAAGAACAATAGCTTTTCGCTATTACACTAATTGAGTAATTTTCTCTAACTTTGAGTGTGTTATTTAAAATGATTACAAATTTGTTAGCATTTCGAGAAATGTAATTATTTTTGAAACACTAGAGATATTTTTTCATTTTATAAACGGCTATTTACAAATTGGGCTAATGAACGGAAGGTTTAGACAGTGGTCATATACAAGGTGTTACAAAAATGTTTGGCCATATTTTAGGGTAATAAAAATAATGGTTAATATCGAATTCCCGGCACTAAAAAAACTGATTTTACTGATCATTTATTATGATATCTTTCTTGTTTTTCATAAAATTATTTTTTATTATAAATACAAACTTGAAAAAAAAAACCTTTTTTAAAAATCGATTTTTTAGACCTTGATTTTTTTTGTGAATCGATACATCAGCATACGATTCGTATCGATTTGAAAATCGATCTTTTTCAGAAAGAATCACCATCCCTATTGTAAACCCCGAGAATAGCGTAACGCGTAACATACCTGTAACTCTAACTGGCTGTTGCTTTAAAGTCCGAGCACTCTAACATAATTATATACAAGATGTATATATTATTCTTTAATATCATGTATATAGACATGAACATAAAATGTAATCAACGATATAAATTTGCTGGTTCGTTCAATTAAAAACCAATAGATAAACGAAAACATTAATGTAAAACAGAATGAAGCAAACGCAATAAATAACATAGTACAAAACCATTAATTGAAAGTAAACTAATACAGTTAACATAATATAAATAACGATCTAACTAAAAATAGAGGACTTCATAATTCCTTCAGTGGATGTAGTAAAAGACAAATGGAATTTTATGGACGTAAGCTACCGAGCTGGAAACTTAGTCAATGGGGTAATAACTTTCATCCAACGTTATACTGTGGTATTAAGCTCACATCAGCGGACGATACCAACTGCCGAGAGATTTGAAAACTTATATTGTCATACAGTGTATTTATTTATTCATTGCATGGTATGTACCTACGCTGAGGTATCAGATGATAAGGCACGTGAAGCCAAAGAGAAATGTAAAACAATTGTGATGTTTAGAACAAAATATGTATTTGTCGTTGGGTAACAGGTTCAGTTTTATCAGCCTTTGGTTTCCTTTTTAAACAAAAGATAGTGAATGATCACAAACTAAATTATTCTTTAAAATCTTGTTACTTTTAACGAGCAATTCTTGTATGTATGTATTTATTATGTATGTAGTTATATTTCGGGTATATCGGAAACAGCTATCACGATTTTGATGAAATTTTGTATGCAAATACAGTTTTTTATTTTAAGTTCAACTCCATAGTTGTATTTCCTGTAAAAACGCAAACGCTCGCCATACAATCAACGAGCAAAATGTACTAATTTGGCAGACATCTCCATAACAGGACATACATATGAACGTCTAAATACATAACAATAAGAGTAATGACAGTTGCACGACTTTGATATATGTCGATACATTGAAATATCTAGGCTTAACCATTGATAGGAACTTCACCTGGAAGCCTAGAACTTGCCTAATACATACATGTATGTATTAGGCAAGTTCTACGAACTACATAGAATACTGAATAAACACACATTACTGACCGTATACTACGCACTTGCAGATTCACTGCTTGGCTATGGACGTATTATTTATGGTCGAACGTTTATAAGCTATTTAAGACATTTAAAAGATTTACAAATAAGACTGATTAAATTGCTAGTAAGTGAAAAAATTAGAGATAAGTGTATAGGTGAATATGATAAACTGTTTTCCATTTGCAAAATTTTACCTATTGATAAGAAAGTTAAGTACCTGATAGCTTTAGAACATTACTATAGAGAGGAAAATAAAGTAAAGTTAATATTTTATAATTTTAGAAGTAAGTAGTTAGTAACCTAGGGTTAATTAGTATAAAAAAGGGCGCATCTCGCCATCAAACATCAAAGTTTGGCTAGTTTAGTATTTAAGTAATGATTGTAAAAAAAAAGATAATAAAAAATTAAAAAAAAATTACGAAAAAAAATATTTAAAAAAAAATGTCGATTTTACAAAAAGCTACCGGTACCGGAAGACTCGGTCTCCCAGGTATTTAATTTAAGATTGACAGTTAATTTAATTAAAAAGAAATAATTTGATCTTTGTATTCAAAAAGGAGGCAACATAGAAGAATTACTCTACTTTAATAGTAAACCTGAAACTATCTGATAGTGGTTGTAGGTGTGTTCTAAAAGTACTAGTCGAGCGATACTACTAAATCATGGAATTTTAAAAACTCTATTTAATAACACAAATTAAAGTGGCGGTAGCGTAAAGGCTAAAGCGTCGGGCTTGCGATTAAGTGGTTGCGGTTTCGAACCCAACCCAGTGCACTACCGACGTGAACCCACTCCTAACATAAGCGCTTAACTTAGCTGGAGGGGTTAACAAAAATACTAGTAATGTGTGACCTACGTGACTAGTATACTTATACAAAAAAAAACATCACTACACTAGAAGCTTCCTTACTTGAATCGCTCCTGTGTAAACAAAAATTAACTTTTTTTTCTACAAAAATAAACACATACATACATTACATACACTCAAAGCTCGAAAGGGGTATTAATTAAACGCCCACCTTTTGCTGACTATAATTTTGCCCCACTAACGCAATTGGGGGCAAGCTTGTTGCTGTTAACCCGGCACTTTGGGAATTCGATGGGAAAATTTGAAGTATATTGAAAGAGAAGGGAATGATAGTAAAATGATACTGCTTATAATTATGGGTGGATGTGTGAGTGTTTACAGTAACTAGCGGTTGCCGGAAAGTCCGAGCCCTCCAATCGATAACAATAATATGATATCAAAAGTTATTAAACGCGTTTATGTTCAGGCGGAACACTTCGCTTGTTTGCGATAATAGTGACGGAACTAAAAATTACTGATTTTAGAGAATGGCAATGAATTTGTGATTTCCGCTAGAGGGTTTTGTATCAAATATATAATGAACCTGTCGCTTTTCAATGAACATTAGCACGAAATCGGCGACGCATTTTTGTTCACGATAAAATATCAAAGATTTATGATCGTGCCAAACGTTACTTACTTCAATTCGACTGAATTTTGAATTACGTCGATATTCTCGCCAACTAGCGACTTATTTATTTTTACTTTTATATAAAACATCTGTACATACTACTGGGCGCTTGTGTCAAAGTAATTTACATTTTTATTCTTGCTGTAAAAGAGCAATACAAGTTACGGTTAATTTTATTTATGTTGCAGGAAATAAACGGCGACTTTATTAAGTCCTTACTTAATGCATGAAAGATAAAGCGTTCTAATTATAAATAAAAATAATGGTGGTATTTAATAATAAACCCTGTAGGTATTATCACAACATTATTACATATTAAAGAAAAGTTATCGCCAGTATGACGTTATTGATACGACGACAGAATATGATAGATAAGTGTTTAACGGCACAAACGATTGAGAATTTAAAACAAACTTCTTACGTTTTTTTGCCATGCTATGAAATACTTTTACATCATCGATATATATTCAAGTCCTCCATATCTAAATATATAATTTATAAATTATCAAATTCGAATTTTCATCTGTAATTCTAAAGCTATCCAATAAAACCCATCATTTACGGTGCCCGATAACTTTAGTTATTCTGATAAAATCGTCTTCATTTAGTTTTGTTTATTTTTGATGTTCTGGTGATCGGTGATGATATGCGTTTTAGATGACAATAAAACTCTAATAAACGCACGATATTCCAAAGAAACCGGAAACTCCCTAAACAGTTACAAGCGGCCTACGCCCTTTCGTTTATAGATTTTTTCAAGCGAAGCCCTATTGATTCTATTGCCACTTCACAGGACACTTCACTTCTAAAGCTGCTGTTCATTCGCTAAAAGCAAAATTAACAACTGAGTGGAATTTTAACGTCTTTAATTTAAGAATCGTCCTAACTTGATTCTATTGATTTGAGAGTTCTTGGTACGTCAACTCACATGGACGTGTCGGGTGTGTTTCCTCTCTCTTTGAGACAGCCATAGGTGATAAACTTGGTTTAAGTTCGTCTGCCCCCTACAAATTTGTGGGTTGAGAGGCAACGTTTCCCGATTGAGGCACCATGTGTGCCAATATCGTCTCATTGCACATCGATTTTATTGCCAATAAAGATACGATTCCAGTCAAACGTTCTGTGATATCCATGATTGCAGTTTTATTGCCAACATTAAGTCGTAATCTCCCTGATCATTTATTATAACATTCTACCAACTCCTTTTTTTTTCGGCGTGTGGAAACCCCCTCGGGCCGTCACCCCACCGGGGTTTTCGGTGGGGCGGTGTGTCGGAATCGAACCGACCAAAACCACACGGTGTGCCGTACTGCGCCTTATGTAGGAGGGATCCGGGAACAGCTTTTATTAAGACATCCGGACCCCTCCTAGCGCCCGCCCGCTTTCTACCAACTCCTGTATTAACCAAATTTACTATTTCCTTTCAATATAAATCATTACAAAATGACAAACCGGACACATTTCAATTTGAATTGAAAACTAATAAAAACAATGATTAAATTTTAAAAAGCACGTTACTCACTCTGGAAGGAAAGTACCCTGTCCGTGCTGTGAGTCAAGTTAGATGTTTCAGCTCGGACACTTCCTACTCTTCTAAAGGTAAAAAGGTATACCTCAAAATATCGTTATAAAATCGGTTAAAATCGATTTTTCTAAAAAAATCCAACGGGCTCGTAAAGTTAAATGGTTTTTGAATTTTCTAAGTTGCTCCGACTAGTTCTAATAGTTTGGAAAAAAAAAATTGACGTATTTTGCAATTTAGGCTATAAAAATAAAATGATCGTTAATAATTTCAACAACATTTCGTACGTTCCTTTCAAAGTTATTAAATGTTGAAAAAAATGCTCTTTTTTACTTTGACCTTCATTAGCTGTTAAATAAAAGCATTTAATGACTTTAAACAGGTTTCATTTTGTAAAATGACGAAAAACGTACGGAAAACGAGATATCACAGGAAATGTAAAAAAAAGTATTTTTTTTTTAATTAAATTGTTAAAAAAAATTACGCCCCACTTCTAGTATGCACAGACTGCGGGTATCGAAATTCTTAATCAGCGCATTATTTACTATTATATCCAAGAATAAAAATGCGTGGTAATCCAAAATTTCGGTATTTTAGTTTCTTGACTGGGTTATATTTAAATTTTTTTTTGGGAAAGTTGCAAACTTAAAAATCTTTAATTATTAAAATTAAAACATGCTACAATTATACTCTAAATTAATTGAATAAAAAAAAATATATTTTACCTCATATCCTCATTTTATCATTCAGTCAGAATAATTCATTAATCTTTGTTTCATTTCCAGAAAGCAAATTTTTATTCAAAATTGTTTTCTAAAACCGTCAACAAACGCCCTCGCCATTGAATTATTAATTTGATTTCATTACCTACATAAAGAAAAATTCAAATGAAAGGAAAATAATTGCCTTCAAGATTACGTCATTACAATAACGTCTCCTTTTCAATAATAACGTTTTTTACGAAATTACAGATTTCACTAGTGATAAGTTAAAGTAATAATTTAATTCAGCAAATGATTTTCCTTTTTGGAGGGTAATTTTATTAACGGTATAAGAGTTATGAGTTTAAAAGTAAAACGAAATACTTAATGTTAAACCACTTTTAGTAATTAGCAGGTTCTTTAGTAAACAAGTCCATTATTCAAAAAAAGAAAAAGAAAGTGCATTGTTGTACCGTAACAATAAAATTAATTTCAATAACTTACCTTCGAATAGATGAACACCAACTGCGATCATTAGAAACAAAAATCAAAAATTCCAAACAAAATCGCACTTCAAAAAACCACAAACACTTTAAAAATAAAGAACAATTTTTTAATTTGGAGTTCGACCACTAAAATATTGTAGCTTGGAAAAGTTGGTAGCGTAATCGCGGCTTCTGGAACTGTCGGGTGGAGTCGGGAGCTTTCGGAAACCGATGCGTCCCGTACGACAGTCGGGTAGCTACTGGCGAAGGCTTTAAGGGTAACGAGCGGCATGGACCTTATTTCATTCAAAGTTTTATAACCTGAATACATGTAGTACTTTTGTCAGTGTTCAAACTTGTATACTAGTTCAATAGCACGCAAGAGGATAAGAAAAAAATAGATTGTAGGGACTAGGTATCGTGCAGCGCAAACACTCGTTCATGTTACGGAAATGGGCCGCTATCATGCTGCGAGTGCAAGGTTACATCTTTATTACATCACATTAATATAAAATGGAGTTTGAGTTTGTTGGACATGGAATACAGTTCCAGCGTCCAATATATTAGTATCTTATTCAAGAGGTTTTAGGAATATGAGGTCCCCCCTGAGGCAACTCCCGCGGTAGGAATGATTCCTGTATCGCAGGGACATTGAAAAAACGGGCACAAAAAATACGCAGGCTCGGGTCAACTGTTTCTGGATCACGCAATTTTTTTCCCATGTGGGTATCACACTTCTAAAACTCTGCCCAGTATAGCAAACTGCAGTCAGCCTACTTTAAAAATACCTTAGTTAACTAGTACTATCATTGTACTAATGGGCCTCTGATGCTGATAATTGCTACAACAGCTCCACAAATCTACAAAGACGGCATCGAGTGTCACCACTCTATTTTTAATGGTTAATAAACAACTACAAATATTGTTTTTGTCCGAGGCTATTGGATTAACTTGGTTTAACAAAAGAGATTAGTTGGTATTTATCATGAATTGTTAGCTAATAAATGATTACGTACATTTTCGTTGTAGTTACACTAAAAAACTCACCTTCGGTATAAAATTTCTTTGGTAAATTGTATGGGCTATTTACCTCTTTGTTAAAGTAGACAACAAACTGTAGAAAAATAATTCATGTTAGTTTTAATAAGTTACGTAAGGACATATAGTACGTTCTTATCAATTTTGTCTTTTAAATTAACTAGTATTTTTTTTTTGATACCGCGAATAGTTTTTTATATAAAAAACTATTCGCGGTATGTGTAAAAGCAAGCTACTATGTAGATACTTTTGGTTATAATTTATGCATAAAGTCGTTTTAATAAAACTATGTTACAATTTGTTTAATTCTTTGTTAGTTTTTACGTTTATATTATTTTTAAGTGTTAGTTTTATCTTCGGCTCGTATCACTTCGAGTGTCTTCCTACGAGTTGTCTTTCTTAAAGCTATATCAAAATGCAATTTCTTAGATTCAGTATATGGTGTTTCTATCATACAAACTGACTTCTGAAGACTGTTCATTCCTCATAAAAACGTTGACTTTAAACAACAATGACTAAACCCTTCTCCCTTAACGTCTAGCGCAATCAGAATACATATATTCATAGTGCCAGCTTTTCTTCGTACCGCATCATCTATATAATTTTATGACTATTATGACTACTTATGAATAGAAGGCTAGAGTTTTACGAAGTTTTCGGTACAAAGTTACGTTCACTCAAAATATAACTTAGCTTTTTTAATGTCATTATTTGAACTCTCGAAAAAATGATATATCAAATATTACCTCTGAGAAGTGGTGTTGTGTTAAACTTCTGCTGTAATGTTTTTCCTGTATAAACAAAGGCGATTGTTTTACCAAACATGACTCTAAATTATACAAACCTTGTTACCTCGTAGAGTTTTGTGTATAAAATGTCGCAATATATATAATAATCTGTGTAAAACAAAGAGTATTTGACTTTTAAAGGTAGTATTACGTTTTATAGTTATGTGCGCGTTAAGCTGGCAGTTATGTTAATGATGTCATCTGATTCTCTAGGAATTGGATTAATGTATAATTTATTTTTTTTTGGCATAGGGGGTAAACGAGCAGACGGGTCACCTGATGGTAAGTGACTACCGCCGCCCATGGGCACCTGCAAGTCGAGAGTCACAAGTGCGTCGCCGGCCATTACGGTTGGAGTAGAGTTAGGGAGGGAAGATGGGGAGAGGGTTGAAGAGGGAAGGGTTAGGGCGTTTGGTAACCTCACTCACTCGGCGAAAAACAACGTAAGCATTGCTTCACTGCCAGTTTTCTGTGAGATCGTGGTATCACTCTAGTCAAGCCGTCGTATATATACAGATAGTGTTTTTAATATGTATTTCAAAGCTATACCAGAAAGGTGTGGTAATATTATCGACCTACCAACCGCAACTACATATCCGACGTTTGCAAATGATATTACAATAGCTTTTGACAATGATAAATTTGATGATATAGAATTGCCATCATTGAAAATATTAAATCTGTTATAGTTGGCTTAGCTATAATAAATTTAAAAATCTAGACAAGACTGCAGTAATGAAATTGGGTCAAGGATCAATGAATAAATAAATATTTACCTAAATATTCACTACAGAAACACTACCATTGATAAAAATTAAAAATAATTTGGAGTTGGATACACTAACTGTTAAAAGTTTGCAGTAAGCTAACAGCTAACAGCACTCTCTTATGCTTTATATATTATTTACGAAAAGGCCAAGTAAATCAATCTTATTTACAGCCTGCTACGGACTAATAGCTTCAACATAGAGATATGGTATCATATTTTGGGGCAATGGTACAAGTATAGAAAGCATATTTCTAGCACAAGAACGCTGTATTAGAGCAATGTGCTGTAATCAAAGCGCAAATAGCTGCATACCTTCCATGTCTCTCGTAGTCAGTCAGACTAAGTCAGTCATGAAGCTAGTTGCTTGTTCCAATACGTATGTAGATCCCGTGAAGAAGAACACGCAAGAAACTATAGATTACACTCCATACGAACACTAATATACCAATATAACCAAGCTGAAGATATTTTTTTGTTTGATTGTTTGTTTCTTTTGAAAGCGCTTATCTCTGAAACTTTCAATCAGATTTAGATGATTTTTTTTTATATTGGCTATGTAACATCAGCAACAATTTAGACACGGAGGGATGATCAACGCAGGCAAAATTACGGCGCACCGCTAGTCCTTGAACAAAACTAAACTTTCTGTAAGATGTGTATATTTGTAGGTAAGTTTGGGTTAAACTGTTCCCAAGGTGTTACTTTGCAAATAGCTGCATACCTTCCATGTCTCTCATGTCAAATTTCTCTTAAGTAGTTAGCCTACGCAGATCAGACAAACTTTATCTAACATCTATCAAAACCACATTGCATTACACATTTGGTGCCAAATATATACAATCTAACCTAAACATTTAAAATTAACAGGAATTCTATCAATGTTTAAAACGAAATCGTTTTTTTTGTTAAAAAACTCGGTAGAATAATATTTCTTGAATCATCATCCTCCGCGCCTTTTCCCAACTAAGTTGGGGTCGACTTTCTTGAATGATAAACTTAAATGACATTTAAAATGAAATATAGTTAATTATATTTTTCTTTCTTGAAAACCTGTGTTGACATTTTGCACTATTTATTATTATTATTTCTCTAAACAATTTATTATAATGATAACATAGTAAATGCCATTGTATTATATTCAGTTCAAATCATATAAAATTCAATTAAATTCTAATGTTTGTATTTCAATGTATGTATAAATTTAATTTGTTTTATAATTTGTACGCAATTAGTGGTAGGGCATAAAGTTTCATAATTTAACTAAAAATGTAACACCTTTTGTAACATGTGTTCACAAATTAATTGAATTCAATATTTTAGCGTCGTATAAGTAGATACCTTAAATTAAGAAAAGCACTAATAAGACATTTTCCGAAAAATATCTTATTTCCATTTTTTTTAATACGACACACCTATTTATTGACTAAAATCAAAATCATTTATTTCAATTGAACCCATTATAGGTATTTTTGAAATGTCAGGTACTCCTGACAATTCAAATATACCTATAATGGGTTCATGTTTTTTTTTTATGGTATAGGGGGCAAACGAGCAGACTGGTCACCCGATGGTAAATCACTACCGCCGCCCATGGGCACTTGTAACTCGACAGTCACAAGTGCGTTGCCACCCTTTAAGGTGGGAGTAGGAGAAGAGGGGGAGGGGGGAAGAGTAGGAAGAGGGGAGAGGGGAAGGACGGAAATAGGGAAGAGAGAAGGGTTAAGGCCTCCGGTAACCTCACTCACGCGGCGAAATGCAATGCAAACATTGCTTCACTGCCGGTTTTCTGTAATGCCGTGGTATCGAGCGGAGTCGAGCCGGCCCATACGTGCCGAAGCATGACTCTCCCACGTAAAAAATGTTCAAATGTTTTTGTATTTTTTCGTAGTCAGTCAGACTAAGTCAGTCATGAAGCTAGTTGCTTGTTCCAATACGTATGTAGATCCCGTGAAGAAGAACACGCAAGAAACTATAGATTACACTCCATACGAACACTAATATACCAATATAACCAAGCTGAAGATATTTTTTTGTTTGATTGTTTGTTTCTTTTGAAAGCGCTTATCTCTGAAACTTTCAATCAGATTTAGATGATTTTTTTTTATATTGGCTATGTAACATCAGCAACAATTTAGACACGGAGGGATGATCAACGCAGGCAAAATTACGGCGCACCGCTAGTCCTTGAACAAAACTAAACTTTCTGTAAGATGTGTATATTTGTAGGTAAGTTTGGGTTAAACTGTTCCCAAGGTGTTACTTTGGGTCAAACCATTACAAAGTTTCACTGTTACAGCTGGAGATATCTATCGATAAATACCTGGAGGATGTTATTAATGTGTGTAGTGTCATGGGCTTACGTGTATTAATTTTAGAAACTTGAAACACCAATAACTTAAGCCAAAGTAACACTCTAAGGCCAATGTAACCCGCACTTACGTTACAAAAATAATAAAAAAAAACATTATTTATTACACTATATACGGTAAATATATACTTAACGTTTGTTTTCTACACGTTTTGACTAAAGAACCTCCACTACATTCTGTCCATGTCCAATTTTTTTTTTTGACAGTTGCTTGAGTATGTAACTGTTTTTTGGTAAGCAATCAAGAAATATTGCATGTTAATTCGAGTAGGGGACAGACAAGTTTACTAAGTGTTCGTTTTATTCACTTACAATTTACTCTTTAATTTATAATATTCGGACAAGTTGATATGCAGAACTTTGATTTTTATAGTTGTAAGGGTTGGCGACAATAATATTAGATAGATAATATTATTATCGTCAACTTTATTAATATAAATTTTATATATTGCAAGGATAGACATAATATGCATCTACAATACTCTACGGAGCTACGCTTCTACGCCGTAGACATAAAGGAATATCAGGAAGGCCACTCATTTATTTTCCAACCTAATTACATAAATTAATGTCAACTGGCTTACAATTAAGAATGTTCTGTTGCATTGACTGTTTACAACTTATTTTATACAAGTTCTCTACACTGAAACTGAAAAATTGTCGGGATAAAGTAAAAAAAAATGTAATAATATTTGTAACTTAATCAAGTCTTCACCGATTTTGATTAAATTTTCCATTGGCCTTCAACAGCCTGGTTCCTCTATTGAAAGCAAGTATACTTAGAATCCATCTCTATATTACCTTTTGATAGACACTTATTGAATATTTGAAACATGATTAAGCCGAACTCCAATTCACTGGAACAGTGGTACGTGTCACAGATCTTAACTAATGTTATAAATGGAAATGTGAGTTTGTTTGTTTGTTGTCAGGTAATTTTGCATTTATTCATTCAGAAAAAAAGGATCATTTATGAGGGATTTGCTATCGAATTTGTCAATCAATCTGATTGACAAATTCTCAATTGACGGTAGCAAATCTACTGGCAAAAGCGTGTGTACTACAAGATTACTTAATATGTTAATAGCGCCTGACCGATGCGGTAGGTCACTTCACACCTTGATAAAGGCACGTCGGAAGAAAAGAAAGAAAAATATTTATTATTGGCACATTGTGGTACACAATTACACAAGAAACTAGTCTCACATCCCCGACGGACACACGTGTATATAACCGTTTATGTTTAACAAATATATTGCACACCTAGATTTAAATAGGCATTAACTCAAAAAAGCAATTCTGCCAGAAAAGGCGAAAAATAATTTACTGTGTGTGTAGACTTATGCTTTTTATATGCAGCTAGAAGAAATATATAGTAAGAACCTTGTGTTTTAGTTTGAAAAAAAAAATGGATTTTTGTAGTTGGTAACGGTAAAGGTTTATTTTTTTGAGTTGAGCCCGTGTTGGTGAATTCAGAGTGTTGGTAATATTTTAATCGATTGATCGATTTGATCGCGTTAATTCCCGTGTAAATACATAATTATATCATAGAACGAGAAAGTCTAAAAGTTAGTATTTTAAAATCTGTTTTATTGATTGGTAGGAATTGAGATGAGGAATTCGATGGTGTACTTAACTTAAAAATGTATTAATTAGCTCCCTTTAGATCTATGTGTGTGATATACAATCGCAATGAAATTATTGTATTTAGTTATCAAATATTTTAGTGATAGGCCTTTGATGTGATGCTATGACGTGACCTCTATGGCTAGGCATTAATGAATTGTACTGCAACGTCATAGATCGTGAATTCGATTCCCGCTCAATGTAAATATTTGTATGGACGAGTGTGAGTGTCAGTGACAAGCTACGCTTAGTTTGTGTCTAGAGTAAACTGTACTAGCACTGTGTAAAATGTCGCAAGATATTATTATTAAATGATTATTATACCGATAAATATCAGCAACTGAATTATTGGACATAGATATTGTCATTTTGAATAAAATATTGTTTAGCCTAAATCTTACCTTAAGATTAAGGGACCAAGGTGTAAATATGAATGGTTTATAAAGGTCACACTAAATAGGGTCTAACTGATACGATAGATTCAAAATTGTATTTTGGGATAAAATTGGATTTGGCTTGATAGGCTAGTGTTAGGTTATGAAACTGACTTACCATTGGTTTATTTTTCTTTTATTCACGGCTGAATATTCTCAAAGGTATATTTTACACCCACTTTCGTTAGTCACATTTTTAGACCTTTTTTTTACGTCAGAGAGCCTATTTCTGTTTATCGAACTTGGCAGTAGATACGACGGAATAGTTCTCCTTGTGCGTTTGTGTAAATGAACGGTAATTTAGAGAATCACTGCACCTATTTATAAAAAAACCTTTACTTTTTTGATTGTACGGTATTTTATTAGAAGTTGAATTTACTTCGCCATTTTTTTCAAAAGTTAGTATGTATCCTCGCGCAAATAATTGGCAAAATTGAGCTTAAACCCCGCACTTTTAACACTTTTTTGGTACAAATGGAATATAACGCAGTATGCTGCGAATTTTATTTTAAAACAAATAAAACAGTCTCTAAGGCACCTGTTACGTACCCTCGGTTTCTCAAACCCAAACTTTTAATGACACGCCTTAACAATTTCTGAACTTCTTGTAAAGATAATAAGTTATCTTAATGCCCGTGTAAATACATAATTATATTATGTAGTTGTAGGCAAGAAGAGTTAATATTTATTACACACATACACTTGCGCCCACAGGCAGAGGCGTATTAAACACTCACATTTTTTTAACTACAATTTGGCCTCACCCACGTAATAGAGCCATATATATTTTTTTTTTTATCTGAAGGGAGCAAAATATACAATGGAACTATTTCTAGATATTGTAGCAGAGTAGTCTCAGGTCCCACTACACAAATTAAGAAAACTCAATTAGAAAATTAATTTATTTAGCAAAAGTATCTATGGTTTTTTTATTGATAATATAATTTACTATACTCTTGAACGTTCGAGGACCATATGTGTTTGGAAAAATAGACGCAGGTAGTTCATTCAAAGCTTTGGCAACTCGAACCAAAAAGGAGCTGTCAAAGCGTTTAGTTCTACTTTTTGGTGATTCGATAATGAAAGAACGAAACTTTTGTCTGCGTCTAGTAGTCCGAGCACCGAGTAGGCTTACGATCTATAGAAGCTCAACTAATACCATATAAATTACAAGCCTTTGAAACTGAGCAGAACGACTATTATGCATATTGACTCTTACTCTTGGACTATTGTCATCTATTGTTTAAAAAATATTGGCCTGTATTGTAGAGTATTATGTCTATTGTGTTAGCCTAAGAAACTTACAGTATTCTGCACATTAATATTAATATCTGGTTATTAAATTTCCCCTGTAAAGATAATCCAAGCCAACAATATTATGTAAAATTTATAGTCTTATAAAAAAATCTATTACATGATGTCCAACGCAGGGACATACACAAAATAACATGCAACATGTTTTTAAAATATTTCTTCCCATTCAATTTAGAGATTCCATTAACTAGGTCTAATTATTGCTGCCCTTCAGTGGTTTTTATTTAAAGGAATAAGAAGAACAATAATGCGATGTGCCCAATCAGAATATTAAACAAATATATTGCAATTAATTTAATTTACACCCCGGTTTGGCGCGTCATCGTATTAAAGCAGTTGTTTATTATACATAACAACAACAAAAGATTTGTTCACTTCACGCTGAAGAGCGTCACTCCATTTTTAAACAACCTAATAGTCCACAGCCGCTCGAATGAAACCTAAAGTAATTTAGCTGAAGCACTGAAAAGATTTTGGTTACGTAAGTAGACCACAAGCTTGTAATACATTAAAAAGCTATTGCCACTGCGATAAACAAACAGCGATTTAGACGCCATTTTGGGGGAGTTAAATAATAATAATACTGCAGAATCATAAAATATAGGCCTCGACGAAAAAATGTGTGTAACAAATGAATTTTTTGATTTTTTTTTGTATGTTCGGGAGCATAAAAGACGTATTCTCCTAAAGTTTCACGTTCATTGGAGCTTTCTTTTCGAAATTAAAAATAAATTAATATTTTGCTATTTTTTTACCGTAATTAGTCATTATTTTTTTTATGGTATAGGGGGCAAACGAGCAGATGGGTCACCTGAAGGTAAATGACTAGAGCCGCCCATGGGCACGTGTAACTCGAGAGTCACAAGTGCGTTGCCGTCCTTTAAGGTGGGAGTAGGAGAAAATGGGGAGGGGAGGAAGAACGGGGAGAGGGGAAGGACGGGAATAGGGAAAAGGGAAGGGTTAGGGTCTCCGGTAACCTCACTCACGCGGCGAAATGCAATGCAAGCATTCCTTCACTGCCGATTTTCTGTGACGCCGTGGTATTTAAACAAATAATACACCAAATTTAATTAAACTGGTCTTAAATTTAATGATTTCTACCATCTATACGATAAAAAAGTTTGATATGCGCAATTATAATACGGTTGGAGAAAATTACAAAAATCTCAATTTTTGCGATTTTTTTGCATTAAAATGTTAATTTTATAATGTTCTGAACGTCAAAAATGGGATGAAATTCAGGACCATTTTTTTTTTAAAGACGACTCCCGTATTAGGAATTACTCCTGTGTCGCGGGGGACTTTACAAACATAGAAACAACGGACACAAAGAACACCCAGACTCAGATGGGAATCGAACCCACGACCTATAAGCATCGCGGTCAGGGTCACTAACCACTAGACCAACAGGCTAGCCTAACCAAATTCCTGATATACTAGTCAACAAGTTTTACTATGTTAAAACCTGTGCGTAATTAAGTGAAAAATTATCCTCTTTTTGTCTAATTCCACTGGCTTATAATATTCAAGTGACATCTTTAGCATTTTTGATAGTACCATCATTAGTAATACAAATACCATCCCATCTTTACCAACACTGCAATGCAATTTACTTACCCATTTACTCTAAATTTTATAGGGAACTACAAATAATGTCTAAGAAAGTGAAAGAGAGTTGTGAAACTGAGCCAAATCAAGCAAATCTGAATCAAGCTAAAACGCTGTCAATCATTTTGTTTAATAATGGTTTTACAAAACGTGAGCGCTCAATTAATCAAGTTTAAGAATTTATTATTTTGTAATATGAGAATCGTGTATCAATTATTTCTTTAATAACAATTATAAAGCAATAAGTAGATATAGACTAAAATATTTTTGTAAAAATACTACTAACGTGATTGCGGGACCTGATAAATGTGCGAAAAGCTCAAAGTTGCTGTTGGCGAGGCAGCGGCAAGCAATTATTTTAAACTTGCTAACATACCTTTTTCATCTATTCTATGAATTCATAAATAATACTCTCATTCTTGAAAAATAACTAAAAAGTTTTCAGAGCTCATGAATGTAGAAAATCTATTTTAATAACAGACTACTTTTACTAACTGAAGCAAAAGTATTCCAAAACTTCTAGAGTATTTTATTGAAAAAATTCGCTACTTCTATTAAAATAAAATATTTTAATTTTGAAACATAGATCAAAAACACTGTTGGTATGTGCCTACCGAATTCCTATGTCTCGTCATCTCATATATTTTATTTGTTATGGCTCAGGAAAATCCATAGAAATGATTTATTTATATATGTGATTTAATTACTTACCTGTAATATCTTCGTTTACTCACATTGTTGTGACGAAATAAATTATCCTTAATAATTATGATGAAATATTTTGGTACTGGCAGTTGCACATCTATTCTTCAATACAGCAATATTATTGTTTAATTTAATGAAGTACGGTGAACAAATTTGCCTTATTGAATAAATGCGGAAAATAAACATTATGTTAAAAAAAAATTATCAACAATCTGTCCTAATAATGAAATACCTTACAACTTAATAGCTTCTTCAGTTTCTTCACTGTCTCTTTATATATACCAGAATACATAATTAAATGATTATGATTTAGGTATTTGAGAGTTATTGACTTGATCTTGACACTTGACTTATGAACTTGATGGCTAACAAATAGGTACTTTCCATAATCCTTTGTCGACAACTGTTGCATGAGGTAGTGTTAAAATTTAGTTAAACTCTTGAAAGATGACAATTTGGATTTTATGGATAATAGTTATTGCATTTCTTATTACAGATTATACCCATTTACGAACAGTTCAAATTCACGAAAAATCTTAGAGGACTGAATTAAAAACGAGAATAAAAGCATTACATTATATTTTAGAAAAACTAAAAAAAAAAAAAACTTTAATAACAAAACAAATTAAAAAAAAAAACAATGTTCCCCTATCCATCTCCTGGCTCCATCCTGAGACCATCGGTACTAAGCTCCATCTCTTGGACTCCTCGAAACGAATCTTATGAGGGCGAACTCGGGAATTATAGTACCCAGTGAAGAATTCCACTATCCACCTCCTGACTTCATCAACAGATCAGCTTCTAAATTCCAGATGATAGTATTGTCATCCAAACTACATTTGCCTTCAAAGTTTTATTTCGATAAGACAATTAGAAGTTGGTTAAATTTACTTCAAGTGAAGCTAATAAAAGCGTGTTAAAAGCAAACTAGAATCAATAACAGCATTATAAACCAATGTCAGATTACGTCACAACTAATTTCTTCGTACTTACGTATTAACAGAACAAAATTTCGACATTCATATAGGAGAGTGTGCGACACTGAAACCTTAAGTGAACAGTGGAGTTCCGAGTTCTGTGTAAAGTTGAGGCACCCGTCCGCTTGTGTGCTTCCGTCTAGATGAATGTACTGTTCACTGATCAAATAGACGGAAACTGCTGCAATTTACATAACAGAATAGGCGACGAAGTAGCTTTTAAAATGAATTGGATAGTAAAATTTGTCAGCGAGCGTATTATCACAGATGTGGAATCCATCGCTGAGGCCATACAATGTCCAGATATTTTTGTACAAAGTATTATTATTTAAAACGAAGTGTAATACGAAAAGATAAGAGGTCATATTTTGGATTATTCTAGGTAGCAGATAAACAAATGAGTTATGGTAGAATGTACCTTATTGGTCCCGTGGCATAAGCTTGCGCTTATGTGTGGATGCGATCTTAAGTGAAGTCGTGGATCCTATATCTGGATTAGGCAAAATGATATATGGATTTTCTGTAGAAAATGATCTGATTTTCTGTCACATTAATTTTACACCACCCGTGAGGGTATTAGTAAATAATGACAAATGCCAAGGGTATACCTCAACGAATTGAAACGAACAGGCAAGGTAAACCAAACTCCCTCAATAAAGATCTCCTACCTAAATGTAACAAGTTGCTAGAAAACCGTCATGAAGTGATACTTCGACGCGTTTTTTTTCATCATTTCTACGTGAGCCACTAAACTTTGTGTTTTTTTTTTTTAAAGACAACTCCCGCATTAGAAATTACTCCTGTGTCGCGGGGGACTTTACAAACATAGAAACAATGGACACAAAGAACACCCAGACTCAGGTGGGAATCGAACCCACGACCTATAAGCATAGCGGTCAGGGTCACTAACCACTAGACCAACAGGTCAGTCGTAAACTAATAGTACTGTACTTATTAGCATTTCGAAGACTCAAAACGCACCTTATTTACTTCACTACCCATCATAAATTTTGATACCACCTCCGTTTCTTATATTCGAGTTATGGAGCTGATCACTGATACCAGCTCCAAAATAGTTAATTATAGTATTGTCATCCAAACAACATATACATACAAACTTTCATTTCAATTAGAAGTCAAATAGAAATTGACTTCTAAAAAGAAGAAGCTAATAATATTAAGAAGACTAGAAGTAGACTGCACCAGGGAATTTTCCTAGAGTCGCGTAGTTCACAAACATACAATTAATAGAGACAAAGTACACCCAGATTCAGAGCAATTATATATGAATCACATGAATCATTCCCATGTGTGGTTCGAATCCAAAGCACTCAACCACAGTGTTTGTTGTTTGTTGTTATGAATACTTATAAAATATATATTGCCGATGTCTTAATACCTTCAATGTTCTATTACATTGAAAAAGGGTCTGCGCAGTAATGAAATGATTTTTAAAAAGGCCTTCTTTTATACTTCACTTTAGAGTGGCAACACCTGGCGCCTATATTATTAGAAGTTTCACCTTTCAAAAGGAAAAATATATACTTTAAAACCCCTTGCCTGATAAAACAACACACCACAATTCTAGTCCACAATTGAAAATGTTTGATGTAACGTTATTGAAGTAACTAATGTGTTAAGGGGTGATCAAATATTTTTTAACAAACTGCGGAAAGTAGAAGTTTCATAATTCGGTTTTCAAGTCACAGGCTGGCCACTATCTTACTGTAACTGCAAAGATGTGCATACACCCCAAACCATCACGTTAATTCCTGTTAATGTAATCGTATATCATGAAACCCGAAAGTTGAGAAGTTATTAAAATTTTAGGATACTAAGGCCCTTTAAGTGTTTTGTTTCATGTCAAAACACGTTGTATTTGTACGTCAAAGCTGTGAACTTAGCATAATACACTACTTACAATAGTACGCCTTTTCCAGCTATAGGTCTTCGAATAGACCATTGTTAATGAATTCACAAAGAGCAGGCCTTCACGTTCTAAATCCAAAGTGTGACCGGCCTCGGTAGTCAATAGTATCACTCAATATATTCATCTGTATAATGTGCAGTGGTCGGCGTAGGTAGTGTCATTTGGTGGGATTCGTCCATGGCATAACGTGGACATACCCTTTCATCTCAAAATCCCGGGATTCTAAAGATTCAACTTCGATCAAATATTACCAATATATAATTCAGAAACCCGCACCCTAAAAGTGTCTACTTTCCTAGTTTTTATTAATAGAATACCAGTTTCATAAAAACTAACCGAATAGCGTTACGACTTATTACTACTCGTCTACAAACACCCTTTTTTAATGTTCCGCGATTTTAACATTTCTTATACTAAATATTGTTTACAACGGATCATAATCGTGTAAATCTAAACTAATACTAGCTTATTCTCGCAGCTCCGCTGGCGTTGTATTTTGCAAAAAAAAACCATCTCTAACCGAGGTAAAAAGTTATCTCTCTAGTTGGGGTACCTAAGCAATAGATATTTACAAAATTTCATTGAATCTGTGTAGTTTTGGAGATTAGCGTGAACGAACATCACACATCATATGGGATTTTTAAATATTCAGATTAAAAAGCTAAACATCTTATTGCGTTAGATAGTACCAGTGTTGGGCAAGTTTTAATTGTAAAGACAATTAAAGATTAACAATTGATTAATTGTTGTGAAAAATCACTTCAGTATAAGGGTACTGTACACATAATTAAAAAAACAAATTTCCTAGAAGCAAGTTCAGAGGGAAGTCTAACTAAGTGAACTCGATAATTTTAAAATGCAGGAATCTCGGGGTATATCCATGTTAACAGAACATTTGAGGTCATTCATCCTAAATAGCACTACCTACGCCGACCACTAATAATGTGACAGGCTTGTTGATCTACTAGTAGTGGTCCTAACTGCAGAGCCAAAGATCGTAGATTTGACTCCCAACTAGGACAAATAATTTTGCGATGAGCACGGTCATTTGTTCTGTGTCTGGGTGTGATTTATCTATAATGTATACTAACTTTTAAACTTTTCTATAAAGCTCGCGGACTTTAGTTTTAAAAGTGTGACGGCTAGTGGACATCCTAATTTCAGGAGGGAGCGCATTTCAAAGTAAGAGCAAATGAAGATTGAATAAGAGAAGAAATGTGTGTAGTAGTAGCAGTAGTTAGACCATAGTTTTTAATTCACGCATTTATGAAATAAAGTATGATACATAAGTAAAAATTCATAACACATTTCCGAACCCATAACACGCCCATTCCTATCCTACACACCCCGTTTCTGCTTCCTCTCGCTTAAAAGATGCCGACGCGTACGCATGAGCCCTGCTAAAAAATCCCATAAATAATAATTGAAACAATAAAATATACAGGCGAGTGTGATTAATTCAAGAACCGGCAAAAAAATGGGAAATTTTTTGGGGTTTCGAAGCCACGTGTGCCCCGACATACTCAGCAGCGAGAACCTTCCCGCCCCTTTGAACAAACAAGTAAGTCATCACCATTCATATTTATATATATATATATATTTTTTTTATTTATTTTTTAACATATTTAGAATTATTTTTATTTGTATTATAATACAAAAGGCAAAATAATTAACAATTTATAAATTTTTCTGAAAGATATACCAAATTAAGTTGCATGCATGAACCCTCTTCAGGTGAAGGCCTCTTCCAAATATTTCCACTTTTCTCTATGTCTAGGAATTTTTCTCCAGTGTGGTCCCACTACCTTCTTTATATCACGTTCCCATCGTGTGTGTGGTCTACCTGTGCGTCTTACCGTGAGGGCCATTTCACGAGGTTACGGTTGATGTCCATCTATCGTCTTCTAGGCGTGCCATGGCCAATCCATCTCAATTTTTGTTTTTAAGCGTAGTTCAGAGCATCTATAGCTTTTGTGACATTTCGTATTTTTTCATATTTTTGTATTAATTGATTACTAGTAAATTTTGTTTGCCTCTTCTTTAAGTTTGCTATCCTTATTGTAGCTCTGAACATTTTGTAGTCGGTGGAGAAGTTCAAGTTGAATGTTTGGATATTTAGGAATATTTTAGTCTGGTTAGATAACATGTAGTCAATTTCAGTTTTGTATTTATCGTTTGGAGAACGCCATGTCCATATACTATTTTGTTTTTTATTGAAGTAGGTGTTAGTTAATCACTGATAGTTTGTGTTTAAAGGCAAAGTCTATTAATGTTTGACCTCGTCTGTTTCTCTCTCCATATCCGATTTTTTTCATATATTCGTCTTTTAATGGTTTGCCCTATCTTTGCGTTGAATCCTCTCCCATTATTATTATATTTTTGTAAATTGATTCTATTGCTTTGTCTATGTCATTATAAAATGTGCTGATTTCGTTTTCGTCTGCGGATTCTGTTGGGGCATACGTTTTAATAAATATAGTATAAGTATGTCTTCTAAGTCTTGAATGTCATGTTGTCATTGGCACTTGCATAGTTTCAATAACAAAATGCTTACAATCACTAGCTATTGTGAGTTACAAATTAAATACTTTTTTCAAATTACTAAATAATATTCCGGAGAAACAAATACCTTACTTTGCAATACTTATTTAGTAAAGCTAAATATTAAGAAGCTTTCCAAACTAAAAAAAAATTTTTACCTGTAAAGCAGCTTTTGAAAATCTTTGACGTTACTAAATCCGCTATGTAACTTCACAA
The DNA here is from genome assembly GCA_963859945.1 of Euplagia quadripunctaria. Classification (NCBI taxonomy): domain Eukaryota; kingdom Metazoa; phylum Arthropoda; class Insecta; order Lepidoptera; family Erebidae; genus Euplagia; species Euplagia quadripunctaria. The sequence continues at coordinate 1,230,233 of OY982570.1, read as the reverse complement.
CGCAAGGTCTTTATAATTCAGTACCTATTTACAGTGTTATGAGGTCTATTTAAACGCTTTTTCAGCCTTTATACAGGCTAAATAAAGACAGTTAGTACTTATAAGAACTTAAATAAAACTTAAGTGCTGCTTAGGTGAAGGTTCTTAACCTGAATCTATTGGAAGTTAAAATGACTACGCTTGCTTAGGATTACGCTACCGAAGTTTCTCAGGACCCTTTTATGAACCACACATTCGTACGACACAAATAAACTATTTCATAAAATCTTTCAACATATATTTTTGGGCAAAACATTTAATATGTGCATATTCACAGCGGTATTTCGGCATATTACATTTTTGAGGATATCAAAATAAGTGTACTTTTGTTGGAGCTCTTATGTAAGTTTAATACTTTTTAATTCGAAATTTTATTACTTCCTTATAGTGAGACTTTATTAAGCATTTATTTTTATACAAAACAATTGATTGTGTTTATTGAAATGCCTTAGCAGTTAACAGTTGTGTGTGTTTGGTACTAAAAGTCGCAATAACATTTTATTGGAAACGTACATATAGGTACGTACTCTGGGACGTAGTGATATTTCGAAAATTTATTCAAGGCACAACATATACCGAGGTAAAATTAACGTTATATAAAAACAGAATAAAAAAAATTGTTTATATGAAATGAACGTTATACTAAATGTTATTAAAGCAAATGAAGGTTATATGAAATTTAACATTAGATCACATGAAATTAGGTTATATGTTTTTATAGCATATGAAAATAATATCATGTGACCGTTATTTCAAGTGATATTATACTATCTGTTATATGCCATATATTACACACCCGTTTCTGACAGTTATATATAAGGAGAAGGATAAAAAAAATAATTTCTTAATTATATTAAATGCTACTTATAGATTTTGAATATTATAGTAATTAAATATTATACTAATTGAATATTAAGTACTTTTAACAATAGTGGAAGGGACTGACACTTTCATTCAATGTATCCGGAAGAGAACGCTTTTTCTTAAGATTGCTAAATTTCATAATGGCCGTTTTGAACGAATCTACTTGCACGGATTCATTTACCCTTTTAAAACTTAAACTTTTTGAGGTGTCGATTCAAATAGATTGGATTTATTTGTGTGCGAATTCCTCCGTCAGAAAAAGTAGGTAGTTTCACGTTTCCAATTGTTTTTAAAGATTATATCAAAATACAGTTACGCACACTGCACACACTATTATCAAGTACTGTTATATTATTACATTTTTGTGAAAATATTTGAATATTTTCTCTAAATTCTAGAAATTTCTCCAAACTTAAAAGTGTCCGAAGAAGTATTTTATTTTAATGTTGAAATGAAATAGAATATAATATATATGAAGTAATAAGGTGGAGATGGGGAGTTTAAAAAGGAAGAAGTTAGAGCCCGCAAATTGCGACGTTGGCGAATAGGAAGCCATTTTAATTGAGAACGTAAAGCAGACACATGGTCATACTCGCGAAGATTGAAAATGAATCGAATGCAGTTATTGAGAAGGCCGTCTAGCTTGTGGAGAAGGTCTGCATTCAGGTCGAAATAACAGATATCACCATATTCAATTATAGGAATGAAATATCAAAAGGCTTGAAAGGACCGAACCATCCAATAATAATAAATTTAGTAGCAATTGGAAGAAGTGAACACAGAAACCACTGCTCTCCTATAATAAATGGATTGAAAATAGGAGTGTAGGAGTTTAGGCAGTCTAACAACTTTATTGTTCGATTTTCAGTTCTTATTTCCTTTCGTTGGTTTAATTTTAATTTAAGAAGATTTTATTATTCAACTTTTTGTGGTTAAAATATGATTATGATAAATTCATATACTCACTGTACTTACCTAACTTATTTAATTAACTTATGTATAATATAATTACCTACTTTAACTATTAATTATTATTTGTCATAAATATTTAAATAACAGATATTCAACAATCTTTTATTATGTTTATTATTAATGTTCTCATTAAGATAAACTAATAAGAACAATCACGAGATAGCTGTTGTAAACTGTTGAGGAGTTCCTTTGACTAGCTTTCAATTATATCATGAAAATTAAAGAATAAATTTACGGGTTGGCTTGAAAAAGGGGGAGGTCCTCAAACTTTCATCATTTTTCTTCATTTTCATCGATTAAAAAAACAAGATATAAGAACAAAAACGACAAGATAATCTGACTAATCTATTACTGAGACAGCTATTCATTCTAACGGACTTGTTCCGCCTAAACCGATTTATTTCTACTAATAACACTTTATTACATTTTTACCTAACTGTCTTACATATCAGCAGTTTTAGACGTGGCTCCCTTTAGACCAATTTGGAGTAAATGGAAGAAGCAATGAACCTTCAGGAATATACCCTAATTACAGTTCATTAGTGGCAATGTATATACTGCAAACAGAATTAGGCGTTGTAATAGTGTTTCTTTGGATAAACCCAATTATTTCTTCAAATAGGTTATGAACTTATCGATTTAGCCTTATTATAAAAAGACAACACTAGGGAAAATAAAATGTCTTGTTCAACGTTCTGACTTTTATGAAATACTAGTATAATTTCCAGACGTTTTACTAGAATGAATGTTCAATCTAGGGAATACTTCATTTTGCTTTTTTTTCATATTCACACGGCTTATCTGCAATGACATATAAAATACCTGCCATTCTGCTCAAGACAAAATAGCCAAATCCCAGTGAACCTTCTCTTAGTGTTCAGATTGTCCATTTTTTGTTCGTTCAGAGGCTGGTGAAAGATGCAGAGTGCCAATATCCTACATTGTTGGATCTGCTCATTAATGAATTCATTTGTAACTTTGAGTTAAAGATGCAAATTAGTGCTACATGATATAGTATTGAAAACTACTATAGTGAGGTCTACTACTGATGTTGCAACCGCTCATTAGCACCGATAGTAGCCAGCTTAATTTTACACAAACAACGATCTAAGTATTATAATTGTAAGCCATACCAGCTAATAAACAGTCAACGGTTTACCTTTAACATGTTTAAAAATCAGTAGGTTGCAACCAATAAGGATGCTATAGTCTAGGTTTTGAGATTAAGCCAAGATGGGACGTCAGAATCGAATGATGAATCGATCGTCAGTGGTCACCTTCGGTATAATATTAAGGTGCCTTCGGCTATAGGCTTCGTTGTATATTCGAGTATATCAAAGAAAATAATTAACTTCGCGACACCGGGTTGTATCGGTCCATTGGCTCTGTTCAATATCTGATACAGAAGTTTACTGACCTAGGGCAGTTGGTACCTCTTTTATTGTCATAACAAATCTTCTGCAAACAACTGCAACGAGCGATGGATTTTATTTTCACAAAGGAATAAATTTCAACATGTTTCATGTAATTTATTTTGTTGTATTCAACAAATAGTTCTCTTACATGATAATAAAGTTGTTGAAGATTTTTCTACAAAATCCGTTCCTCAAATTTCAACAAGCTAGCGACATGCTCAAACTCGTTTACTTTGTTTCCGAGGTACATTGTACATTTGAAAATATTTACCAATATAGAAAGAACACAAATTCCACCAGGAATTCCTCAAGTTGGTGGCTTTAATGGAATCCGGAAACAGAACATTCCGAGCATAGTTGCACAGAAGCACTTTGTAGCCATCTACAAATTTAGTTTTAAAACAGCAATTTCCCGTCCCACAGGAATAACAAAATTCTCGTGGTTGAACTGTTTTCAGTGACGTTATATTTTTGGATAGATTTTCTTTGAAAATTTTAGGAATTGAGGCTGTCTTGCACACTTTTTAACATTTTTATTAAAAGTACTGTGTTTAAATTTAATTGTATACGTAATATGTAACGTAAATAGATAACTGAACTTAAAAAAAAAAACTTGAGCAGTCAGCAGCCATCTTATTGCTAAAAATAAAATTTTCTACACATTGTGAATGAAATCGTAATATGTTCTAAAAGACAATAATTTAGAACGAACTTATAAAAGTAAAGTGGAAAGAGACATGGACATATACAAATGGGAAGCAGTGTAAAATAATCTCGTAGACAATTTATTTGTAAGGTGAAATAATGTCCTTTCATTAAATTTTAAAAGCTTAACTTTGAAGACCCTTTATTTCCAGAGGTAGTATTCTACAAGCGAATTTATATAATTGTTCAGGACGAAAACACATGGGATTTAAAAAAAAAATAAGAAATGGTTAAAACATACGTTATTATGTTAGGCAAAGAATACGACCAATAAAAACATTACATTTAGACAATGTAAACATAACGGATGCTAATTCGTGTCTGTTCCGTGTAATGAAAACCAGCTAAGTTTTAAAGACACTGTAAGCATAGTTTTGGCAAATAAACTCATCATATAATAAAACAATATATTCACTACTAGCTGTTGTAACTGTTTGTCACGAAGACACATCGCCCAACTTTCGAGTGGTATATGACCCTGCGACTTCATGGAACATTTTTGCTCGACATTTGTCCACACTACCCAGAAATGATTGAGATGTCGTCGATAATTGAATAGAAAAAGCAGCGAGTCATATCCCATCTGCATTTCTTTTCTCTCCCTGAGCAACAGACCTTATGTTACGCATTACGACCTCGACTTATTTTCTAGGTATATTCAAAGTAGCTGCGATAGACTCCCACGCATCATTCTTTTAAATTTTATTTTTATAGTCTCGATTTTAAGTATCCCATAATAATTGAGAATTCTGGTATAACTAAATACCAACTCGTTGCACAACACCACCGCCATTTCGGGAAACACTAAGATATCCCAATTAATCAAAAGCTGTCCGGCGACTGTCGAGAGACACGAAGGTCACGCGTGGGTATCGATGCTTGTTCGCTCGACTTTTGACTTGTTCCGCGACCGTAGATATCGCAGGTGACATCACGGGACCCAAATATATAGTGCCGGGCAACAAAGTTGTAGAATAAATGACCCCTAGTAAAAAACGGGGTTTAACTCTTATACAGTAATTTAGAAGTAGTTCAAGTTTACCTAATTTTGTTTGAAACGTTGTATTCTGATAGTCCTTAAAAGTATATCATTGCAACCACATCATGGCATAGGTACTAATATTAATTGAAGCAAATGCAAAGTTTTATTATTGACTGCAATAAGAATAAAACGTATAAAAAATATATGTTTATATGTCTGTTATACATAATAATAAAACAGTATATTGATAACAGTAATGAAAATATTTAAAGGAAACTCCCAAAAGATTTGGGAAATAATATAAGTAGAACAAGAGATAATATTCCTTTTCATTACACTTAAACAAAAGTGTCCCTCTCCCCTGGACATAAATAGGCCATTTCTTGAAACATTATAAATAAATCGCTTAGGGATAAGTGGGTCGTGGGCTTTATCTCTGTCAATATTGGAAATAGGTAATTTAGGTTCGAGAACGTTCATTTAATTTCAAAATGAACGTTGTGCGAGCTGATTTGAGTGTACGAATTTAGTTCTTAAGTAATGGTTTTCAAGGGAAACTTATTATTATCATAATCTTGAGACCAAATACAAGTTTGATATTAAAATGGGCAGGGATCACTTCTTTATTATATAATAATCTAATTAAATTGCATAATATTTTCGCTGTCCTAGTGTAAATTTTACTGTTATGGCTTATTCAATATGGCTTATGCCCGGCTTCTGAAGTTCTCATTTAAATATCAGTCAACTATTGGTTCAATAAAGATATGAATTAGATAAACTTCGGTTAACTGTCACTGGGTTTCTGAATACGCAACGGACCATCCAATAACTATTGGGTCGATAAGCAGTTGCAAAAGCTGTCACTAGATGGGTCTGTTGAAGTTTGAGAGTTTAAAATGTATTTTGTTACTTTAATAAGTCATAAATAATAGGTTTATTTATATTATGATTCATTCTTAATAAAATGAGGTGATCTGGCTCTGTTTGAATAATATATTATTCTTATTTGTTTACCAAAATGTCTTCGTTTATCAGCGAACGTCAGTGATTGTAATTTTTTTCTACAAAAACGTCGACCCTTTTTTGTGGGTAACCCATGTTCCTTGCTTTTTGTGGGTGTTTTTTTTTAATTTGTCATCTGTTGTGGCCCTTCCTACTATTGTATCCCAAGTTATGGAACCGATAAACGGCTCACATTGGCCAGTTAAGTTAAACTCAGTTTAAACGGAGTTTGTTGTTTGATGCGGTGTTCGGAAACGCACTTTTACAAGTTATCGGACCAATAGTGCTAACGAATAGATAAACTCTCGATAAAAGTACCTCAGAAACCCGGCATTAAACATTTCATTTCAACATTAAAATAAAATAGTTCTTTGGACACTTTTAAGTTTGGAGAAATTTATAGAATTTGGAGAAAATATTCAAATATTTACACAAAAATTTAATAATATAACTGTACTTGATAATAGTGTGTGTAATCCTTTAAAAAAATTGGAAACGTTATACCCTACTTTTTCTGACGGAGGAATTTGCACACAAATAAATCCAATCTGTGTGAATCGACACCTCAAAAAATAATATTTTTAGAAGGGTAAATGAATTCGTGCAAGTAGATTCGTTCAAAACGACCACTATGAAATTTATTAATCTTAAGAAAAAATACAACATTGAATGAAAGTGTCAGTCCCTTCCACTATTGTTATAAGTACTTACTAAAAATACTGAAGAGAAAAAGTAACAAGGTGTCACGAAAAACGCAAAAAGTAACGCCGAATACAAAGTGATTTGAAAACAGCTGAGATATTTATGCAAAATATAAAACCAACCAACTAAAACTGAACAATTTAGCAATGTCAAAAATTAAACAAATTTATTTTAAAACATATAGTAGAAAGAGAGATAATGTAACGAACGAAATATTGAAAACAAACATTTGTTAAGAAGAAGCCGTTTTTAAATTAGTGAATAAAGTAAAAAAGAAAACATTTCATTACATGTACAAAACATTTAAAAGAAATGAAAAAGTTGAAATAAAAACTGGTAGCCTTAAAAGGAAAGAAAATGAAAATTCAGTACCAGTTTTTGTTATAAGATGGTAGTTATTAAGCTAAATGAGATCCGTCCGTACAAGGTTAGATAGTAATCACAAATGAAAAATAAACTTGAATTTAACACCTTTAAGGCAGCTCGTCCATAAATTCGCTCATAATAGAATTTACCAACTGATGTAATTTTTCATTTTACGTCATCAAAAGACCCTCATAAAAATACTTTGTTAACGCCAAACAATTTTGTCAAAGCTTGATAAGAGACCCGGCGATCCTCTTACACATTTTTGTTAGTGGAGGTCTGTATTATCTGCGTGATGAGTAGGTTGGTTTAGAATGCGGAGTAGGTTTCTAGGTGAACTACACCAAAGAATTCAATTATTGTTTTACCAGAAAATTCGATATACTATGCGATACGTAGGCCGCTTTTAACCGGTGTTCTTGGAAGTCACTGAGGGAGGCCTACGTCCAACAGTGGACTTCCTAAGGCTGAAACGTTGATGATGATGCAATATGTATGTATATCATAAGTCATACCATAAATGCGCATTTTGATAATGATTCTTTAATAAATTGGTTATGCTTTGAAGATGAACCCACAAAAATACTTTTGAAGTCATGTGTGTACATAATGATTCTATTTGTAATAACAATCACTGCCCGCTTTGTATAAAGTGCCAGACTGATGCTAATTAATATGTAATGTATTTAATTTCATATTTCAAGTAAACTGTGAAGTTTTTTATAAGAAATAAAGTTCTTTAAACCTTAAGACCAATTCTTCTATATACTAGTAGTAGTCAGAAATTCTACCCTAGCAAAAAAAAAATTTATAATTAAACCTTTAATAACCCTAGAAATAAAAAGATATTTAAAAAGTTCTACTAAAATTTTACGAAGTGCAACAATTTAAATTCTTTTGCTACTATGTCAGTTCAGAAACGAGAAGTGTTAGAAACGAGAGGTGTTATTTTTTTATGATATTGGGGGCAAACGAGCAGACGGGTCACCTGATCGTAAATGACTACCGCCGCCCATGGGCACCTGCAACCCAAGAGTCGCTCGGCGAAATACAATACAATCATTGCTTCACTGCCGGTTTTCTGTGACGCCGTGGTATCACTCCGGTCGAGCCGGCCCATACGTGCCGATGCATGACTCTCCTACGAGGAGTTATAAATTTAAACTCAAACTCAAACTCAAACTCAAACTGTTTATTTGCGTAATACAGGTTATACAAAGATCTTAAAAACTAATTTTGGCCGCTGTATACTACCCTTTTGGGTGTGCAAATGTTTCATACAATTTAATCACACTAAAACACAACAAATTTTTTATTGTTATCGTATTATCAATCTTAATTCTAAATTGTATTAATTATATTAATTTACATTAGTTGTAGATACTTGAGCATCATCAAACATTTTTGGTAAATACTAGGTACAGTCAATGAAATAAATAATTGTCAACATCATTAAAAAATATCTAAAAGGAAGTCATTAATGTTATAATACGTTTTTTCAATCAGAAATGCTTTGAGTTCACGTTTAAATTTTTTTATGTCACATATTTGTCGAATATTTTTGGGGAGTTTGTTAAACACTCTAGGAGCCATGCCGAGGACATTTTTATTAAAACAGTGCGCTTGTGTGGGGCGTTGCATGGATTTTGTCATGTTGTCTTCGACTTTTTAGTGATTGAAAATGTTCTGGATGCAATTTAATAAAAACTGCTAGCTCAAAAATGTACAATGACGGCAGAGTTAAAATTTTTAGTTCCTTGAAGTGAGGTCTGCAACTGTCCGGTAATCTTAAACTACATACGGCTCTAACACATTGTTTTTGTGCTCGAAATGCATCGTCTCTCTTAACTGAGTTTCCCCAAAAGATAATTCCGTACCGTAGTGTAGGTGTGACGTAAGCATTGTAAGCAATTAGTACGACCTGTAGACTTGCAACTTTAGAGAGCATATATAATGCATACGAGAAAGAATTTAATTTTTTACATATTTCTTCTACTTGTGTTTTCCATGACAAATCTTTATCGATCCATAATCCTAAAAATTTTTGATTAGTGACCTCTGCTATGTTTAGCCCAGCATAATTTATGTTTATGTCAGAAGTTTGTGTCCTTTGTTTATAATGCATTATTTTTGTTTTGTCAAGATTTATTTTCAAATTATTTATTTCAAGCCATTCTATAACTGTTTTAATTGTATTATTTATGTCATCCTCATATATATTCAAGTCAGTAGTCTTTGATTTAGAAAATATCATCGTGCAATCGTCAGCAAATAAAATCATAGGTGTGCTAACTACTTTCGGCAAGTCATTTATATATATAAGGAAGAGCAAAGGCCCCAATACACTCCCTTGTGGTACACCGTACCTGATATATCTTGGCTCTGACTGGTATATGACTTCAGTTTTTGTCTTAGGACATATTCTAACTACTTCGGTTATTTGTGTTCTTTTTTCTAAGTAGGAACGTATAAGACTAAGTCCGTTATCTCTTACGCCATATGCATCTAGCTTCTCCAGAAGAATTTTATGGTCTACGTGGTCAAAAGCTTTGCTCATGTCCATGTACATAGCTGACACTCGTATTTTTTTGTCCATGAAAAGTAGCACCTTATTTATCATTTCATAAATAGCGATATCTATGCTCTTGTCTTTTCTAAAACCTTTCTGTTCAACTGTTAGCAATTTCTTTTTTTCAAAATAGATGTACAAACATCGGTGTATAAATTTTTCGATGACTTTAGAAAAGACAGGAATAAGAGCAACAGGTCTGTAACAGTTCATGTCCTCTTTACTCCCCTTCTTAAAAACTGGTTTTACAATAGATGTTTTTAAATTACTAGGATATATTCCTTGTTCAATACATAAGTTTATTATATGGGCAAGCATGGGAGAAATAATAGAAGAGACCTCTTTTACTATCATAGTGTTTACCCCATCATTGCCAGTGCTTTTTGTATTATTTAACTGATTTATAATACCCTGTATGTCGTGAGGAGTAGCTGGTGTCATGAAAATGGACTGGAGGCTGCTATTCTTTAACGTACTTTTTGTTTCTGTACCAGGTTTCACTAAATCAGTAAAAAAGATGTTGAAAGCTTGTGCTATACTTTTGGGGTTTTTTATTATTTTATTGCCTATCTTTATTTTTAAGATGCTTGGCTTAGGTTTATTTAATTTCTTTTTATTTATGACCTGCCATGTAGCTTTGGATTTATTTGCAGCTGCTCTTATTTTGCAATCGTTTTGGGATTTTTGTGTCAATTTTAAAACACTTTTTAATCGCAAAGAGTGGTTTTTAAGCTTGGTTTTATTCGCTTTACTAGGATGAAGTCGATACTGCCATAACAATTCTCTTCTACGATTGCAACATTTCCTAATTCCTTTAGTAATCCAGGATGGTTTTTTACGAGTTGAAACTTTTACTTTTACCATTGGGAAACATAACTTGTAAAAAAGAACAAACGTCTCATGAAAATAGTTAAAAGCCTCTTCAGCATTGTTGGATAACATAGTCTCGCTAAAACTAAGACCTTTTAGGCAATCTTTAAATTTAAATATATTTTCAGCGCTATAGTCACGTCTGAAAATGAACCAATGCAAGGTAAGTGGTTTTTCCTTAATTGAACACGTTAATAGCTGAGCAGTATGATCTGAGAGTGCTAAATCCAAAACGTCCGACTTTGTGTTTTGAATGTTATGAAAAAAATTATCCAAGCATGTACCACTACTCAAACGAGTTGCTTGGCGTATAGCTATTTCTAAATTATAGTTTAAAAGCAGGTTTTCTAACTGTGTAGATCTTTGGGATTTAATTAAAATGTTTATATTGAAGTCCCCAGTAATTATTATTTTAGAGTTAATTTTTTTAGAGCAAATTCGTAAAATTTGATTTAGTTGTTTAAAGAATAGGTCCATTTCTTTGTTTCTATTATTTGGAATTCTATATATACATATGACAATTATTTTAGAATCTAAAAGTTGTATATCTGAACACTCAATCACATTTGGGATGCTACATTTTACTATATTGTCTAATACCTTAAATAAAATATTGTTTCTAATTAGGATGCAAGAACCTCCATATCTATCGCTTCTGCTGAAGAAAGATGCTAACGTATAGTTTGGCAGGTAGAAAAGATGCTCATTCCCACTTTTTATTTTGTGCTCAGTAATGGTTATGATGTCAACAGGGCAGCCAGAATCAGATAGGTCCTGCAAGTGTGTGGTTAGAATATCAGCCTTGCCAAACAAACCGGCAATGTTCTGGTGTAATACTATTAGTTTATTATTCACGAAAAAATGTTTCTGATTGATCGTCATTTTCTAACGGCAAACTAACATATTTATTAAGTTCATTCGAAATAATGTCAGATGAATTATCTCTATCACTTGATCGTGAAGCACATTCGTATAGAGGAAAACATGCAATGTCTATTAAAATACGGTCCATAATGTTTCTATATACACTTTTTATACCGTAATTATTGAGTTTACCTGATTTAAATGAAAACATGTTATGTAAGAGATCTTGATTTGTGTCAAAAAAATAAGCATATTTGTCATTTTGTATATCTAAAGATAATAAAGAATTAAATATATCAATTTAAAAGTTAAATATTGGAGCACCTAGAATGTAAGTAGGAAGACATATAATGATATTTGTATGTGTTATTTGTTGTAAGGAATCTTTGATAATTTTGACTAATTGTACATGACTGCTTCTATATTTGAAATCTTCTTCCCCATTAAAAATTAAGCAGTAATCGTTCATAGTATAACTTTGTAGTTTATTACCAATACCCGATAATAATTGTTTCATATTACTATTTTTTATATAGCGAACATAATTAAAATGTCTTCCAAATGTATCTTCGATGAATTGTATTTTGCCCTTTGTACTACTGTTCGTAAGGATACATAGTTGCCTGTATTTATTCTGTAGGTTGTCATGATCCCCATTCGCTATTGTTTTATTGCAGTGTGTCTCTGATGCTAATGTGTTTGCTTCACGATTATTTTGTTTCAAGTTAACTTGCGTGGTGTCTGCGCTAGCATTCGACATAGATCGTTGCATATTTACAGTTGTTATTGCTTTATGGGTACCTGACATTTTTGGACTAGCTATCATAATTCTTTTCTTGCAAACTTGTTTACTCTCTGACCGCGGTGTAAGACTCTTGTTCTCATGTGTGCTTACTTTTTTATATAGCTCAATAATCTTACTAGTTTTTTCTAAATCCAATTTTAATTTCATATTCTCACATGTCAAATTGTCAATTTCCTGATGAGCCGACTGTAATTCATTAGTAAGTTTTGCTACTGTAAACCTCATATTTTCAATTTCTTCGTTGTCCTGCGTACATGTCGTGTTTGGAAGGCTAGTGTCCAATATAGTGACGTCGAACATATTACTTGTATCATTTAATGAAGCAGTTCGTTTTCTTCGGATTGTAATAAATTCATCCATTTTTGCTTACTTTCGTAATACCCACCAGTAGGTACCAGTATCAGATTTCAAATTAAAGAAACACAGCGAACAAAATTTTATTCTCTGTAGAAACTCAGACTTGAAACCTCAGCCTCACGCTCAACAGTCCGTTGCAGTTTGTATCTGGCTACTCGAACAGTAACCGATTATGCAAAATTTTGATTTCCTTGCATGTGTTATCGTAGTTAATATCGAAACTTAAAGAAAGATGTCGCTAGTCATATTGATTCACAGCATTTTGTAGTATGCAATGTTTATAAAAGTTTTATTGATACATTTCACACAGATGTCACGATGTGTCAATAATTTAATTTGATTATAACCATAGATGGCGTTGTGTTCAATTTGATGATCACCGGAATGATTTGCAATAAATTTTTGAAGTTTCAACGTTTTTTATTTTCATCAAATCACTTATTACACACTTTTTTAACCTGGATATGTCTTTATTTTCACTAAGATTGATTGTTTAATTGTGTGGTTAATAGTTTTTATCACTATTAGAAAGATTTAATGAGTCAATCGATTTTAACTGTTTAAGATCTTGAACACTGTATTTATTGTATTATTTCACTTTTATTTTAGGTTATATGCACAGATAACACTTTCACTATTAGTTTGTGTCCCAATTAAACTTTTTCTGTTAGCAACTTGGATAATAAACTATTGGAACTATTTTTTTAAGAATAAATAATACTGAGATGCTTCTGTCAGATGTTTGCTTGACGAGCGCCATCTAGCTACTCCACATTTACAGCCTTAACATTTGTATCTATCTGTGTATCTGTCTGTGGTATCATAGCTCCTAAATGCATGGACCGATTTTGATTTAGTTTTTTTTTGTTTCAAAGGTGACTTGATCCAGAGTGTTCTTTGCTGTAATTCAAGAATATCTGATAAGCCGTTAGAAGATCACCAGCTCTTTTCTATTCGTTGATGTGATTTTTGAGTTGGGTGTTTTAAATTTTTAATTTATGTCCTCAGAATGATATCTGCGGCATTGAGTTCACGGAGATTCGCATCTCTGTGTACTTACCTATATATTAATACGTGAAGCGAAAACTTTGGATCCCTTTTTACGAAAAATGGGCGGACGGAGGAGTATGAAATTTCGCACACTTGTAGTTCATACAGAGAAGAAGTGACGAATGCTAAAATTTTTTAACAATATTTGCTACAAAGTTAAAAAAAATGCAAAAACTGGTACATACAGCTATGTGTGTCCAGTATATATTTTGACCTGTCATGGTACAAAAGTCTATACAATGACAGGTCAAGTAATTAATGAAATAAACCATGGTCGAAATTCGACCACCACGCGATCTCTAGTATTAATAAATCGTTCTAATAGTAGTTCCATGTGGAATTTAAATTACGATTATGAATAAAACTACGTAAATGAACTTCAATATAATTAAACCAAACAGTAAGTAAACTAAAAGATTTACTTTCTCACAACTCACGCTTGCTTCAAAAATTAAACTTTGTTACGTTTTTTCAACGAACCGCCGTATTATTGTAATACCAACTTATTCAACCTTATTTCGGCTTAAAAAAACTTCACCGCCTAAAGTGGTTCCTTACATTCTTTAATGAGTATAATAGGATTTTTTATTACAAAAAGTTACATGAATTTTATTTCGTACCTGACCTCTGCAGCCTTCAATGAAAGGAGATTGCAACTTCACAAAGAAGCTGGGTTTAGATGAATTGGCTAGGTTGTTGTAAGCGAGTTTTACAGCAGAATTTTGAGGTGCCCATTTATAAAAGCTATCAAAGGAAAGTAAGATGAAGTTTTAATCAAATTTTGGTAATAAAAAACCTTTGAACAAATTAATCGGCTGTTACCTAGTAGGCAGGTAGGCAGTAGGTCTTTTTAAAACCGTTGTCTAATTATTAATACCTTCTTTTTCGTTTACTTTGTACTGTACTCTGTTTATACCCGGCTTTTCCATCTTCATTTGAATTTTGAAAATTTATTAAACCATTAAGGGTATTCATAATTCAAACATTATTATGTAATGGGTTATCTCTCATGTTATGTATGTGTTGTTCTTTGCAACACTAAAATTTTCACTTCTTTTTTGTTTGATGGTTTGTTGGTTTGAACACGCGTATAAGTTTGTAATCACATTTTCTTTTATATAAGTAACAAAAAAATAACAACTTGACCTTGCTTCTTACAAAATTTTATGATTCTAAGTCAATGGAAAGTACCCTATAGGTTTTTATTTACCTGCGAAATGTTCAAATTTGGTTAAATCTAAGGCTTAAGTGGCCGTTTCGTTTAGCGTTGACTTAGAAGTGTTAAGGGATCGCAGACATAAGTATTTGATGTTAATTTCAACTTGATGCTTCCACGGGTTCTGAGAAAAAGGATCAGATAGACAGACAGACAAGCGGACAACAAAGTGATTGAAGTGATGAGAGTTCCTTTTTTCCTTTTGAGATACGGAACCCTAAAAATGGTCACTAAACAAAAGTAACCCTTTACATTTAGAGCTGATAAGCACTTCTACATAGAATGGAAATAGGATAGTAAACAATACAATCTTCATAAATATTTCAACCAAATAGAATAATTTAAAACAAATAACTTATTACTTTGACAACAATTCACGTACGCTTGAGCTATAAACGTTTATCACGCGAATGCCTAGAATAAAGAAGATAAAATTACAGTTTATTTTTATTAATATTATTTACATGAGAAACACTGAAATACCTTTGCAATCTGATCACATAATATACTTTTTGTATGCATTAAAGTATACAAAAGCTTTCATTTCAAAATCATTTTACTTTTATAACAACGCACGCTCATGGAATAACAAAAAATATATTTTGAACTGATATTAAACAGGACAAAAAAATTTGTTTTACTCTAGAAATTATTATTGTGATGGTCTCATAGATTTTATAACTAATTTGATCAATATATAAAAACGTACAATATTTCTACTTTTGAATATAAATCAATTCAAATACTGATATCGATTGAGGATAGGATAGACCGACCGATCGACGGATACACAGAAAAACACAGTTTGAAGTAGACTGCCAAAGTACATGTACATTGAAAGTAATTATAATGGTATTCTATGATACATTAGACAAACTAACCACAGCTCACATACACACAAAGTTTGTAGACAATAAAAAACGGAATGATATACACTCATCAAAAGTGTCTAGGGATCAAGTACATTTTTAACTATAATAAATTATCCAATTACCAAATCTAGTCTTGGAGACTGGGTTATTACTTTAGTTCCTAATGTTTAAGTTAATAACCTATCCCTATATTTTGTAAAAATTAAGAAAAATTGCAAGTTTTGCAAATTGTGCTAAATTAGCATAAGTTAATGTCGCCACCAAATACACCAAAACAAATTAGGTATCATGTATATATTTTATTTAACACGTTCTTGTACCACATTTTACGCAAATAAAAAAATGATATAATTAAATATTAATATTCATCGCTCGATTATAATAATCTGGTCTATAGGTATTAGATTACTGGAAATACAATTTACTATACATATCCTCTGTCGATAAATATAATTAATAGTTTTTGTTTTTCATTTCATGGCCTATCATACAAGGTGACCTACTTTGTAGTTGACCTTCATTCAATATTTAGATGAAGGGTATTGACCTCTAAAGTATTTACAAACTTAGTCTATTTGGAAACTTCCACGAAATTGTGTAATGTCACCACTGTTAAGAAATGTTAAACCTATCATTGAAAATATTTTATTTTTATAATATGTCTAATGCTCATGTCTGATGTCGAAATAATGAGGCAATATTGAATCGACTGACGCCGCGCAGCCCTACTTCCTTTTATATAGCCAGCGGCCTATATAAAGGGAAATAGGGTTTGGCAGCCATATGTGATGATGATACGCGAGATGATAAGGCTTGAATTGATATGCCCGTCACCAGCGCGTTGGACAGTGTTTAAACAAAACACGACCAGAAGTACTACAAGATTACTGAGTACTTACGGAATACAAAAAATAGAAAAGATTTAGTAAGGAAAACGGATCAACAACTTTCACAAGAGGTATCATTGATAGTTCCAGACAGTATGTACATACGACGCATTTGCTCAATATTTGGTACAAATAGGACTACAGAAGTGATTTATCCGAACTCAAATGAAAAAACAACAGAAGTAAACATGGAAGACGATAGCGTACCAGCAAACGTGAGATTAGCGATTGGAGGGTGCAATCTCACCATTACATACACACATTACAATTTAAAAACAAATTTGCGATTAAAACAACAATGACGACATACACCAAACACAGTGCACAATTGCACTGGGAAACGTATATTTACAGTCTACCGTAGCAATATGTTTTTTTACATGACAGAAAAGACATATTCCGACTTAACAAGGATATTTCACACCACAGGAGGCATAAAAGTAATGAATTTGGGAAATAGAACCCCAACTTACAAATTATGATCGGAATTCGGGAGAATGTGGAATTATTTGCAACCTAGGAAATAAAATCCTTTTCCTTCCACTGCCTTCCCTTCTTGCCTCCGTTTCCCTTTTAATATACTCCCAATTTTTCCATCTTTAATTTCCAAAGTGCCCGATTAGCGGCAATAGGTTTGCCCTCTATTATTTGCATGGGACAAAAACTTTAATTTTAATTAAATAATCTTTTCGTTTCTACAAGTCTTCATAAAAGGTGTGTATCATTAAAAGCTAGCTCGCTAGAATAGAATAGAAATATTACAATAGTATATTTTTTTAAATAGGTAGGTAGGTCCTAGTTCTTGGAACTGGGTGTTTAGTATATGATATATATTTATATATATATACCATTTAAAAATGTTAGTTTGTACTCCATTTACTTTACAATTATATGACATAGTCTTTAAGTGCACCTACTTCTTCTTTTCTCTGCATCACCCAATGGTTGATTGGTAGAGAATGCCTTAAGCATTAAGTCCGCCAGTGTCCCAAATGTGCATAATGTTTAAAATAAATAAATAATAAATAAATACATCAATAATAATATCCAAACAGTTTTTAAAATAAAATCACTGCCCCGGTAACCAGCCAGTGGAGCTGTCGCGGCGCTGTTTTAATTAATATATATAATAGTTTAATTTTAAATATAATGGTACCGATTCTATTGTCAGACTCACTAAACTAAAACCTAACTTAATTTCTTCAGATGAAATCAACCTTGTCTTCTTCGCAACAAGGTCTATTTGTTACTGGCATCTATTTCTCAGCGCCACTAAATTTCACTAAAACCTGTCAACGTATAACTCAACTTTATTTCCACGCAGCGAGAGTCCCCATTTATTAAAATACCGTTTAATTACCATATAATTGCCGTACAAAAACTTGTTCAAAACGAACTAAGATGACGTTATTTTAATCGACACCTACGAAGACGCTTACTAAAAACACAGAGCAAAAGAGATGGCATTCAACGGATAGCGGCTCTCGCTACGTATTACGGTATACGGTATTAAAGTTTATTTAAGCGTGTCAGACTTTAGTCGACAAATAAATTGCTTATTTCGATAGCGACGTATGTTACCTACTTGTTTATATTTGAAATGAGACCTTGTTTCGAAGGATAGAAGGTTTACATCTTGTATGAAGAAAATTTGGTCAATTATAGTTAAGAGAGAAATTCAACAGAATTGACACCAATGGCTATCATTATATTAGTGAGTTAGAGTTAATAAGTTTCGCCGTCTTCATATAGGTCGTCGGCTTCAAAGCTACCTACCATTAGATGACCATACCATAGAGCATACCATACAGCGGGCCCTATGGGGCTGCAGGAGTAAGGCAGCGGTGGTGATGAATGCGATAACGATAGTGTGAGCGACGGTGCTATCGGTGCAGTTGTTGGCTGCACAGGTGACTGTGCACGAAGCGGAGTAGGAGTTTTATCGCCAAATATTAATACCTCCGTATTGTCAGCTACAAATGTATGACTAAAGAATAAGCAGAAGAAGTGTTTAACTACAAAATTAGGGCTTCCAGAATAATATTAGATTGGAATACTAATTGCATCCAAACAATAGATGATCTTATTTCTTAATGCAACTGTTTAATTAGCAGACATAATTATAATTAAAGGCCATTGTTTTTTTAATGAGTTTTTAAACAACAGAAGTGACAGGTTAAATAAATTATTATTATTCATAAAAATGTAAAAAAATGCAAATTAGAAAATTAATTAGTTGAACAAAAATTGTCAATGGTTTGTAATGTATGGAAATTAGAAAAAGAAATTGTTGAACAATAATAGTCAAAAGTTAAATAAAACCTTTGACTATTAACTTATTAATTGTTTATATTATTAGACTATTTTAACCATTTTATTTGCTCACAACCGGTGATGACGGATGGTGGCCGAACGTCAAACGCGCGTTGGGTTTTTGTATAATGTTCACATGGCGAGCGTTTTACGGGCGTTGAAAGCGCGTTATCGCAGTTCAATTCGAATTCTGTATTCGTCGAAGATGAACTAAAAACAGCGTTGTGTTTAGTGCTTTTATATCAACGTCAGAAGCAGCAACATAAGCATCGACGGTAATCCTGGGTTCATCCATTTGAACATCCATACTTACTGAAAGCCACTTTATAAATTTATATCCTAAACTTAGGCTACACGAAACAAAATGCGTGTTCTTGTTGACGCGCGTCAACGCGCGGTAGTAAAACGCGCGCCCAACGCCCGTCATTTGAACGGAGCCTAAGTGTGTAGAAACAAATTCACAATATAAACACACAGACATATATTAAAATGCATTAAAATTATAATGAATCCAATATTATGCAAAGTATGTACCTCAGTAGCGCAGTGAATAACGAATACGACCACTGTGGTGAGGTTTCGGCATCGATAACCGGCATTGGGTTATTTGAACATGAAATATTCAGTAGCAGTTCAGATATTTGATATTGTGCTATATAAAAGGCAGTAGTTTACTTACCTAACCTAACAAAGCTGGTGAATTGTACACTTATTCCTATACCTTCTCGGTTAAAAGGTAAAGGACGCGTAAGCAGACATGTGACGCTATGATAGCAACACTTTTATTTAAGCATTTCAAGGTTGTAACCTAACTAATATTATGAATGCTAATCTGAGTTTGTTTTTGTTAAATAAATGTCTGAGGTACAGGAAAAGGACAAAGGGAAGGTACTTACTATGTTTTTAAGCTTACTTTAGAAAGTTTTAAATTGTTTATGTGAGAACAGTGTAGTCTTTTTTATGGGATAGGGGGCAAATGAGCTGACGGGTTACCTGATGGTAAGTGACTACCGCTGCCCATGGGCACCTGCAACTCAAAATACTCAACAGAAGTGCGTTGTCGGCCGTTAGGGTGGGAGTAGGGGAAGAGGATAAGAGGCGGGGGAGAAGGTAAAGGGAAGGGATAGGGCCTCCGGTAACCTCACTCACTCCGCGAAAAGCAATGAAACATTGCTTTACCGCCGGTTTTCTATGAGGCCGTGGTATCACTCCCGTCGAGCCGGCGCCGGATATATATTGTGGCTAAAACAATCTACTACAGGTCTCCGTCATGTTGTAGTATTATTAGAACTACATATATGTGTGTGTTAAGTTGCAACAAAATCGGTTCACAGGTGAAAAGTCAATGGGTGAACAATCATTTGTCCCCTATTTTTCTACCCTTAGGGTTGAAATATTTATTTGATGATTGAATTTTAATGGGCTACCCCGTAAAAAGTTACGCGTGGTTATACATGAAAAAAATATAGGGGTTGACTTTAGAACCTCCTCCGTTTTTTCGTCGGTTAAACCGGTTTACCTGCGGCTTCACCCGCATTATTGTAGAGTTTGTCAATCGATTCACTATCCCACGGGAACATTTTTCTGAATGAAAGGTACTCCATGTCCTTTTCTGTACCCCTCACAACGTCTGTACAAAATTTCATGATCATCGGTTCAGTAACCAAGGCGTGAAAGCGTAACAAACAAGTAAACAAACAAACTCACTTTCGCCTTCATAATATTATGCCAATAAAGACAGTTCCAAATTTACTTCGAATAATTGAACCAAGAATTATATTAATCGCATACCGTTAGCAAATATAATCGTTGAATATTAAAGACTTGCTCGCAGCAGCTGGGGATAGTTATCATTTGAAAGCGATAAGTAGATCATCTACAGAAGGGATAACTGTTTCATCTTGAGCGATAATATTTATCCCTTCTTGAGATGATTGTATTATCCTTTTTGTTACTTATTAAATACTATTCACTGCAAAATGATAACCGTAAATTAATTTAGCTTTCTTTTAATGGAATTTTAGTTCCAGGATTTAAATTAACCATGATTTTAACCATGTCTCTGTTAATGAATATAAAGGTTTTTAAGGTAGATATATATTTGTAACATGTATAATGTAAGTCATTAAAAGTTTGTTTTTTGTTTGTGTTTGTGTTTCTACCCCAATTTTCAACTTTGTTAACAAGTCATAATAAATGCAATAAACAGTTAATCTGTGGTGTTCACCTTAAGGTTATAAACGAATTGATATTGTCTTAAACCTTTAACAATCTGTAACTATGGTATGGTTTAATAGCCCATCAAGGAAGCCTTGAAGAGGCAACTAGTTTACAACCAATAGAATCTGTTACATAAATTATCCCAGACACCCTGTCTGCTTTATTAGAAAATAACAAGGGTACACTTGAAGGTACCAAAACTGATTTGGGACGAAATTTATAGTTTGATACAACTATCACAACAAAATTAAACTTTGTTGGTATTATGAAGGACTGTTTTAAGGACAAGGTAGTTTAACTGAGTCTGAGATTAGTTAACGATGCAGTCACATTTGTTAATTTTTGTTTTTTTTTATGGTATAGGGTGCAAACGAGCAAACGGGTCACCTGATGGTAAATGACCATGGGCACCTGTAACTCGAGAGTCACAAGTGCGTTGCCTTTAAGGTGAGAGTAGAAGACAAGGTGGAGGGGGGAAGGGTGGGGGGAGGGGAAGGACGGGAATAAGGGAGAGAAATGCAATGCAAACATTGCTTCACTACCGGTTTTCTGTGAGGCCGTGGTATCGAGCGGAGTCGAGCCGGCCCATACGTGCCGAAGCATGGATCTCCCACAAAAAGTGAGTTCACTTTATGCAAAACACGAATTATTATTATTAAAATGAAATAAAAATGATTTCATGGTTTTTTACTTGTATATATTGTTCACATTATTTATATATTCAATGTACATGGAACAGAAGAAAAACAAGTTAAAATAAAAAAAAACAAGGATAATTCTAGAAATTTTTTAACAGCGGGTTTAGGTAAATAAGCTATACCTATATTCATTTGCAGGAAATTAACACTATCTGGCTAAGAACATCGGTTGAAGAAGAAAAGCTGGATTTAGAGGAAAGGGCAGCCGATCACCCGAACACTTCAGGATTCAAGTGGTCAAACTAATAAAATTTTAACACAAGATAAATTTTTTATCCTATTTCAGTATATATACTAAAATAGGAATTAAAATTATATATATATAAATTTCACCCAATTTAGTTTGTTGCGTTTTTGTTTATCATGGACAGGTTTTCTTCGGTTTCTTGTTGTGCGGCCTTTGGATCGTCCCATTCTGCTCTCTCACTAGTACCTAATATCAAATATGTTAGATTCATGGTGAAATAAATTCCAGCTGTTAAGAAAAACACCTTTCTCCAAAGGTACTGGTTTTCCTGAAAAATATTTAATACTTTTAAGTATTTCTAATTTTAGTCGATGAAAATATTGTTGAGCCGGAGGATTGTTTTAAAGTTATTTTTCTAACCCGCAGGAACATTTTTATTGAAAGGTACTCTATATAATACTGAAAGCGTGTATGCAACATTTCATGATGATAGGTTTTGCAGTTAAGGCATGAAAGCGTAACAAATAAACTCACATTTATAACGTTACTTACGAATAATAATATTGTCGATAGAACGACACTAAATAAACGTATTCCATGTAAAATCTTACTTCTTATCTAAAACGGTTCTAAAAACTCTGTGACAGTTTTTTTTTTTTTAGTTTAGATTACTAGTAACGTGGGTCACACATTACTAGTAATCTCGTTAACCCCTCCAGCTAAGCTTAACGCTTATGTTAGGAGTGGGTTCACGACGGTAGTGCACTGGGGTTCGAACCCGCAACCACTTGATCGCAAGTCTGACGCCTTAGCCATTACGCTACCGACGCTTCAAGTTAGGTGAACAGGGTAGACATAATAATATTGTACTTTTGTATATGACTATCTTCTTCACCTTTCCATAATACAAAAGGGTTACTAAAATTGCATAAATAAAAAAAGTTTCTTAGGACTGTTCTAGTTACTTAGAATTGATCGTGAACTTACAACGTCGGTTAATATAAATGCAATCACTATAGGGGACAATGATGTGCCTATATGCGATACGAAACTACTGAGACTTATCAATGGGCCGGCAAAATTTGGTGATATATCCATGTGGTTTACCTGCAAATAGTTAAAAAAAGTTACCACAACGATGTTTAGTGGCTAACGTTGTCTATAAATACTTGTAACACCAGAATTGTAACTAACTAAATTATAAATAAATTTTAGGGCTGTTTTATTGAATAGGTTATCTCTCATCTTGCCGACAGCGGTGAAATTAAACTTCAAAAAAAACAATCCCAAAAATCCCAAAATTTAAGTAGTTAGATTTAGACTCATTGAAGGCAGTTATTTGTTTAATAATAAAATATTTCAAAGAAATAAGAAAAGAAAAAATAAATACCAGATATCCACAATGAGCAGATATTTTAAAGACACAAATTAAGACCAACAGTGTCTCCACGACAAAAATGTTATGAGGCGCATAAGCTAAAGCTATGAGTAGAATACCAGCAGGGAAGTAACCTGAAATACATTAAAATAAACATCACGGATATACGAATACATTGATTGAACTATATATTTTCTTAAATAGTTGTACCTAATGAGTTGGCAAATTTCCTCGTATTAGTAACACTCATTATATTCTTTATAATCAACCAGTCAGTGAACCAACTATACAAAAAGTTGGCAAGCCACATAGCTAGGAACGGCAAAGCGGTTAGCAGTCCATTCTGTGGGCATAAAATAAAGGTAAGACTTTACAAAATATTAAACTATAAAAAGTGTATATCCGTGGCTGGCGTAAACACATTGACATGTCGACTTGCATGTTTTTTCATTGGCGTAATACTTCCTACGCATTAGGAATTAATGTGAAAAAAAATTACAGTTTCAAATGTACATAAATTTTGGAGCAATCGACTTTGGAAATATGTTGACGTCTCGCATTTTAACATGTCTAACTTGAGAAAACCTCATGTCAAATTAACGATTCACATGATTTTGTGAATGAACATTGATATTTTCTTATATAAACTTACACTCAGTCACCAAAATAATATTCGTTATTTGAAATCTCAACATATACATATAACCGTCAAAACTTAAAAATGGCTACCCTGACAAATAGCAATTTTAGACATGTTAACATATTCACGCCAGCTACGGATATATACTAGTAGATATAGATATAGATATAGTGTTTATATCTAGTGGTAGATAATTTAATTTTGTTACCGCTTTGATATTAACTCCCATAATTTTGTCCATATATGCTGGTACTTCTGAGTACAAAGTTAAATGTCCCCATGAACCAGCAATATGTGCAAATATTATAGCGTAAACACCTTTGTGACGAATTATTTTTAACCATGGTACTGGGATTGTCTGAAAACAGAATTTTATTTATTAAAGGTTGGTATTTTTTTGTAGACCCACATTATATTTTTCAATAGGTATTTAAGAATTTGAAACTTACTTCACTTGGTCCCAAGTCGTCCTCAATATATTTTTGCTCAAGAAAAGATATTTTAGGGTGTTTGGCTGGAGTATCAAAAAGCATAAACCATATAATCACAGCCATTAGTCCGGACAATATACCATAAAATCTGAATATAAAAGGCCACCCCATTGGTGATGCTGATATAAAACCTGTTATTGGTAATCCTAAAAGAGTTCCTACAGCTTGACCTACAATACGAAAATATCAACATGTAGAAGATGTGCACGTTTTGGTTGAACTATACGATTTTGCTAATGGTTTCACTTATGTTTTAATTTCAAACAAAATCTAGGTCACCAAATTGATTAACAAGCATACCTCCATACACAAAAGCTCCCAATCTTCCTCTTTCATGGAGTGGCGTCCATTTTCCAAGTGCTGAATGGAGTCCAGGGACAATACACGCTTGACTAAGACCCTGTGTTACTCTGCATATTACGGTACAATACCAACTACCCTGAAATCAACTAGACAATCATCATTTAATAGGCACTTTATCCAGTCTGGCTTCTTCTGACACCGACTAGATAGGTCGCTCCACCTCTTGATAAGAAGCCCCCGAGGGTACGAAACTAGTCAGGTTACCGCGAAACACAGTACATATAATAACAATTTTTTAATTAATCTTTTATTTTTCTTGGTAAAGAGATACTTACGTAGTATGTAGCGGTCGGTAACACAGTCAAAACTACAAAGCTGATAGACATAGCGCCAGTCAAAAGGTTCTTGACTCCAAGCCTGTGTATCAAATGTCCAGCAGGGAGCTGAAGAACCATATAGCCCCAATAGAATGAGGCTATTATAGTGTCCTGAATTTTTTTGTTCCAATTGAATACTGGATACTAAAACAATTAACAAATACTTAGGTTATAAATTCTTTGAGTCCTCTTTTCAGTTATTTAAATAGTAAACAAATATAGATTATGTAATAAGGTCATATTGTTTTTATGTAATCTCCGAAACTTCTCATTTTGAATAGAACAACGTGTTGTACGTACGTGGTACGTTGCACGTGGTTTTTAGTTTATTTTCACTATCGAGGCGTTGTGGTGTGGCACATATAAAATTGAATTCAAGCAATTTACGTACCAATTTATTTCTCCCAAAATTAGGCTTTTTTTAACTGTAACCCAATGTTTGACCTTGACCATCGAAATCAACACATTACCAGTAATTAGGCTTTTAGCACAACTTAAAAAGTTCTTGATAGCTTTTGTCTTTGTGTGAATAAAAGTAACACTTACCGGTGACACTAATATCAAAGCATTTAAAAATCCTTCGGGCTTGAATTCAACAGACGCGTTTTGTCCTTGAATATCAGTAATGTTGATATCATTATGATTGTATTTTGTCATGGCTACCAAAGCAACTCCCATGCACGACTTCATGCTATAGGCGATCGTAAATGTACAAAATAATATGAAGCATTGCTGGTGTCTGTAGCCCCAACCAGCATCTATAGTATTAAGAAGAATTACAATAATTTAAATAGAAAATAGCTGTCTGTTTTCCACAGGCACTTTTCTCCCACAAACAGTCCACCTTATATCCTTATATATCCCAAAAAGTAACTTTCAAGTATAGCTCGATCCATAGCCCGCTACGCGATCGACGATCGAAATCAGTCTTGAAGTTCATAAAAGCCATGCAAGAGCTAGAGTTTTCTGATAATTTTGAAGTACAGTTTGTATGGGATATGTGATGGGGAATATGTTTGTTCTGTTCATAATAATACAGTCTACTATAGTAGGGGAGCCCATTAAGGGATTTTTTGGATTTACTCCTGCGCGGCAGATTATTATAAGGGGGGTTAATTACATGCTGACAAGTGTACATTTTGATAATCTGACGATTTGAGAGTGACGCAAGGCAGTGGGTGGGTTACAAACTTGCAACAAAGCGCGCTCGAATTTTTTTTTTAATTTTGAAGGAAAGAATTCAAGGATAACAGGAAACATGTAATCTGCCCATTTCCACCAGCCGAAGTTACAAAAATCGTAAAGAAAGTTTAGTGCATGCAGTTGCAGTGAAGCATATATTTCCCACTACACGCCTCTCTTTCCGATTTATCTAAATGATTCATTTTGGAATTTGTTTTTCAAGAAATTTTGAATTTTAATGGTATTCGTAAATTAACAAAACTGTTTTTAGCTTCGAATCATTCCTTAGCACACTTCTCTTACTCATAAACTACCTCCCTGCCAAGTTTCATTTTCATAGAGTTTTCCAGATTTCGTGATTAGACAGTAGATGAGTGAGTGAGTGCGTGAGTATCTTTTCGCTTTTATATAGGTATATAAATAGTTAAGTCTGTTTGTATTTGCATGCTATTTTCCGTGCACATTTGACACATTTAATGGTAAAAATACATGTATTTTTTTCAAATAGTGAGATTAAGAAAATCCCTCCAAATAATAGTCAGATTATTGGTCAGCTTGTCTAGGACATCAAGCTGTACCATCTGTATGAAAATTTGACGCGCTCGAGTTTGTCAAATACGCGATTTTTTTTTTGCATTTTCAAAAAGCCGCCCGAGCGTGCGTCATGTCTGAATCGTCAGATTATTGAATGGGGGTATCTTTCGGGTGTACTTAACATCCCCTCTTAATTTCTGACGCGCACGAATAAATTATTTTTTTTCCATTTTATACCCTTCCATACGGCCACCCCCACCGTGCAAATGGGCAGATTATCTTACCTCCATTATCAGACACTTGTGGGATGTCTACACTTTTAATATGTGACACGCTAGAATAAGTCTATTTTACTATTTTTTTTTACATCTTTGAAAACCTGTATAAGCTCCCCCCACCAATGAAACGGATACATCGCATGAACTCTTTTTCTTTCTAGCATCTAATCTTCAAAATCCAATAGGTTCCAACGACGCTTGAGTAAATACCCATTTAGCATCGTCGGCTCCCCTTCTACTACCGCGTCACTTTCGTCACTATTGTGACAGTGTTTTTTTTTATATAAGGTTATCAGGGCGTAAATGATCAGCCTGACAAAAACAGAACAATTATGATAGCCTGAAATCTTATTTACATTATATACCAAGGCGCTACTGGTGTTGACAGTGTAACCATGAAACAGGCAATAAACATAAATTTTATGGTATCCTCACGATTCCCACGCCGCAGTCATAGCTTTAGTCGTAAAATATTAAAGTAAAGAGCACATTAGTCACGTTTATAATGTACTACAGTCAGTTATATTAGGCAATTTCAGATACTATTATAATACTATGCTATTTTAGACTTTTATCTGGTATTAACTTATTTACTTATAGATCGTTACTAGCCGTCCCGGCATTTTCACCTCCGTTTATGGTCACTGCTCTGCTCCTATTGGTCGTATCGTGATGTTACATAGCCTATAAGCCATCCTCGATAAATGGGCTATCCAACACTAAAATAATTTTTCAATTCAAACCAGTAGTTCCTGAGATTAGCGCGTTCAAACAAACAAACTCTTCAGCTTTATACGCTTCCTGTTTATTCCTTAAAAAATACAATTTCTACAGTAGGCTTAAACTTGTGTCGGAGACTTTACAAACATACAAAGTAGAATCACCCCAGACTAGAGTCACTATAGTTGTCATATAAGGGGATCACACACGACACTCGACGTAGAGGCATTTTGGCGAGGTAATTACTTCTTCGACTTTTTGTCTAAAACATAGGAACAAACAGAGCAACATAGGAGGAATTAATACCCACCTTTATAATTGTTGTTGCGAATACTTTTTGATACATCGTCAGCCATAATGATTCTAAGTTGACAACAATTTGTTTCTGCATAAAATCACAGACATCAGTTTTTTTAGTGCTGTAATACCAAAATTTCTAAGCACGGGTCGATAAGGTTTTGCTGTTAAAAATATACGAGTATATGATACAGGTTTATACATTCAATTAATCTTCTTCATTTTGCGTTATATTTTTGTGTATAATAATATCGTGTTACTTTGTTTGTAGGCGATGAACTCCTAAACGAATGAACCGATTTTAATGAAATTTTGCACATTGTGTGCAAAATTCATTGTGGTCAATCTTGAGAGATCGGATAGTTTTTTTCTCAATTTATAGTAACAATTTTTTTTCATTGCAAATGACCTTAGCAACAGCAACGCGTGGCCGGGTAGCTAGTTTGAATATAAAGTAGATATCAAATTAGAAACACTTTACAATACAATAGAATACAATATTCTATATTGTACACCATAAAACAATTTTACTGTACATTAAACTTTAAATTAACTTTAAAACTTTAAACTGTGCATGAATTATTATACTTAAATTGAAATGTAATATTTACAGGGTGTTGTCACCATATACTTGTGAAGTGGCAAAGAATGAATGATGGCATTTATGAATTACACTTGCGCTACCAGGGTTACCACTTGCTCACTAGGTATACGGTAGCTCCTCTACCTCTACTCTTTAAAGATACTACGTATTTGAAAGAGAAAACCTGGTACGTCTCGCAAATGGAAAGTATTTATTTTACGGAAGCAGGAAGGGCCAGAAAAAGTTCTAACGCAAGTTAATTGTCTGTAACTTATAGAACATGACTTACGAAATTGTATGTAAACACAAACTTTCAAAGGAAATCAAAGACTTGGAGTATTCGGTTACACTTGGAGTGTTCGGTTACAATAATGTTTTATGTAAAATGTAATGTGTTTTAATATAATGCCTCTATGTAAAAGAGCTTCACAAGAAAAGCATTACAACCTATATAATTGTTGTTACAGTGGACCTGCCACACAAAACCTTGGTTGTTGGAAAGTGACTCAGAAAATGCTTTTAGAAAAAGCACAATAACTTTAAAGGTTTCATAAAATTATTAAAATATGAAAGAGTTTAACGAAAATATGAATTCCCTAAATCTCTAATATTAATAACTATTCAGAACTTATATATGTACGTCAGATATGAAAAGAAGAACATTCAAAATTTAATGACATTTAGAAATAGGAAAAATAATTTAATATATCTTAATACACAAGACAACAAACTAATATGGCAGAAAATGTAAAATTTTTACACAGGTCCTGATTTTAGCCATAACGCAAAAAAGGGGACTCAGGCCTGATTCAGTATGAAGCTTCGTTCTCTAAACAGGTTCTTTCGCCAGAAAAAATAATAATATAGAAATACAGTTAATAAACAAAATAAATTTAATAAACTGCTGACTTATTTTTTTACCAAGGTATTTTTTTTACAATTTATTTAATATCACTTTCTGAATATCATAAACAATAAATAGTGAAAAGTTTAGCGGAATTTTAATGATAATCGCCCTTTTGTAAAAACTTAGTAAATTTTTTGTTGCACTTTTAAAGTCTGATTAGTAATATATAATACATAGGTAGTAAATGGTATTCTGAACTACAAATAGTAAATTTCAACAAATTTAACCGTATTTTATAATAATTGCTATTTTTTGTATAAACATTAACTACCGTGAAATATGTTTGATAATATCTGTCAAAGGTTGTCTGAAGACATCGCCTTAAACTATAAGATCGCCGATTGATATACATTGTTTGGATTGTATCTCACTTAAAATGTGTACAATAAAGAGATAAATAAATAAGATAACTAATACAAAAGAACAGGATTTAAATTTACCTGAGATTTCCACGTTAGTAATTTAGATAAACATGAAAAATTTATTCTTAACAAGCCGACACTTTTCATAGAAATATTTCAACGTTTAAGCGTTGTTATCGTAAAAACAAGTGATCGCGTCTACTACACTTTTTATACAAAGTGAGAGTATGTTTTTGTTGTATTGGTTTTTTTTAGTCGTCCTTGCTAATATTCGTACATAATACATGATATAGAACGGCGTAAATAAAATATCAATGATTATTTATTATTATATTGAATACTAGAATAAAAACTTTCGTGAGTAGTTTTTTGTAGTGCATTGTGTTAATAGCACAACACTAGCTCAAGAGAGTTTTGAAAGAATGTAAGTAGCTAACCCCAAGACTTCCTTCTTCTGTCTCCTGACTATTGCAGAACAGAGTATCAATTATATATACTTCGATTCAAGATATAAGAAGTGATACGCCCGGGTGGGAGAATTTGCGGTAGTATGTACACAACCACGTTAGAGGAGTGCGTCAAGGACAAATTAGTAACGGGTATGTATTTGACTGGGACCTAATCAGGTGAAGATGTGCGAGCAGGATGTTTCCAGGTCATTTCACGTACAGCGAGTGACTTGAGAAAGTCAGGCTAAGTCCAGTAAGCAATCAAAGAAGCCGGTAATGTTAGAAGCCGAAAAGGTAATTAACATGTATTCATTGTGGTAAACCTAATGTAATTTTTTTTGAAATGCAAGTATAAGTCCCACTAGTGCAATTTGTTTTAAAAACAGATGATATTTTCGCTATTTAGAAAAATATTAATTACATTTCACCTTAATATAATTTTATTATTATTATGATTATTTTAACATGATAAGGTATGGATTTCCTAAACATATTAATAACGACATTTTAGGGACTTTTGTAAATAGGTAAAGTTAACTTTATACAGAAAATGGAGTTGTCATGTTTGGTTATCGTGTAGTAATTCATAAGAAGTTACAAAATGGTATATTACAAGAACTAAATGTTTTACATAAAGGCATTGTTAAAAAGAAGAATAATGCTATATCTTATTTTTAGTTTCCAAATATAGTCTGCATGTCAGCTAAACTAGAACCTCCAAAATCTAAATAGATTCCATGGCCAAAAAAAACGTTCCAGAAGTTGAGTTGAATCCAAACATGTTGATTTTTAGGTAACGGTAAAATATTTTTTTTGGAATAATAATTTGTTACTATAAGCAAATATTCTAAAGAATTTAGATGCTAATGAACACAACAGTGGAAAAAATCAGAGAATGTTTCAGTAGATTTACGGTTGTAGTTAACTAAAGTAGTTGTTACGGATAATGCTACAACATTTTATTCTATAGAATTTTCTGAACATCTTTTTAAAAATGTTGTTAAACATGAGACATCACCATCTTTTCATCCAGCAACTAACGGTTTTGCTGTAAATGCTCTAAAAAGTTGTAAAAGTTCTATAGGGTCTAAGTGATATTAAAATTAGAAATGTTTCATTTCAAACTTTAATGAAAATATGTACATTTATTTTATTATGGAAATTCAATACATTGTATTAATAACGATTCACCACTTTGGCTCTAACTATGGAATATAAGACCTTGCCTTGCCATGGTTACCTAACCTAATCGGAGGATCCTCTCTGTGTGTTGGAGGGACATAACACCAGTTCCTTCACACTTCTGTTGTTAATATTGCTGCTGTTACTGATGTAGCTGCTTTTGCAGCTGATGCAGCTGTTTCTGCTGTCACTGAGCGATCTTGCTGGCACTGCAACACCGGTATTGCTATTTCGTACTGAGCGTTCTTACTAACTTAGCCCTGATATACCAGTGACTATCAAGTAATTGCAGTAGCACTGATATACCACACACACGACTAATCCTTTCTTATTGTTATACCATGTGATAGGTTAAGCATTTAAATGACCATTATGTTGGGGTTGTTACTACGCAATAGAGATGGTAATATTGACACATTTAGATTGGGGACCCACACATGCGTAACGCACCCGATTATGTTATGTTAAATGTTCATGATAAAAGAGTACACAACCAACTCTCGTGATGATTTTATTGATACTAAAATACAATTATAAATTTATATTATTAAGGACATGCATGGCGTCACAACGATGGCGATATACATTACATAAGAAAGACAACTTTCACAACGCACGACATAAGACACTTGGAACAAATTCTTTAAATTTCTCATTAATTGTATGTATGTACCTCACTGCATTCTGCTCATTTAAATTATATAGTTTGTCATTTTTTGATATTACCTAGTTGTTCATTTTAATTAGGTAAATTCACAATTCTCCGTCACATTTTTCGGCATATAAGTACCGTGTAAAAACAAATGCTTTTAGTAAAAATATAGGTGTATAGATATAGATATGCATATTGTAAGTCAAATCGTAAATTTTTTATATATTATAGGGGGCAAACGATCAGACGGGTCACCTAATGGTAAGTGACTACCTTCGCCCATAGACACCTGCAACTCAAGAGTCACAAGTGCGTTGCCGGCCTTTGAGATAGGAGTACACTCTTTTCTTGAAGGTTTGAAGGTAAAATCAAAAAGGAAGGTAAAACAGGTAAACCAAAAAAAAGGCCCCCCAAAAAATATTTCATTAAAAATTAACAACCACATTGTAAAATGTCCAACAACTATTTGCAGTCATTTCAGTGAGTATTTCACTACTGTGGATATGACCACCAATAACAATTCCGCTCAATTATAAATACACACAGCTGCGGCATAGATGAAATCCCCCCAATTCTTTTAAAATAAAGTGCAGAAAAACTGTCAATCCCGCTCACATTTTTAGTTAAAGTCTCTAAGATGCCCAACTTCCAGACCCCCTAAAAATAGCATTAATCAAGTCGATACACAAAAAGGGCGACACATACGTTAGTTAAATTTTCATACTACATAATATTATTCATTCACTAATGTAATTTTTCTTTAATGCTTGTATTTAATAATCCTTTTTGTATATTTTCTCTCAAATTTGCAATGCCCGTAAAAGGCTACTAAGTTGAAACAATTTGTTATAATAAGACTATTTATGTACACTTGGTTGGCATATAAAGATTGATTTGATTTGATATGATTTGAAAGTCGTATCGGTCCGGAAATACCGCAGGCAACAATTTGTTCCAGAGATTGGTTGTTCGAGGCAAAAAAATTCTAGAGAACCACACAGTGATGGATTGCCTATTATCCAGGTGATGGGGATGAAAGTTTTGTCGCGTTGAACGATGGCGAAACGTTGCGGCCGGTATAAGTCCGAACAATTCCTCGGAGCACTCCCCATGATACATGTGATAGAGAATGCAGAGTGAAGCTACGCAACGCCAAGGAGTCAAGCCAATCTGAAATATCCTGGCAATCGATGATTCGAGTCGCTCTCCGTTGAATGCGGTCAAGAGAGAGAAGCTGGTACTGGGGTGCTCCGGCATAGATATGGGAACAGTTTTCCACATGTGGCCGAACTTGCGCCTTATAAAGTTGTAGGTGGTGGGCCGGGGTGAAATACTGTCTCACTCTGTTCAGCACAACAAGCTTCTTCGAGGCTAATTTGGCCTTACTCTCCAAGTGACCGCGGATCTGGGCTTCACTCGATATATCGATGCTAAGGATTCCGATGCTGGCTGTGGCAGTCAGGGTAGTGTTCTCAAAGTGAGGTGACACAACATACAGTATCTTTCTGGCGGTGAACGCGCAAACTTGTATCTTCGTTGTGTTAAATTGTACTAGATTAAGTCAATCCCAATCAGAAACGCCTTCTAAGGAGGCTTCGATTTCAGACACAAGTTTGGATCGACTCTCAGTGACTTTCTCCCGAGAAATGTTATCGCGGCCGGTATACAGGGCATCACCGTGCTATCATCGGCATAGCAATGAATGCTGCTGATTTGCAGCATACCATTGATATGCAGAAGAAACAGCGTGGGTGATAGCACACAGCCTTGTGGGACACCAGCATTCACAGACTTGAAGTCGGAGCATGCACCATCGACAACGACCTTGATGCTTCTATCTGCGAGAAAACTGGTGATCCAGTTGCATAATTTCTCGGGAAGCCCATAAGGAAGCTTCGAGAGAAGCGCTTTGTGCCAGACTCGATCGAAGGCCTTCGCTATGTCCAAACTGACTGACAACGCCTCCCCCTTGGTCTCGATCGCCTGTGCTCACTGGTGAGTCAGGTATACGAGACGATCACCAGTAGTCTTTACATCCCGTACTGCCGCTGCATTTGCCCAAACTTGGTAACATTTCTGCTTTCGGCGGGACGACGTTTTGTAGGACCGACCAAACCAAGGCTGGAATTTGCCACAATGGGAATCAGATAGGATAGAACGAAAAGCTCCATTCTCTGAAGCACTCCATCAGCGACAAAATCGGCAAAGACGGTGGGATCATCCGGCTTGAAGTAGATCTGCCTCCAAGGGTAGGATGCAAAGAAGGTTCGCATCCCATCCCAATCTGCGGACCTATAGTCCCACACGCGGCGGCAGCCTGCAACTCGCGGCTGCGGCGAGCACGTGAGGGTCACTGTTTTCGGTCCGAGGAGCCAATTGGGGCCCCAACGGAGACTTGGTAGCCATCTAGATGAGAGGCCAGCAGAAGGTCCAACAGTGAAGGCTCCTGGCTTTCTACATCTGGGATTCACGTAGGCATTGCTACCAGTTGTGTCAAGCCATATGTCAGGGCGAAGTCGTGAACAGATCTCCCCGCATGATCGATTTTGCGTGAGCCAAGCCTTTCAGCGTGGTGGGCGTTAAAGTCGCCAAGTATCACGATCTGTGAGGATGGGATCTGCTGCAGCACAGAGTCTGTAGCCATTTGGACGTGCTCAATGAGTCGGTCAGTTTCGGCATCACCGCTATGGGACCTATAGGGACATGCATAGACGCGGGGATGGTCGTTGCTGTCTACACGGAGCCACAAGATGGAAAGGTCCCTGCCTTCAAGATTGCCGAGGCGGCAAGAATTGATATCGTCTCTAACGTACACGCACACACCGGATGTGTCCGCTGGAGATGATATCTGCGTCTCGGTTAAAAAGAGCAAGGCCGGCTTTGCTGTTTCGAGGTGGTGGTGATCAGCGTTGAGGTTGCAATGTATGCCCCTGATGTTGCAGAAGTCCACGGTGAGCGTGGCAAGGGGTACCTTGGTATGCTTGCTCTTTCCCCTAGCAGATTTTTTAAGCGCGGTTGTGCCCTCCCCAGAGTACGAGAGGCAGCCTGGGCGTCCACGTCCAGGTGCACTGTGTTCTGAGCGTGGACGCCCAGAGGGGGATTCTCCAACGCTAGCGCAGCTGGTACCCCCCTGGGGTAATGTACTTTTTAACGGCGCCATCATTGGGGGGAGGGGGGGTTGGGGTTTGGGCCTCCGGTAACCTCACTCACTCGGCGAAAAGCAATGCAAGCATTGCTTCATTGCCGGTCTTCTGTGAGGCTGTGGTATCGAGCGGAGTCGAGCCGGCCCATACGTGCCGAAACATAGCTCTCCCACGTCAAAATTAAGGAAGGAATTTTATTTAACGAAACAAGATCAAGGATAGCAAATATAATATTTAAGACTTTGTAATCTACTTAAAACACATAACCAATCAAAACTGTGTTACTTAAATGCCTTAAATTGTACTGTCAAATATTATTGTAGACCTAATATATGATATACATAACTATTTAAATAGGGGGCCTGGTAATCTGTGTGACAGGGTTCCCTAGTACAGATACCAGTCTCCCACAAAGGATCAACTTTTATTTTTATTAGATTTAAGGTACCTTTGTGGCAGAGACAATAAACGTTATTATTACTTATTACTTATCATTGTATAAAATAAAGATAAATAACACTGTTTCAGGGAGTTTGCAGAAACGGCGCCATAGCGAAACCGCTGCATTGTGTAAAAATACATTGAGCTCTTCGCAAGTTACGCAAGACAAAAGGCGGTTTTGTCCAAATGTCCAACATGGTACATAAATGAAAAATAACCATTTCACATACATATTTGGTAATTCTTTACATGGCTGCTAATTCACGATTTGTAACACTATTTGTGACGTTATTGTCTTGTAGTAAGTATAAACAGTAAGGGCCAATACTATAAAACATTTACACCCATTTTGTATTCAAAGCGTGGTAAGTGCTAACATTGATTTTTACATTAGAAGCTCAAAAATAGTTTACACAGGTAACAATTTCTTTTTGTATTAGATACTTTTATTGTTTATTTTGAAGTGAGAAAAAGTGAGTGAGAACAGACCCCAATTTACTGGCAGGAAAAATAAAATTATATCGAAATACATAAACTGTACTTATCATTAATGTATAAACAGTAAGGACCAATACCGTAAAACATTTACACCCATTTTGTATCTAAAGTGTAGTAACATTGATTTTACATTATGAAAAAAAAGAAAAAAGTATTCAAATGTCTCCTGACACACTTTAATCTAAAATTAGCTTTAGATCAACTGACACGGATTAAAAGCCAAATTTGTATTGACAACCTTTTATACTATGTATATACCTACCCTATAAACTTTTTTTTGCTACCATCTAATCTTCAAAGTCCACGAGGGCTCCCGTACTATAGAAGATACTTTATTGTACATCATGATATTGTATATATTTTATTTAGAATAGGGGTATATTGTAGTAGATGATAAAATAGTCCAGCATTTAATAAAAAAATGTTAATAGACATTATTATGGCTAGTTATACCGGTGACGTCACTTCATTGGTCCGTTGGACAAATGGCGGGCAATGGTAGGGTGTTAAAAACACTAGACTTGCATTATCAGTTATTTAACAGCAGTTTAATTTGAGTGCTGATCGGGGTACGAACAATATCGCGGTTACTTTGATATAGGAGTATCTCAATTTCTTAAATATAGGCATCAGTTACCTGACCCGTGTGACCACGTTATTGACATTAGCTTGCCAGTGTAAGGTACGGTCCAAAGTTACTCCCAGATACTTCACGTTGTTGCTTTGTTCAATTATTCTACACGTACATGAATCAGATGGACCAGCGCATATTTAGGCTTGTATATTAAGTGATTCTCGGGAAGAAATGGTGCTATTTCGCAGGCCAATCAAATATATCTAGTTTTTTCGGTATGATTTTTAAGGCTTCCGTAGTTAAAAGAGAAATCTTTATAGTTTCGCCGTATCCATTTGTCCATTTGTCCAATTTCGATTACCAAAAATCAAATGCTTCTAACCTCCAATTGTAGGCAAAAACATATTAAGCACTTTATCGTTCACTAAGTATAGAAGTGTCGTATTTAATGGACATAACAACGTACATAAATAATCAAGGGTGGCATCTTGAAAGTCCTAATGGATTGGTCTCCCTAATGGGAGACCTATATTGGGTCCTGCTACCATTAACTAAATACGTATCAAGTAATTCAAGTGTAAATTTTCTTGTAAATAAATTGTATTAAAAAAAATATTTGTAAATTCACACCTTTATATCAACGCAGCAGTACATTGCACATTTTATGTCGTTTCGATTAAAAACAGTGAGACATTCCCTGTGCCTAACCGGGAATTTTCCCAGGACCTCGATCGACCATTTAGGCGCGGCTAGAACGTTATACATTTATTTGTCATCAATCAGCGCCGGATTCTCATCTGACATTAAACCGAACTGGACACCTATTTTGGAATAAACGTATGACATTTTATTGTTCTTCCACTGTTTCCTTTAATGTACTGATTATATTTTCTGTTTGTGGATTTCTTTTTTTAATTTTTTATGGGTATAAGTACCTATATTATTAGAAAAATTATTTTTTCTCTTGTGGACATAAGAGAAAGCATAGCACCGAAATAAATGGATATTTTTTTTTTTTAATATTTAACCAGGACCAGCAAAGATATTAAAGCAAATCTAAGATGATAGAGCCATTGTTTTTCAAACAAATCATCACTTAGCAGAATATTCCAAACAAGATGGAGGCCTTCGGAAATATTCGCGAAAACAAATTTAAAGGTGGGTGCTTCTTTTTGTACAATGAAAGAAATATTTCTTTCAATACTTAGAGCAGATTACGTAGTACGTTCTTCGTAAAGGATCGGTTTTCAGTCACCGATGTTTGTTCTTTTTTAAACAACAGGATAAAAGTTTAATTTTATATTATAATATTGATAGGATGATAGCTAACCGTTTGCGTTTGTTATGAGTTTCACAAGATATTTTCGGAATGATGTTTCATAAGATTTACAATTCGCCGAGAAAACTGATTCGTCACGAATGATGGTTGATACATGTAAAGGTGGTCCGTTTCCAAACTACCATGAACTCTTAAGTCGTTATCTATATATGCCTCTTACGATGTTTTTATGTCTCAGTTATTTATTGCTATTATTGACAAACCACTAATGACTTACGAATATATGTATATACAAGTTTATAACTAAGATTATGAGAGTAAGGATGACCCTAAAACTGCAGGTATGTCCAAGATGTG
This sequence comes from Euplagia quadripunctaria, assembly GCA_963859945.1. NCBI lineage: Eukaryota > Metazoa > Arthropoda > Insecta > Lepidoptera > Erebidae > Euplagia > Euplagia quadripunctaria. The sequence goes on along the minus strand of OY982570.1, from coordinate 1,191,648 downwards.
CAATGCTAGTTAAAGGTAAATTATACTTCCTCGTTTCACGTTAGGTACTAATCCATTCCATAACTCTCTGTTCTCAAATTGCAACACAAAAATGACGTAGGTTTATTAGGCTCCTATTATTTAAAGATGGCCAATAATAAATGTTTTCCATACTACTACAATTTACATACTAAAACTGTTTTAAACTAAAATTGTTGCACTTTGGTTCACAATAGTATTTATGAACTAGATCACATGGTTTACGGTTAAGTGCACCGGTTTCTGAAAAACTATCCAGTAGGGGAGGTTCCTTTTAATAATAATGATTTAATAATGCTACAGACGCAGGATGGGGTTACAGACACCAGCAATGCTTCATATTATTTTGGATATTTGCAATTGCCTACTGTATGAATGCGTGTATGGGAGTATCTCTGGTAGCCATGACAAAATACAACAGTAACGAAAAGAATGTCACTGAATTTCGAGAAGAAAACTCAAAAATGGCATTTAATCCCCAAGGAATTTTAAATGCTCTTATATTAGTTCCACCGGTAAGTGCTTACGGTATATATACGGTATACATTTTATTAGAGTTATGTATTTCTTTTAATATTCAACACATAAAATATGTTATGTACAGTCGTAATGATTCATGTCATAATGATTGAAAATATACCTGGACAAAACAATGAGGAAGTATTGCATTTTTATGCAAATGATCTAAAATTTCTTCCACATCGTGAACAAAACAGCTATATTAAATTTCGGTTCAAAAGACCAATGTTAAGCTTTGGTAGTCATATTATTTACATTATTACCCACTAGCAACTAATTAGTTTAAAATGAAAAGACCGTGGCTAAAAGTATTGCAGCACTGTTGCGATACTAAGATGACACAAGCGATCATTGACGACGATAGAAAATAGTTATATAACCTAGTTTATTACCACATAAACGCAACGCAATAGATTTCCACGAATACCATTAAAATGCAACTTTTTCAGCAGCATTGCGTGATCCACCTTGTCAAAAGCCTTGCAAAAATCAGTATATACTGCCTCTACTTGTTCACGGTTGTCCAGAGATTCAAAAAGAAGGTTAGAATATACCAGTAAGTTAGTGACAGTAGACCGATGTTTAATAAATCCATGTTGTTGAGGTATAATAAGATTGTGTAAGCTCGGATAAATAGCTTGATGTATGAGTTGTTCAAAGTCTTTAGACATGATGAAGAACAAAGAAATTGGCTGATAGTTCGTGACACTTTTGTGCACTGTCGTAATGTTTGCATTTTCCATAAGGACGGAACACACCTTCACACAGACTTAAATTAAAAAGGATACTGAAGGGCACACTAATGGTTTCAGTAGAATATTTCAGGAAAATGGTGGAATAAGATCTGGACTAGGGCCCTTGATTACATCTAAAGATGTTCATTCATTCGTAATTATATCCCTACTTAAGTGTTTATTAAATAAGTTTACATTGCCAGAAAAAGAAGGCAATGAATCTGAGTCAATATTATTATTCAAATCCCTACTTTCGTAAACTGAACATGGAAATGAATAAAAATTTATTACAACACAAGTATTAAAGAGGTTAAAAGTATGTATAGAACAGAGAGGAGTGAAACAAACAGAGACAGTGTATTTCAAGTAAGGCGAGTAATTTTTGTCTGAATGTCTTGCTTGGCCCGAACCACGAACATTGGAGACGTGTAACTAGCATATACCAGAATTGTTCCGTGCTTAACCCAGGTATGCTTGAGTCCTCTTTAGCTGCATCACGTGCATGGCAAATTAATTCCTTATTTTTAGGTGTCACATGCTCATTGATGAATATTTTTTGCGAGGTCCCAGATATTTTCAGTTCTACACTACTAATGCCTTTCTGCTTTCTAGCTGCCGAGACAAAATTATCACGCTATGTCTGACTTGAAAATTTGACAATGATGTTTTTGGGTCGCGAACTATTAGAGTTAATTTGGGGCAATCGATGAAGGGGTATAATATCATGTTTTTAGATAGGTTGTTTGATAAGATTCACAATATCATGCATGATTGATTTACTTTTATTAAAGATATACGGATTTACGGTCCTATTAATATTATAAACGTGATAATGAATATATTGCTCAGTTTATCTTCATATAAGTAGAACATAATATAAAATGTTACAAAAAAAATATATGTACATTTATTTATTTATATGTGCACACCTACTCCGCACGGTCACCGCTGAAAATCAGCGCTGCTTGGCGCACAGCAACTTCCTTAAGGGGTAAGGGGGGTTAGGCCCCCCGTACCCCATGATGTGGTCGCCTGCTAAAGGCGGCCAAGGTCTGCAGGGGTTCCCGGAGGACTCCTTCCTAGGGTATACCCGGGTTCCCCTGCAATAGACCCACTTGTGACGGAACACCGTGTGGTTTTAGTCGGTTCGATTCCAACATACCACTTTACCGTTAGCTCCGGTGAGGTGATGACCCGTGGGGGTTTCCACACGATAAAAAAAAAAAAAAAAAAAAAAAAAAAACTTCCTTGCTGGCGCCATCAGCATCAACGCTGAGCGGTGACCAATTTCAATAAGTGACGTGCAAGTGCGTGCAAGGCAATTGTCACTCTATTTCGTTTTTTTCTTTATTTTTAATTGTATTTCTTTTTTTTTTTAATGTTTCATAACTTTAAGTACTGTAAGCGCGAACGTTACTTATTAAGAAATAAATACTTTTTCTTTCTTTCTAATGTAGATAGCTAGAGACCTGGATTAACACATAGGCAACTTTTTATCTTGATATTCCCACGGCATCGGGACTTACGCGGGTGAAACCGTGAGGCACGGCTAGTTTTTAATAAACATGAATACCACTCACGAGATGTTTTTCTTCTATCATTTATTTACTAAATAGAATAGATAAGTTGAAGTTTAATTTATAACAACTAACGACAACTTACATGGAACTCGAAGTAGCCGAAAATCGCGTAAACGGATATTTTACAGCATGTATTAGAGTATCTGTTAACTTGGCCTAAAACATTCTACTATTAATTCAAATTTTGATGGTCTAGAACATAAATGTAAAATTTACATTGCTGTGTACATATTCTTTAAGTGTTTGTATTTTTTTTTAGTATCCAACATTCAACTGGAACAAAAAAGTACAGGATACAGTTATTGCCTCATTTTATTGGGGCTATTTGCTACTTCAGATTCCTGCTGGATACATCACTCACTGGTTCGGGGTCAGGTATATTCTAACTGGAGCTATGACACTAAATTTTGTAGCTTTAACTTTGATGCCAACAGTTACATTTTATGTAAGACTTTTTTTTTTAAATTCAAGGCATGTATAATAATATTTTTTAAAACAATTACTACACCTACCAGTTGCTTTGGTTAGTCAAGCCCCATAATATTAACTACATTTATTTGTCTCACAGGCAAAGATTAAAATACTGTTGAGCCTATGCACTACACACTATCACAAAAAACTATTTAGGTCATACTAAGGTCATCAGAAAATTTGATGTTAAAACAGTAGTGCGTTCGATAATATTTTTTTCGAGGCTGCATGTATTTTGAATGCTACGTGTACAAACAATACTATATGTAAGACAAACTCAGTAATATTACTCTTTTAGTTAGCTGAGCACAAGCTCGACTTACTAAAATATTAGTATTAGTATATATTACATCTAAAACTCATATCATCTCATATCAAATACTATTTAACTGAGTTAAAAAAAATGGTTTAGGTTACTTACGGATGGAACAGTTCATGAAATATTACTTTGAAAACTAACTGAGAAAACACAGACTTTAGAATAAAGAGGTGGCAAACTTATGATTACTAGTAAAACTAAAATAATGTAAGCCTAAAAAGTATTAGTTTAATAAAACCATTTAAGTAAATAGTAGATTAAATTCTTTCAAAACAGTTTAGGAGTTATCACTGAATGAACAAGTGGTTTCAGGGTGGCTGGTATGGTACAGCAATATGCAGATTCGCGCAAGGTCTTAGTCAAGCATGCGTCATCTGTGGGCTCCATACAGCTCTTGGAAAATGGACTCCACTTCATGAACGTGGAAGATTAGGAGCTTTTGTATACGGAGGTATGCTGAATATTTTCTTTTCAAATATAAAAATATATAAGAGAATTAACGCTATTAATTTGGATTGCACACCTTTGAATTGCCTAACCAGGGTCAACTGGTTTCGATCAGGCTACACTGGCCATGGTCACAGGCTGAATCAGCCTGTCACCAAAATTGCGAATATTTAAAAGCCAGTAAAACAAACATAACTAATACCACATGTAAATATATAATATTTCAGGTCAAGCTTTTGGAACCGTTTTAGGAATACCATTAACAGGTTTCATAGCCGCATCATACCTTGGCTGGCCTGGTATATTCCGATTCTACGGAGCGATGTCAGGAATAATGGCAGCGGTCACGTGGTTCTTTCTTTCTGATACTCCATCAAAACATCCCAAAATATCTTATCTTGAGAAAAAATACGTTGAAGATGACTTGGGATTAAGTGACAGTGAGAAGGTGATGTTTGTTTTAGAAATGATTAGAAAGTTTGGATGTGTTCATTAATCATCTTTTTTGTTAAAAAAATATGAATAGTCTAAAAAAACAAAGTGGTATTCAGAAAAAAAACCAACTAATTCCTACATTATTTTAGACAATGCATGTACCTTGGTTAAAAATACTTGGTCACAAAGGTGTTTATGCTATAATTTTTGCACAAATAGCTGGTGCATGGGGACACCTAACTTTGTACTCAGAACTGCCAGCATATTTGGACAAAATTACGGGAGTTAATATCAAAGCGGTAGGTCATAATATATAAATATATATATATTTTCATTTTATGGATGAGAGTTTTTCTTGTATTTTCATGTTTTTCGTGAACTTACAGAATGGGCTATTGACCGCCCTACCATTTCTTACTATGTGGTTGTCCAACTTTTTCTTCAGTTGGTTCACTGACTGGTTGATTGTTAAAGATATAATGAGTGTTACTTACACGAGAAAATTTGCTAATTCATTGGGTATGTATAAATGCACTGTGCTGTACTAGTTTTATATTGAGAACACACATATTATGCTAAATTGATACCTGTAATATATTTACAGGTTTCATCCCCGCTGGTATTGGACTAATAATCTTGGCTTATGTACCTCATAACATTTATATTGTGGAGACGCTGTTGGTCTTAATTTGCGCTTTTAAAATATCTGCTCATTGCGGATATTTGGTATTTACTTCTGTTTTTTAATTTAAATACTCTCTCGTATCTTTTTACTATTGAGGACCGTAAGGTTGTTAGAACGTATATGTTATAAATCTATCGTGATCTGTGAAAGGACACTCACTCACAAGAGATTTGAACTCATTTAAAAATATGGGACTAAAGGTCAGCTAGAATGTCAATAGCACTTGGTGTTAGAACTACATACATATGGTTTTAATAAAATTATAAGGTTTTATTTGATATGTACATCGGGACCTAATTGCAATAATATTCATAAAGCACCTATTCCTGATATTTTCTATGTTACCCGACGGTCTGATGAAACCATTATCAGTAACCACGATTACTGCAATTCTGTCAATTCGCTGCAAACGGACGGCATTTTTATATGACATGCTACGGCCGTATGTCACGCTTTATTGTTATCAAATTGATAAGTTTAATGTTAATTTGACAATTTTGAAATAAATTGAACACTTTAAAATCGAACCAGACGATAATTATGAAGATTTAATGATGATAAATCTACATATATGTACGTAAAATATTCTTAACAAATTTCAGATAAACCATATAGATATATCACCCAATTACTCTGGTGCATTAATGAGTCTTACTACTGCTATTGCGAATATTGGCACATCACTTGCGCCTATAGTTACTGGTTTCATATTGACTGATGTTGTAAGTAAATGATTCGTGTATAAAATTTTTGCTCCAGTTAATTTTACGGTTCGAGTATTTCTCTTCTTTATTTTGAACATACAAATTTAAATCTTCTAAACAAATGTTTATTATGTAACCAAATTGAAAAATTAGTAGACGACGGATTGTGAAGTTTGTCCGTCTAACAGCGTTTTGTTTTTTTTGGTTAAAATCAAGAGTTATATTCATATTACAATATTTTTCCAATCACCCATTAAAACTTCATACAACTTATGGAAAGTATTTTATGACAGCAGCTTATTAATTAAAACTAATCATCTTTTAGTTGATTGCTATTTCGTACACGATCGGTAGTTTCATAGTTGCTTTACTTAATATAATATATAAAATACTGTCAATATATTATTATAAAATAAAAAAAATTATAGAGACATATACTTTATATTATATATCTTAAAAATGTATTTTTTGGAAACTGAAATTTGATATCGCCTTGTCCGTTCTTGGAAAATAAATTGTATCTATTTATTTTCTTCCACTATCAAAATTTTAAGCTATTACCAAATTTGACTTTGCAGGGAGACAAGTACCTTTGGAGGCAGGTGTTTTTCTTAACAGCTGGAGTTTATCTTGTTATGAATCTAATATATGTGGTATTAGGAACTAGTGAAAGAGCGGAGTGGAACGATTCACGTGTAGAAGAAAATGACGTTGACGAAAATTTATTGATGTTGAACAAAACTGAAAATGAGATAAACCTGAAATATTTAGCGGTCACAGAACACATTATATACTAATAATAAAGCTTGAGAGTTCATTTTTTATTTGTACATAAACCCCTGGAACTGTTATATCGAATTTATGAAAATTCTGATACTTTATATGCAATTCAGCTGGTTACATGTCAGTTTAGGAACATTAAATATAAACCTTAGCAATAATGTGAGTAGGTAGAAATCAAACTTCGTCAAAGTATAATGGTATTTCTATTGTTATTAGTGTTGTTAGTTTTTCCGTTTCCGTACCTGTTAGTGCGTAATCTGCTCTGAATGTGCGCCGCATAAAAAAATTGTGCATGTTGGTTGTCGTTTTAGAAAAAAACGGAAAAAACTATTCCTCCTGGAACAACGTTACTCCAGTAGGATTTTTTTATGCGGCGCATATTCACAGTCGATTAAGCACTAATTATACGTTGCACGCATATCACTCTAGAAACCACTTTCCTGCTGGAGTAACACATACTGAAACCAAAACTCCAAATTCTGAAGACAAAGATTGTAAATCAGATATTATAGTATATCTATAGTTATCTATGTATCTAAATATCATCTATACACATAAATAAAATTAAAGTGCCTGTTTGTAATGTCAAATGTCTGTTTGTTATACCAAATAAGCTTTTTTAATTTTTTGTCTATCTGTCTGTTTGTTCCGGCTAATCTCTGAAATGGATGGACCGATTTTGATTGGACTTCCACTAGCAGGTAGTTTATGTTAAAATGAGTAACTTGGGATACTTTTATTTTAGAAAAGAATTAGAATTTATTGAAATTCCGTAAAATTCCATTTAAAAATAACTTGACAGATAAATAAATGGAAGTTTATGTTAGTAACAACACATTAGCAGCTTTTGACTGCCTATACATTTCATAAAAAAGAATTGTGGCACTTATTTGTACCAACAAAAAACGACAAAGTACGAGTTGAACTCATGTGGAGAAGGTCCCAATAGTGGTGTGGTTGTATCCCAATAACAAATTTAACATTGTAATAGACTCTTCTACTATTCTCTTGTACATTCTTCTCCTGTAAATTCCAACTACAGATGTAAGTTTGTAGGCACGACTTTGAGAGATTCACCTTGTTTTAAGACCATATACTTCTTATAGATTTTCCTAAAATAATTTTTTTATTTAAGTTAAAGTAAAAGTTATTTAAGAAAATAGATGATGATTTACCATTCCTCTCTGAAACTACTTAATTTAATTTTTTTTTTTATCATTATCTATTTTTTTAATAACTTTAAAACTAATTATCTCATATAAACTTATAAAAAATATGGCACATGAAATATTTTTATTAGAATAGTTATAATAAAAATATTTCATTTGTCACACGGTACCCATTTTTTTTTAATTATCTGTCTGTCTGTTTGTTTGTGATATTAAAGTTTATTCAGATGTCTCCGTGAGGAATACTGAATTGTTTTACCCGCTGTCTCGAAGTAATCTTCGACACACAAATGATCGTCATGGTACTTTTCCAATTAAATATAATAACGAATAATGAAATTACACTTAAACGAAAACAACTGATTGAGACTAAATCGCTCATTGTGATTATGGTCATGCAATTTAAATAATGTATTGTGTAGTGTATTTAAACGGGAATGAATGCGATCACGAAAAGGTATTACATACCTCTGAATTGTCTGACGCTTCTACCAGTTTGCACTGGCCGTGATCACAGGCTGACTAGCACAGCGGTGCAACGACGGAGGGCGTGCCTTTTCGTGATCGTTCGTTTAAATACATAATTATATCATGGAACACGAAAGTTTAAAAGTTAGTAATGTAAATGCTACTAAAACATTAAAATAAAGTTAGTTTAAATGTCAAGAGTTCTATTGGCTTGGCTAAGCCGCAATATTTTTTTGTTTTGTTCAAAACCCATCCAAGGCACGATTTAAAGTCTACAAGAGTTATATTAAAGTCAATTTAAATAATTCGCCGAGATTTCAAACTTTTCGCTAAATGTTTTAAATATTATAACACTGGGGACAGCTAGTTTCTTGTATATTTTTTTTAGTTATACTTTTAGCTGTTAAAATATGTATAGTTGTTTCTAAAACAATTAACAGAAAAATTTAATTTTCTCTTCTTTCATAGTCTCTCTTTTAAATTTCCTCTGCAATTTAACCACTTGACTGTATCACACTTTAGGTTGATAAGACATTGTACATACTTCATAAAAAAAATACAAAAAAATTACTATAAAACAACACTCGTCGCTTGAATAAGTCAACAACCAACATACGCCCGCTGAGAAGCATACTTTTTTTGTAGGCTGCGCTCTATATTTCACAAAGTAGTCAACAAGTTTTGTATTAATAATATGCTATGAACGACTTAAGCTCGTAGGTAATTTGGTAGTAAAAGCATTTTGATGCAATATGATTTATATATAGTATCTGATAGGAAAGATTTATGTATAGAACCTAATAACCTTGACATAGAAAGACGGCTAGTTTCACATTATTTCTGTCACGTGTAACAGCCAAATATCTTTCAGCAACTTTTATAAGAACTTTTTAGCAAAAAAATACACCGGCACAAGAAAAAAGGAATTTAAGAGCGCAAATCGCTATTTAAAAATAAACTTGTTAGCCTAAATAAATTCTTGCACTAATGTTAATCCCTAAATAATTTTGAGTCGGCGTCAAGCAAACAAACGAGCAAATTAAATTATTCGTAAAGTGAAAAGTGACTATTGTCCTTGCACTTATTGACTGGCAGAATTCCTTAGTCGTTAGATTCGCCTTTGTGTTATTTGTGTGTGTGCTATAAAATGTAAAAAACATTGTACTTAAATTATCTAAATTTTCATTTTTTTTTATGGTATAGGGGGCAAACGAGCAGACGGGTCACCTGATGGTAAATGACTACCGCCGCCCATGGGCACTTGTAACTCGAGAGTCACAAGTGCATTGCCGCCCTTTAAGGTGGGAGTAGGAGAAGAGGGGGAGAGGGGAAGGACGGGAATAGGGGAGAGGGAAGGTTAGGGCCTCCGGTAACCTCACTCGCGCCGCGAAATGCAATGCAAGCATTCCTTCACGGCCAGTTTTCTGTGAGGCCGTGGTATCGAGCGGAGTCGAGCCGGCCCATACGTGCCGAAGCATGGCTCTCCCACAGTTAAAGTTCAGTCATTCTCTTGTTATTCTCCTTCCAATTTACTATCTGCGCTTTCGATATATTCAACATAAGTATCACCACGACTCATTTTATTACCATCAATTACCTAATTCATGTTCCGTTTTTTGATATTCATTCTCTTATTTACTTCCAACGTTTACCGTGTTCGTAAACTTTTTCCCACTCTTCAGTCCAAATCATCTTTTGTTTTTTACATTCAAAATTAATAAAATTTTACTGCGCACACTACGTTTTAATACCTTTAAGTCAAGGTCATATATATCCAAGTAGAAATAAATATAATTGGATTGCAATTCAGTTGAAGAGGCGGGTATCAGGTTTCACTATTTAGTATTTTTTTCTTCTACCTAAATAGTTTTAAGTATAAACTGTCGATACTGGAGTAGCAATTCTATTTTCTAGTTCTCCATTGACAAAATGCTTGCAGAACAGGGATAGTGGTTTCTCCATGTGAAGTTCAGTAGAAGAAAAAAAAATGCCATATAATAAAAAGCGTTTCTCAAAGATATATCTATGACCCTCTTAAACCCAATGAAGATAAGTTACTTGCCAGCATACTCAACAAAAACATAAGAAGGTTTTCCGGTCAAGCACCCGATGACATAGTCAAATTTACTTAAAATATTAAGTAAATACTTAAAGTAAATACTACTTACTTAAATATTATTACCACATAGTTTCGTAACTTTTAAAACTAATTTAGTTTCCACATATAACAATTTACGAGCGCTTACTTGCCATTTACGCGTATCAACAAGGACAATTGTCTAAAGAGACGAATATTATAAATAACCTTTAGATCCCGCCTTGTGACTTAAGCAGAATAGAGCACTCGTTATTTAGACGTAATACAGTGTACTACGATAACGCGATAGAAGAAAGAGTTCGTTCGTCGTTTTTTTTACTTTCAGCCGGTAAGTGCCAAACTGTGTACTTTTTAATTATTTACTTAAAACAATACAAAGGAAACAGTAAGTTTTTTTTCTTTAATACAGCTGGTGTCCGAGACTGGGCAGAATAAGTACTTCGGGTAGTCTACTGTCTATCCATCTTTTCTGAGTTTGACACTCTTGGGCACGCCACACGTACTTCCCATGTGTTTTCTTTTAAATATAAATGCGCATCTTTTTTGACGTGTGAAAAACCCCACGGGTCACCACTTCACCGAGGCCAGGTGGTATTTTAGATTTGAACCGACTAAAATCACACGATGCTCCGTCACGGAGTACTACTTGATTTGGTATAAAGTGTACCCTTTTGGAAAGAGAGAATCCTGTGTACCCCGACCAAATTGACCGCCTGTTGAACAATAGGTTAAGGGTGCAAAGGGTGTTCCCTCTTCTGATTCAGAAAGTGACTCGGTGACGAGTAACTTAAAACGTAAATTGTTTTGTACTCTCTGGCGCTTAGTGCGTCACCTGCGCAGCAGGAGAGAACTTGTATGACTGCACGGATAGCGCAATGCTTTAAGTGGTCACCTCGCTACTACGCCGCGCCGAGTGTTGTTAAAACCCCACACGGGACAACACTTTGTATGATCCACATATAGTTGTCCCGAGTCTGGGTGTTCTTTGTGTCCATTGTCTGAATGTTTGTGAAGCCCCCCGCGACACAGGAATAATTCCTAATGCGGGGGTCATCTTTTTTTTAAATAAGAAATAAAATAAGAACTTGTCTTCTCCCGTTTCCTTCCCACCGTCTCTTTGGCCAAAATTACCTCTTCGAAAAATAGGGAGGCGGCATCTCACGCATTATGGCTTCGAACATTGGATAGAACCATAGTCTCCAGCGAGAACCATACCCAACCGATAGCCGTTGCGAGGTCAATACTGCACCCACGCTGAGCACTCCGCTAAATGTACAGCTGCTACTTTCACCTTGAGTTTGGTTTATTGTCAACAAGAAATCTACTTTCAGGGAACTCTACTGTTTTCAATTGGAATAGCTTACCAACCCTAAAAAGCAAGGATAAGATAAAATGGATACCCCTACACTTGAATTATGATTGGTCTACATGGATTGGTATACATGCTTTGATCTACTATTTTGCGACCTTCAAGGTTTATTTTACAAAGTAGCCTTTTACAAGGTTTTGTTTATCTGTATACCAAAATTCATCAAAATAAACTTGAAAAAGGAAAGATCTCCCATACAAAGTTTGATCCCCTATTTAGCCATCTTCAAGATTTTTTATTCACAACAAGTGGTATCTTATGTCCTTTTCCCAGCTCTTGTTTATCTCTATGCCAAAATTCATCAAAAAAAAAAACCGCTGTTTAGGCATGAAAGCGTGATAGACAGATTGACATGATTACTTTCGCGTTTATAATATTAGTATAAATATGGATACATTGCAGTCAAAACTCTTAACCAGTCAAAAGTCCATTCTACTAACAAAATCAGTCAAAAGTACTTTTAAGCGCAGTCTTTTAACAATAGTAACAATACCTATTGTATTGTAACCGAACCACATTTAACCACAAATTTAGAGGAAAAAATCGTTTTTAACCAATGATTTTCAGACAAAACTACTTTTAAACCCTTCATGATCAAAAGGTCAAAATAGCAAAACGTCCAACAGCGTGAAACGTCTAATGAGCAATGAACCTAATTAGCAAAATGTCAATGTAGCAAAACGTTCAACTCTCAGATGGTCTGTGTAGCAGAACGTCTATTTAGCAAATCGACATTTTTAAAATGTGTACACTCATGATAGAAAGTGAAACTCATATATATGAGTTGAGAACTTAAGGATATTTATTTGATATAAACAATATGTTTAGTTAAAACCACATTTGCCTATTTTTTTCAATGAAAGTACGTTATTAAGAGTTTTGAATGTAACATATACAACCTGTTACAGCAACGTTTAGTCCTATTTAAGTTAGGTGTAAATTTGAATTTATGCACCTTAAAGGTACCACGGTAGTAATGTGTAACCACGTAGGTTACACATTACTAGTATAGTCATTATCTCCTCCAAATACGCTAAACGCCTATGTTAAAAATGTGTTCACGTCATTGGGTACTGGGTGGGATTTAAACCCGAGCGATCACAAGTTTAGTCTGACATGAACATAACGCTGCCGCCTCTTAATTTATTTAAATGTTTAACAATTCAGTTGTTGCAAAACACCTGTGGCAACACCTAAATTAATAATACCAAGTAAACTATATTAATTAACCAAATTTGAAGGCATTTTTTTAAGCAGTGTCGAGAAAATTGGATTTCTTTAATGCTTAAGGTTGATTGACAAATCAAAGGCCTGTTTATTTTTGCATGATAAGTACTAATCAAACATGAATTTTGGTGATTTGGTTGAGAAACATTTCATAATAAATTTGACAGTTACAGAATAGCCTATTTGTAGATCGGATCAGTATTGTAATATAGCCAATTTCAGCCTTTCTTTTCTTCTAATAGACCATGTCGGAAATAGCTGCCTGCATGTTGGACCTTTATAATGGACAATAACATAGTAACATAGTCTCTTAGGTGTTGACACCTAACAAAAAAGAGGTCACAAGAGACCCGAGGTAGGTATACACGAATATTTAGCATAGTTGAAAGGGTTACGAAAATAGTGAATATTGATGTGTGACTCTTGCAGCTAGTATTAAAAAACCGCACAAGTGCGAGTCTGACTCACGCACGGAAGGTTCCATCCGTCCATCTCGGGAAACAATTCTCGAAGATTTTTGCCCGTCTTTCTGAAAGACAAACTTTGCCGTTGCGATGTACGACAAAGTGAACTTTCTAACCGCAAAATATAAGTTTGTAATCACAAAAAACTATTTTTTATGTGATATAACAACAAATTAACAACTTTCAGATTCTTTCCTTTATTTGTGCTGTCAGACCTTGCTTCTTACCAAATTCCATGATTCTAGGTCAATGGGAAGTACCCTATAGGTTTTGATTTAAATGTGAAATGTGTGAGATTTGATCAAATTTGAATTTGATCAAATCTAAGGCTTAAATGGCCATATCTTTTGATTGCGTTGACTTAGAAGCTAGATTTGTTTCAACCTTAAAGGACCGCAGACTTTTGTATTTGGTATTAATTTCAACTTGATGCGTCCACGGGTTCCTAAGAAAGAGGGTCTTGACATACTTGACATACAGACGGACAATAAAGTTATCCTATATGGGTTCCTTTTTTTTTCTTTTGAGGAACTGAACCCTAAAAATAGGTACAGTGCTTGGTTAAAAAATTTAAATGTTTTAAATTTTAAATAATTAAAACTAAAAATAATTTCCTAATTTTTTTATTTCGTTGTCGTGCAGAAAACTGTCATCATTCTTTATGGCAGTCAAGAAGGAAGTTGCCAGTAACATTCGTGACAGTAAGTATAAAGGTAGGTACTCTACTTTTCTGATTATTATCCAACACCCTCAAATTTAACTAGTGGAGAATGCCTTAAGGTTAGAACATTTTATAACGGTCCCTTACTTTCTGACCTCGGGATTTCGGTACTAGGAGCTAGAAATAAAATGATGAAAAGCTAGCGCAAATTTATTCCTTACAAAAAAAAAGGATAATTTGAGATTCTGTGATCAAATCTTGTACATATGGTATTCTTAGGATGTGAATTAGAATGAGAATTAATTTTTATTTTGTACATAAATCTTATTATACATATATTTTTACACGTCAATGTGTCCTGGTAAAACTAGATGGGTCCGATATTTCCTACGACTACCGTTGAAGAAACGCCGAAATTAACTCAAGGATCAAAGTAAAAAAAAACGAAATGTGCAAGTGCCATGAAGGCGTCTAGAGTGGTCTTCATATTATAGAAACATTTCAGATTTGCGCTGACTAGTCATGACAGCAATAGTATTTAACGTCACCGCGTTGGAAAAGGTGTGTCATTGGTCGCGCAAAACATTAATCACATTTTCCTTTTAGACCGTGTTAGATATTAAAACACCACAGATAAAAATTTTGAATTGGTGTTATATCAGAACGAAGTGGATGCACCATGCCTGATATTATGATTATATTATATAATAACACTTCCGTTACAGGATGGGGCTATAGACATCAACAATGCTTCATATTATTTTGGACATATACCACTGCCTACAGCATGAGATCGTGTATGGGGATGACTCTAGTGGCCATGACACAGTTGAGAAGCAAGGAGGCCAATATGACTGAATTCCAAGGAGAAGAAACAACATTGGAATTTATGCCTGAAGGAATTTTGAATGCCCTAATATTGATTCCACCGGTAAACGATACTCATTATAAAAAGATTAAATGACTTGGCAAAGAAATGTTGAAACAGTTACAGTTATACTTTGTCAAGTTAAACTTCACTTGGACTGAATGTATAGATAATACATTCAGTCAAACTGTAAACAAAGTAGTATGTTCAGATGACATAATTTACCGTTAGTGTTTACTACGCCAAAGTAAATTAGCGACAGTGGCATAACAATCACGAGATTCAAGATTTCTTTCTAAATTAATTTATGTTTATAAAGAATATTTTAGGTAGCTAAATACTAATAAACTAAATTGTTTTCTGCGTGTTTTGTTTTAGTACCCAATGTTCAACTGGAACAAAAAAGTGCAGGATACAATTATAGCCTCATTTTATTGGGGCTACATGCTACTTCAGCTCCCAGCTGGAATGATTGCTCACAGGCTTGGAGTCAGATGCCTACTAACTGGCGCTATGACAATAAACTTTGTTGTCTCAATTATATTGCCCACAGCTACATATTACGTAAGTCACTTCTTTTTAAGTGCAATATTTCACAAGAAAATTCACAAATAAAAATAAAATTGAAAGATATTACAGGGTTCGGACTTCCCAGCTTTACTTCTTACTTATCTTTAATTTTGAATATACTCCCAATTTTCAAGTATTTAATCTAATAAATGTAATAGGCGGGAATCGGCCCCTATTACATGAGGTTCAATATGTGGGTATTTAATAAGCTTCTGCCTTCCTCTCTGGGGATAAAGGTATGAGTGTACGTACTCGTATTGCAGAGACTCGTATTGAGAGCAAGAATTAAAAAATATAAATTGTCTCTTTCCTACACATGCATACATACATAGCATATAAATGATGACTGTGTGGTTAATTTTAGGGTAGTTGGTATTGTACTGCAGTTTGCAGATTAGTGCAAGGTCTCAGTCAAGCATGTATTGTCCCTGGACTCCATACGGCTCTTGGGAAGTGGACGCCACTTCATGAACGAGGAAGATTAGCTGGTTTTGTCTATGGAGGTTAAACAAACGTTAATTAAAATATATAAAATAAAACACTAGTGTAAACTATATGTTCATCTTTTAACATTTTAGGTCAAGCTTTTGGAATAGTTTTAGGACTACCATTGATGGGTATTATATCGGCTTCTCCCATGGGTTGGCCGGGTATATTCAGATTCTACGGTATCATCTCAGGAACGACAGCAGCGCTAATATGGTTTTTTCTTTCTGATTCTCCAGCAAAACACCCCAAAATATCTTTTAAAGAGAGAAAATATATTGAAGATGACGTAGGAGTGAGTGATGAGAAAAAGGTGATACTTATTTGATATTTGGCCAAATGAGACAAAGTATTTTTAAACAAAACGCTTAGTGTTTTAGAGGGGTGTGGTCATATTTTTAGTGTTATTTATAATTCGGAAAATATATTTCCTGTTGTAGATGCACATTTCTAACAACAACAACGTATTATTAATTTTCAAGTCAATACCAATGATTCTTAAAAGTTTCGGCCAAATCAGGATCATTCCATCAACATCCTTGTATAGTTAAAAATGTTATGTCATGCATCTCTTACGAAATGTTAGTTTTGTCGGTAAATTTTCAAGTTCCATATGTGAGTTAAAAAAATTGACCATTGCTAACGCTTAATCTCATGCATGTAGTAGTAGACTCTACTATACAAGCCTAAAATATAACTACATATTTCTGTAACACATTATATATTTTATGCAATATGATGTTTTTTTTAATCAAGTATTGGCCTTACTAATCAATTATTAGTATATAAATGCTTAATGTAACATTTTCAGAAAATTGTAGTACCTTGGCTAAAAATACTAAGTCATAAGGGCGTATATGCCATAATTTTTTCACACATTGCTCATGCGTGGGGGCATCTGACTTTACACTCGGAAGTACCAGCATATATGGACAAGATAATGGGAGTTAATATCAAAGCGGTAATCAGATATTGTTGCACTTTTTTATTATTGTTATTTCTACGTTAGTTAAATATTTTATATTCTGCTTCGGGTACTTTCAGAATGGACTACTGACCGCGTTACCATTTTTAGCTATGTGGTGTGCCAACTTTTTCTTTAATTGGTTCACAGACTGGTTGGTTATAAAAGAAAAATTAAGCGTTACTAATGCGAGGAAATTTGTTAATTCATTAGGTATGCTATTACTTCGTGTAGTATCGTAAATTTACTTTTTATGAAAATATATATTGATATTAAATTTAAGTGTACATGGTATTACAGGTTACATCTCCGCTAGCATTGGACTGATAGCTTTAGCTTTTGCACCTCACAATATTTTTATTGTGGAAACACTGTTGGTATTGATTTGCATGTTGAAAATATCAGCTTGTTGTGGATTTATGGTTGGTTTTTACATTTCTTTAAAGTTAAAACCCTTTCTTTTTCAAATCAACGCTTTAAATTTTTATGTAATAAATAACATAAATGTATAATAATAAAAAAATCTGAAGTTTGACATAATATACACACGACCTTTTTCGTGTGCATCCTCTACTGAATATGAACTAATTTAGATTTTATATGATATCGCACTAATATTGTACAGAAAATGTTTTCTTAAATTATTTAATATTGAAATATGGAAATTACATTTTTTAAATTAAATAAATTTACTATTAATAATATACAATATTCACATACATCAATCAATATAATTTAGCGCCACCTAGCAATGACAGGCCAAAAAACACAGTAACTACTGATTTTAATAAAGTTTTTGCTCTGATTGGCATATAGCTTCCCCACACCAAGCCTAGTCGGAAGACCCTCCCTCCGTCTTGGAAGGATATAACGTGACGTTACTATCTAAATCATTTAAACTGAATTTTATAATCAAATTGCAGATTAATCACATAGACATTTCACCAAATTATGCTGGAATAATTATGAGTATAAGCAATTTTATGGCGAATATTGGTTCATCAATCGCACCCATCGTGGTTGGTGTTATATTGACTGACATGGTAAGTATATAATTATTTGTATTTGAGGGGTCATACGGTCCCAACGGATACTAATATAAATGCAATTTTAATCTGTCTATTAGAGCACTTTGTTAAATATCAAAATATGAAATTGAAATGCACAACCGCAAAATTCAGCCAAGCTTTTTTAAACGATCATTCTTGCTAGGATAACATTACTCATATTTTCATTGGCTTATGACAGTTTATTTATTTACGTAAGGCATTTAATAAACCTAACAAATAAACTTTAAATGTGTATGTACAATAAGTAAATATATATTTCGAAATGATAATTGATTAATTTTTTATCTTTATAGAATAAAAAAAATAAACTGACTTGAATTTTACTAAAAGGTATGACGGTATTGTTATTTATATACAAAATAAAAAGAGTACGTTTAATTAATTATTAATTTCAACAGCATACTAATAATTTAGCACTGCTTACTAATTTGTAGGAAGACAAGTACCTTTGGAGAAAAGTGTTCCTCTTGACAGCTGGAGTCTATCTAGTCATGAATCTATTCTACGTCATATTAGGCACTAGTGAGAGAGCGAAGTGGAACAATACAGAAGAAGAAGATATAGAAGACAGCCGACCAATGATGAATAAAGTTGAATAGTAGAAAATAGCTATGTTACCAAATATATACAATGTTGCAATATGTTAAAGATTTCAGTACAAAAACCGTATATTTGTTTCAAATACTATTTCAATATTTATAATGATAGCATATTTCTAGCTGTACGGGGGTTACACTGAAAGTTTTTAGAATATTCCTCTTAGCTGATCTTTTATTTTTGGAAATAAATAAAAGTCACAAGGTGCCAGGTCTCAGGAATGACTGACTCACCAGCTACACACCTTTGATAGACAAATATTCGATAGTATATCTGGCGGACTGGGCTGAAGCTTTGTCGTGGTGAAGGAGGATCCTGCTTCTTGGGCGTTGATGACTAACATTTTCCAAGGCAACTGGTAGACAATGACTGACATACCAATCTGTAGTAACAGTCCTTTTACCTTCTAGATTGATTTTTGCAAAATGACTCGTCCGTCCAAAGAATGAGGCAATCATTTTTGCCCTTGATTTCTGCCCTTTTCACTTTTGTCTACAAATCTTATAATGGAAACATCCATTGCGCAGATTGTCTTTTGATTTCGGGTTCAAAATAATATATACAGCTTTCATCACTTATGACGATATTATATACTGCATTCGAGTCACCTCCATCATACTTTTCAAGCATGGAGCGGTATTAATCCAAACTAATTCCGTCAAACTATGAGGTATCCATCTAGTACAAAGCTTTCTAACACCAATGCCTAAAGCTGCCCAAATTTTTTAAATTGCTGCCAATTTGTAAAAAAAAATGACATATGAAGTCATTAAAGAGATTCCCAAAGAGTTCCTAATTTGAAATTAAAATGAATTTTTCATCGGCTGCTTTTCTTACTGGCCTATTCTAAAAACTTTCAGTGTGACCCACGTAAGTAAAATAAATAACATTCAGAAGTATAACATTGTCAAGCGATTTTAAAGTCCTAAGAGGCATCGCAATAGCCCAAAAAAGAGATACGTAATATACGTCATAACTGTTTTATATATATTTTTAATGTGTTACATCTTTCCTCTCGCTTTCCTTGTATATATATAAACAGCATAAGGTTGAACTAAAAGTAATTAGCAGATGCGTAGATGTTTACATATTTATGAATTGGCTTTATGTAGATACTTGTTGTTGTAACCTTACTTATTTAGATATTGGTACATATTCAATTTGACTGGCCTGTTGGTCTAGTGGTTAGTAACCCTGACTGCTATGCCATAGGTCGTGGGTTTGATTCGCATCCGAGTCTGGGTGTTCTTTGTGTCCGTTGTTTGTATGTTTGTAAAGTCCCTCACGACACAGGAGTAATTCCTAATGCAGGAGTTGTCTTTTAAAAAAAATAGGTATTCTTTATTTGGGTAAAAAATCTGTTTATTTGGGAGGGTACGGCATCATTTGATTATCTACCCTGAGAAACTATTAAACATTTTCTTTCTGTTTTATACATATATTGTATGTGTATTGATCAAGACATTTAGCATGGCAACACAGTAACAAAAGGGCTCAGATTTCCCGACAAAGGTCAGTGTGAGTTGCAGGTTTGCGACCCTGACCTGCTCTAGCTATTCTACCCAATTCGTAATATTAGCAATATCCCTGATGGATCAGGGTAGGTAAAGGTAGGTAAAAAGAGAAGGCAATGGTAGACCATTTTAAAAACTACCTTTCTAAAAAATCCATCTTTAATTCCCAAAGTGCCCGGTTGATGGCAATAGGCTTACTCTCTATTATGTAAGTGGGACCAAATTATATGTAGATGTTTCAGACGTTTCTACCTACCTCTTTGGGGATACATTATTATTTGACGGGGTATTTAGAATGCGAAAATATTACATCCTCATGATCTTCTTGCCCTTTGTCCAAAGTTATTTGGGGTTGGCGCAATGTGTTTTCTTCTTCCATTCTTCTCTATCAGTCATCACTTCACTCTGCTACTACTACTAAAGTCAAGTCAAAGTCATAGCCAAATATCTTTATTTCATAAAATTATTTAAAAATTGTTTGAAAACGTCTTTTTTTAAACTAAAACTTAAAAATTATAGATCGACACAGTGACACCGCAACAATAGGTTGCTTTGTGAAAAGTAAAACAGATAATATATAAAAATAAAATACCGCGTTGCAAATAGGTAAGATCGCTATCTGCCAATGTCGGTCTATAACCGCCCGTCTCCAAGTAGTTGAGCCTTGTCAGAAGAAAACCGGCAAACAAACTCACTCCACTCTTTTACATCACACTATAATTTAACTACACATATTTAGTGAAATAATATAAAAATACACTTTTATCGTGCGCTATTATGTTATTAAGATTGAAAGTAAGCAAACTTTAACTAATCATTAAAAGTATGGATACTGAAAAATAAACAAGATGCAACTTGTAAGTTTTTAATTGGTTTAATGTGTACATTAAACCAATTAAAAAAAATGAAAAATTTTTACATGCATGCGTCATAAAATTCTTCCGCATCATCGCCTACTGGTAGTGTTCCCAGAAGGCTGGCAGCATTGCCACGTTGAATGGCAATGTTAATTCTCTGTACAAGAAAAAGGCTCGCCTTCTGGTCACGAGAAGTGTCGATCAGTCGCTTAGCTAATTCCTTATAAACGGAACAAGCACTCGGACCCCATGACCCTAGCGTTTCGACCCCAAATGGCTCAAAAACGTAGTTACCGATTAAATTATTGTATTTACGCCGTTTGCGGCTTTTTGCTGATGCAGCAGCAGCGCCAGCACAACCAGCTGTACTTGGAAAATGTGATAGCGCGAGGGTGTCAACGCAAGTTGCGTCCCACACCAAAGGACCCATCTTTCATGGCAGTAACGACATACCATCTAGTCTCTTTCCATCCTCTCGTACTTAATTGTTACTCGTTTAATTTGTTGTTATTTCTGTCTATGTGTCTGTCAAGACCCTTTTCCTCACCCGTGGAGGCATCAAGTTGAAATTAACATCAAATACTTATATCTGCGGTCCCTTAAAACTGTGAAAAAATCAAGGTTCTAAATTAAAAAATCAAAAGATATGGCCATTTAAGCCTAGGATTTGACCAAATTTGAACATTTCGCAGGTAAATTAAACCCTATAGGGCACTTCCCATTGACCTAGACTCATGAAATTTGGTAAGAAGCAAGGTCTCACAGCACAAATAAAGGAAATAATTCGTTTCGATTTTCGGAAGTCGTTAATTAGTTATTATTTCATATAAAAGAATAGTTTTTGTGGTTACAAACATATATTTTGCGGTTGGAAAGTTGATTTTGTCGTACATCGATGTATAGGAGAGTATTTTTAGAACTTAGCAAAAATCTTCGAGAACTAATTCCCGAGATGGGCGTACAATCTTCATACAACTTTGTTTGCTTAAGCAACCCTCGGTGCGCGAGCCAGACTCGTACTTGTCCGGTTTTTTTTTAAAGTTTGACTACTGGTCACTACCTCTAAATCCTTTCCAAAAATTTATTAAAAAATATTAGTTCATGGTTTAGGATAAAGAACTATACCACAAGGCGCAATGGTGATTTTTCAGAAGTCGAGAGATAAGGACCACCCTAATATTCATATATTTATGTTTTTGTCAATGTGAGGTCTGCGTCTCTTTGTAAACTAATTTGTAAATAATAAGTTATGAAAAATCTATTGTTCAAAAATATTCTTTGGAAATTTAAAATTTAAATCATTTGTGTTAAGTATACTAATGATATTTTTATTTATTCATTTGTACTTACTTTTAATATTGAGAATTAAGTCTACAAAGACACAAAAAATTAAAAATTAAATTCTTCTCCAAGGGTAACAACGAAACGCATTGGTGTTTCCAATACCTTCCGTTCTGGAACCAACAGGAAATTGCAAGGTTGTTTACACATTTCTTTTTAGAGAAACTTTCACACTCTTGTAATCAAAGTAAAGTCGGAACTAACCTTACAGTTACTGAAAGCGTTTGATAAATCTTGCCCGTTAAATGTAAAACGAAATAACGAGAAATTCGGATGCTACATGGAACAGAAAAAACATTGCTAAAAGTTTCAACGTAAATGGAAACGTCAGAGCATTTGAGAGACATGATTAACGAGTGTTCCAGTCTTGCGAATAAATCTCACTCCGTGATTGGACCCCTTTACTCGACATTGCAATATTTACATAATTTTCAGATTGCATAGTGCATTCAATTTATTTCAGAAGCAAATTTGTTCAGAACTGTATTGCCATTAGAACAAGTATTTAAGTTATATAACTTTGACTTATTGAGTGATCAAAGCAAAGGTGTTATCTTTAATTAACACAAAGTGCGATTGATACTTTACGGTCTGTTTTGCTTCCTTAGAACCTTAATTTCAAGTCGAAGTCCAAGGTCTAACTACAAAACAAAAGTTGTGCTCCAGTGGGATCTCCGCCCAATTATGTTTGCCCAGATAATCGCTGGCATCTATACTTGTGTATCTTTAATTGAGGTGAACAAGGATGTCAGAGCTGACCTATGGTGAAGGATAAAACCACCAGATCTTGCAGGCGTGAGATGTTTGTGTGGTGGTCAGGAAGACCTGATGAAACGTCTGTTTTCTTTACCATAAACTGAAAATTTACCTGATAATGAAGATCCAGATTCCGATACTTTAGGTCGGATTAGACCCGGGAACAATATTTTGGGCAATCCCAAATGTCAATTTCATTCGCTGCACCAGACCTTCCTACAATAAGTATGTGTTTGTTTTGTATCCTGCGTTGTTGACACAGTTCTACCTTTCGACTTTTACCCGTTTTATCCGGATTTAATATAAATTGTTTGGAAGAAAAGATACTTTACTTGAAAAGTTAAGCGCTTTATAGCAGATAATCAATGTAGAACTACCAAATCACACTAGCATCAACTTAGTGCATCAACATTTCGGACTGCTCACCTCGGCCGACCTTGTTTTGGGCGTGTCCCGATTATGTCCAGCTGATGCATTATACCTAATGTACCACTAGAAAAAAGACGAACTAATTTCGCACGTAATACCAGATTCGATATTTGTTGCCATCGTCCTAATGTTTTAATGTAAATTGACGTGATGGATAAATTGCGCTGATCATGATACGATCATAGGGATATGGTACTCAAAAGCTTCCTTTTTAAAAATTTTAGTAATTGTTATTATAATACTTAAATTTTTAATAGTTATTTTCGCAACAACTAGGCTAAGTCGTGCATAATTTGTAAAGCACAATATTTTCAACATGAGTCATAAACTTACTGCTTTGAAACCCAATGTACGCGTTCTTATTTCACACATCTAATTGCAATAGTTAATGATATGACTGTTTCGTTGATCGAGTTTCGTAAGTTTTGCGGTTCAATCAACCTACTTCAAGTGTTATTGGGTTTTCTGTCGATAGATTCTTAATAGTAGATTGGGAAGTTCACTGCCCTACTACACTACCGCGCCTCTCTCTAATCGATCTCTCTTCAGTCGTGACTTATCTAACACCGTACACCAAAATTGCAATTCGGTTAGGAAAAAAGTTATTATTATTTATCTTTCATCAAACTCAATATCAACGAGTAAACGATTTACAAAAAAATATACAAATATTGTAACATGACTGCATTGAATTTTGCTCAAATGTGGACACAATAAAGAATTAAGTAAATAAGTTAATACAGAAATCCACATGAGGTTATAAATCAGAATATAAATACACGAACAAGCACTTGTACACATAGGTTCACAGAAGGCATTTTTTACATTTTGATTCACTTTATTTGTTGCCTACAGTTCCTATGGACATGAGTTTTGGGATATAACATAGTTAACAAGCGTACTAACTAGAATTTTTGTGTGCTCTCAAATCTAATTAGTTCATACTTAAAATTCTTTGGCAGGTTATGGGCGCTTTTGACACCTTTTTATTTTTACTTAAACATTTTTATTGGTGTGTGCTTAATTCGTAAATAATATTATTGAGCGTAATGAAGACTAGTACCTTCAAACTTGAAGTGACAGGTAACCTTTTGGAACAATATGGTAAATCGAAACTATTTATACAAGTTTGTGTAAAGAATCAGATTTATGAACCTCCTCTTATTATTGACTTAAGCGATCCGAGATCGAAATCCTCCACTGCCTTAAAATGTATACGAAAACTGACTCTTTGTTTTCGGAAATAAATGTATTCATCTTTATTTCGACCGAAAAAATTAAATCTTTTGTAATATGCAATTTGTCACGAGACACAATAACAATAACAATTATACAGTCCTATTTATGTGTAAATAATTATTCACTACTACTTACTAGAGTTTCAAAACATTTTTAATAAATAAAAACTGAAGCGCTATTATGATCACTACCTCCAGAAACGCATTTTTTTTCGCAGTATTATAAGCATCTTATATGTACTATTTTATTTAGCAACATTTTCAGAATTTTTGCGTCTTCACACAATTTTTACTTGAAAAATCTCGGGGTCCTGTTAGAAAAGACCTCTTTCATTTGCATAATCTTGAGGACGCTTTTGTGTGAGGCGATGATAATTCGCAGTTGCCTGCAGTGAGACGGTAGGCATTAAATGCTTATGTAAATATTGACCTTCACCACGAAACACCTTGACCTATTTAAATGATTTAATCTTATTCAGCACAGGACTGGTTATTTAATATTTTACGTCATATATATTTCAATATTGTAAGATCGAAATATCAGATGAACATGTACCTACTATAAATATTTACTTTTACTGATATTTAAAAATAGACTCGTAAATATATTATATTATGTCAAGCTGCCCACTACTCAAAATGGACGAAACCGCACGGTTGATAGCGCTCACCGTGCCCTCGCTGCACACGCAAAGCTTTGAGTTGAAGTCATCCCAATGTAAACTTGTTTTATATGCGACTAAATGTATTTATCCAAAACTATTTTTATGTATAGTAAGCAAATTAAAACTTAAAATGTATTAAATTCCTTTTGA
Source organism: Euplagia quadripunctaria (assembly GCA_963859945.1). Lineage (NCBI taxonomy): Eukaryota > Metazoa > Arthropoda > Insecta > Lepidoptera > Erebidae > Euplagia > Euplagia quadripunctaria. The sequence goes on along the minus strand of OY982570.1, from coordinate 1,165,992 downwards.
TAATAAACGGTTTACTGTAAAAATGGTCTATTGTAGGCTTTGCTATGAGTCTATCAGGAGACTGTTTTTAAACTGATAGGTAAATTTTAAAATAATATCATATTTCGACAGGTGATCATGTTTGAGGCGCTGAAGCCGAAGCTGAAGATCACTTGACGACCTACGTAGCACGACGGTACCTAGAGCATACGAATTGTCGGGATTGTTCGATTCATGCTCAATGCAATGATTTGTGTACTGGGTGTATATGTCTATTTTCGTTTTTTTCTCTATATTAATCTACAAAAACAATCTAGGTAGGTATTATATATGTTTAGCATATTTAACCACGATATATAACCCATAGGCTGTGCTTAGTTGGTTCTCCGGGAAACAATACTTAATACGCGTCTAAGTATGCTCGCCTAGACGTCCTGCACATGGTGGCGTATGTGTTGGGTCATTTGGCTCTCTTTACTATGGTTAAGGTGAACGAGGACTAACGTAACGTTTCGCCGGTCGGGGCTAGTCATCTCCGGACTGCTATTACTTAAATATAGTAGTAATTTGCTTCACTATTTATATTTTAGAAAAATATGTTACATTGACATTTTGTTTGCCTTATAAGCAATGTAACCAGAAACTTGCAAAAACATGTTAAAAAAGAGTGTCCTTGGTGTTTCTTGTTTGTTGTTTTCCATAGGATCTACTAATTGGAATCGTCAACAACAAGAGCTTCATGACTGAACTAATCATTAAAACTAAAAAATACCTATAATTGGTTTAATTGAAATAAGTGATTTTGATTTAAGTAACATCATTTTATATTATAATGGTACCTAGAACAGTGTCTTACCGCATATGATACTGATACAAATAAGAACATGTCATAAATAAGATAGGTAGTACAGTTATTTGACCCTCAAACGAGTCAAATACATAATGACATTTGCGTCCGGAGGTAACATGTCTGACCCGCGTAACCGAACTGGACGAGAAAAAAGCGACGGCGTGTGAAACCTGCATAATTGACACAGGTAATGTAAAAAGGTAACATAAATAAATGTATTATTTACTTATGTTGTTAATATAACGTGACACGTGCAAAATATAATAACGTTGTTACCCATAAACAACAATATATAATATATAGAATGTCACAGAAAGTTGTGGTCATATTTTAAGGTCGTATACCCCGTGAACAACGTAAGGCCCTAACAATTTAATGAAAATTCGTGATTTTAATTACAGAAAATGTATTTTATAACTGAAAAATTAAGCTTCAAAATTGACCGAGGTTAATATTTCGGAGAGAGTTTTTCTAGTTTTTTTATGAATTAAATTTCTGTACAGTCGAGTGTCTATCTGTCTTGTCACAAATAAAAACTAGCAAAAGCTACAGGTGTTTCTTTTTAAAAGTAGTAACGAAAGTATTTCTGTTAAATCTAATATTACTTGTGATTTAAGTTGTTGTATATTTGTAGTGGTTCTGTGTTTAGTTAATACTAATAAAATTCTTTAATGAAAACATCGCTTATACAAAATATATTTCCTATCAAATATCACGGCAGTTTTGTCCTGATGTATATGTACAGACTGTAATCCGTATAAATTTAAATGAAAAGCAGCGATTTGTGAAACTTGAAATGGGTGTACAGTAGAGATTAAAGTGATTCATTAATGATAACAATGTAAAATTAACCGCCGTACAAAACTTAAATAGATGCAGGAAGACAATCGCAATATTGCGCACGCTGATTGCCGAGGCGCTTCTACAATATAATCTTATTATGATTGCGAATGTGAGATTCGTTTTTTATTCATTTGTTTGTTAGGCTTTCATGCCTTAACTACTATAAGGATCATCATGAAATTTTTCATGCACGTCTACTACAGGGCACGAAACAGGACCTCGGATACCTTTAATGTTGAATAATTATAGTTTAGTAAAACAAAGAAAAGGCGCTTTAATGGCAAACAAAATTAAAAAGCAAAAAAATTCTGAGCAAGCAATAAAGTTATTGGCTTCATCATCATCCATCGTTACCAAACTATTGCTTGGCAAAGTTAACTTCCAAGGTTTGTTTACACAGTTAGTTACATACAAGTGAAGCTGATAAAAGCGTGTTTAAAATAGTCATGTTCCTGAAAGATATCCGAATAATTAATTCTACTGGCCTGTTGGTCTAGCGATTAGTGACCCTGACTGCTGAGACAGAAGTCGTGGGTTCGATTCACACCCAGGACAAATAACTGTGTGATGAGCATGATCATTTGTTCTGTGGCTGGGTGTAATTTATCTATAATATGTATGTATTTAGAAATATAAAAGTGTGTTTATCAGCCGTCTGGTTACCATAGTACAGGTTCTGCCTAGTTTGCGATCAGACGGCCGTGTGTGAGATGTGTCAAGATATTATTCTTGCTTTCGCGACTTAATTACTCATCCAATCACCATTATCTGCAAACACGTTGTCAGAGGTACAGAAAAGAACATAGAACACCTTTCACCCCGAAAAAAAGTAATGTTTCTTACTATTTAATATGTTTAGAACTCGTCAAACTTTATAACCAATTAATTATATCTGAAATCAACGATTCCTAGAAACGTTAACTTTCAGAATCTGATATTTAGAAGCCAAGAAGTTAGCAACTTGTACAAGTATCAGTTCTCAATTGTGTTACTGTAAAATTATTGTCTGTATTTCTATTTGTATCTGTTCCATCCCTCGTGACATTTGTATTCTAAAACAACTCATTTCAAAACGAAACCAATTCATTCACCGTTACTTACAATACACAACACACAGTCATTGTTAGATATATTATCATGCTCTGTGAACGAATTCATAGAAGACACACATGGGACTTTGAGTTAGTTAAAGTTTCTAAGTTAGAAAAGTTAGGTATAGGTTTATTATTAGTTTCTACACTATCGCATTAGGTTTCAATTTGTAAACATAATAAGTAGTCTCTAAGGTAAATAAATAAATTTCCTTTTTTTAAGTTATGTAATATTCGACGTCGCTTATTAAAAACTATTGAAATTCATACTACATATTTCATAACGTTTAATATTAATGAATCAGGAGTAATGGAAGTAATAATTTAATTTTGGCTTATAAATTACTCAATTTATAACATCGTATTTAATATCAAAGCCTAAACTCCGCCACTCGTATTTAATATAACTGTTACTGTATGTACATTATGCAATTTTAGATTACCATGGTAAACTTGAAAGCATATTTTAACAACAAATGGTATTAAATTGACATTCGTGCTCGTAAATATAGCTGGATTATATGAAACTTTTGCACAATTATCTTGAACATTTCTCAATAAAGTAACAGTTAAATTAAATGTTTCTGGTATATTTTAAGGTAGCTATAATAGAAAATCACTAAATAAATAAAAAACAGATAATGTTCGCAGCTTTGGTATTGAACTATCGTAGTTAGGAAGCAAACACTAATTAATAGTTATTAACTTACTCTAAGATAAATAAAACTGTAACAGTTACTATAAATTACAATACAAAGAAGTTAAAATAAAGATTTAGGTAAAGAATGATTATTAAAACATTGTCTTTCTAGAGCTCAAATAATGGAAAGATGTAGAACGAAATAATTCTACTGGACCTATTCAGGGACGTATTATGTTTATTTGTTAAGTGGGAATCTGCAAATGGGAAAAAAATCTGAAAATAAATTTTGATTCAGAGGACAATCCTACTAAGCCTGTTTGAATGGTGGAGAATGAACGAAATGTGGCCAATGTATCTAATTTATGACTTTCCAATTGATAAAATTACTTTTTTCGGAACATCTTCCCAAGCAGTAAAGCACTATTAATTAATAAATTCTTGTTATGCCATGTAAATGTTGTCTATTTTTCATATAATATATGACAAACATTCAAACAACGCACACAAAGAAGTGAATTTGTTTTGAACTGCTAAAACAAATCTTCTTGTTATGCACGTGTTACCGAAAATAAACTTAGGAATCCTTCCGAGCCAATCTAGGAAATGTATAAAATAATTTATCAAGGATACTTTAATACATACATTTCTTAGAAAATTAACGTATTTCCTGGGTATTGAATTACTTACAATACGAAAGGTATTGTAAGCAATTTCTAAATGGTACTAGGCTAGATAGAAATAGTGGATAAAAATAAAACAGTAGAATGAAAATCAAATCCTTTGCTCGATAAAACGTGTACATTTTACATTAAAAGACTTTTATACATTTTTATAAACAAAGAAGTGAAATAGCAACAATATGATTTTAATACAAGCATTTTAAGATTTAAATTGATGCGATTTTGAATTTTGAGTGTAATTGTGCAAAAATATGAAAATCGGCGAGGTTATTCATACTGCACTTAGCAGTGTTTACACTTGTCACACACAAATGTAGAACAGAGGCACAGAGACTTCGCATTGTAGTACATAACGACACATAACAGGTACGACATAACACAACTGATTAGTAATTCTGCTACAATCTAATTTATTGCGTATAGCATGCAACTTATTTCCTTCTTGTTGATACACTTTTTAATCCTTGTCCGATTAATTCGAGCCAGTCATATTTCCGTCAACACATTGAACGCAAGCGAATGACGCAATAGCAACCACCCAATCCAACGGAGTTTACTTACCGACAACCCGAAATTAGCACATTTGCAAGTGCTGTTTAGGAAATGTATGGAATTCCTACGAAATGTGTATTATAAAATTCATTTCACACGTTTCCTGTCGGTTTTAGGCATTATACATATTTCCTAGGAATTCTATATACATTATATACTATATACATTTCCGATAACATAATGCATTTCATATTATGCAAACTCACTCTCTTAATTTCTCTTAAATGTTTATAATAAAATAAAAATATAAGAACGTCAAACATTTTTTATCACGATCTCACGTTGATCTCATGTGACACTATCATAATATTTGATGGAGTTCAAGTATTGATAACCACAAGCACAGTTAGAATTATGTCATAATATATACAAAACAGTAGTGCGCACCACACATAATGAGTGTTCAAGATGTGATTGAGATTAAAAAACCGAGTAAGTTGTTTATTTTAAATTAAATTTTAATCATAAACTCACTGAACTTTGTACAAACTGTACTGTAAAATGGTCTCGTTGCCTTTCTCGTTTGCCTTAATAAGTTAAAGCCGTTTTCTTTTTTAATTCATCGAAATAGTTATTTATTTATCTGTAGAAGTTTGTAATCTAAGGATAACATTAAGACTCAAGCTCAAAATGACCACCACGATATAAATTGATTCATTGTTTAAAATAAAAAGTGTCTTGTGGTAGGCGCAGTTTTAAGAAAAATGTACTTAGAAAGTTATTGAGGCCTTAAGTTTCAGTTATTTATTGTACATAATATTTGTTTTTACTAATCAAGCGCATATTTTTGTTATTTTTCAATAAATATCATTTGTGAAAAGATAACTTCCATTATGAAAGTTATTATCTTGTCCAAATGTAAGATAAATAAATATGATATTAAAGCCACTTTTCTCCATTATTATTCATAACTCTTTTTAATTTTACCTTTTGCTTTAAGATTGACACAGATAGGCCATTACAATTACTGTTGTAATATTTGTTACAAATAGTATTAGCTGTAGTGAGAATCTCAAATTAAATACTTTATCACTCTTGTAATTACACCAATCTATATTAGGTTGCGTACGAGCTGTAAAAATGTATTTATAATTTACTAACGTTTTTTGCATTTATCCATTATTTTACATAAAGTTTTTACAAATGTTTCGAAACATTATTTTTCGAATTAGCAGAAAGAAAGAAAGAAAATATAATTTATTGCAAAAACCTTAGCGTACATTTTCAGCGTAGGTACATAGTGACAGCTTGTATTCTGTGGTAACTGTCAATATACTTATGTTCCTTTAGTCTATAATTAAAATAAAATGATAGCATTATTGCTATTTTTATAAAAAAAATTAACAAAAAATTAAACTGACGAAAAATAACTAAAAAGCAAGAAATAAATAAACACTTTAAGTCTTGAGTATTAAGCTTATTTACATAAACTATTTTATATAAACTAATTTTGAGTCGGCGCCAAATAATAAAATTCTTGTGTCGCATCTTTTTTTAATAATATTCCTGGGTAGCGGGGGGTCACAAAACCATTCCGCAATAATTCATAACTTCGAATGTGATATACATTCGAAGTTATGAAGTTATATAGCATAATTAATTTTACTTACCAATTGGCATTTTCTAAATAAAATATTGAATAAATATACAATGCTATAAAAACCAAAGAAGAACACATGAAAAATGTTTCTGGTGTCGCCCAAAATCCTATTGTTGACGGGTAAGACTTTTGGGATTTGTTGTATCATCAGTCACGTTTTCAAGCGACGCATGTTCAGTTTTCACATCCGTATTTTGGAGTAATTTATAATTTTAAGTGTTCATAGGTGCTTCCGCTAATTACTTTAAACTACGACCAAAAGCATATAAATAACCCTCTAATATGCTGATGTGAGCTCGATCCAGTATAAGTCTAAAACTTAGTTGAAGCGATGCTTAATTGCTTAATGCTTAGCTTCAAATCGCGTGCTTGACGTTCAGTAGGACTTTGTTTGAAGTAATACCAATATACCACACTAAGAATAAATAATAAATTAGATATGTAAATCCGAACTGAACGACTGTGTCCACGGGTAGATGTATGTGTGCATAGCGAAAAAAAGTCGTCATTGACTACAATATAAAGGAATACATACGTCTCATCAATCATCTTTTCATACAAATAATCGATTTCAGATGGATTCGGTGTCCGGCACTTGCAGACGTTTATGTGGTTTCTCGCGATGGTGCTCGGTTATGGAATGAGGGTCAACATGAGCATGGCCATAGTTGTGATGACAGACACATCTATTGAAAATGTTAGTAGTATCAAATTATAACAAATATTTTGTGGAGGTTGCAAAAATTTGTTTATTGGTATTGCACAATGTGTTAAAGAAAAGCGTAGTAGAAATAGAAAATATAAACTTGAAAATTGACCGATGAAGTAATATTACGTTAAGAGACAAGGCTCACTTGAATGAAAATGAATCCGGATTTTTTCTGATATGTTCGTATAAAACATTAATAAACAAAACCATTGAAATCGACATGAAGAATGATAAGCCATTGCTTAGAAGTGTGCAACCGAGTAAAACAATTTTTCCTGAACATAAAATAACAAAGTTTAAAAAAAAAATCTATGTCAAGATTTTACGGAGGATAATTGAATTATTTATCTGCTGCATATCGTTTTGCGCAGGCGAAAAATAGTTGAGATCGTTATCCTAAACTATAAGTTCACCTTGCAATGTAATGTGGTCCGCTCCATGCAATGTAAAAATATAATAAATATGTCAAATAATCATGTAAATGATTTTTATATGTAAATTCTGATTACATAAGCCCTTTTTATATCAAACGTCTAATGCAGTACGCATTTTTTTATTTTCTACAGACATTTACGATTATTAGGTAATAATTTATCATTTTTAATTTACAGTCTTTTAACTGGAACATGCAGACTCAGAGTATTATTTTGTCTTCATTCTTCTGGGGATACATAGTCCTTCAGATCCCGGCGGGAGAAATGGCTGCGAAGTTTGGTGGGAAGATACTCATTACCATAGCAATAGCCATCAATGCTGCTATGTCTCTATTAATACCATTTTGTGCTTATTATGTAAGTCCCTGGATCTTCTTTTTTTCATGTAGGTAAAAAACTTATGCCAAAAATTTCATCAGCAATCATAATATGCTCTCTACATGGTTGCTAGAACGGTGAACAAGCCTACATATCGTGGACATGGCCTACACATGAACTGCATATCCTGGAAACGTAACGTCTATGATAAGGTATGGCATTATATTCCGGGGCAACTCTACTACAAAGAAATGGCGTTCATAGCACGAAAGAGATGTGTAAGGGCAATTTGTAATTTCAAACAAGTTGATAGTTGTAGACCCCATTTTAAGAACCTTGGTATTTTAATATTGTCTTGTACTTATATATCTGAAATTGTTAAGTTTTTTAGAAATAATAACAAGATTTTTATAAACTATTACAGCAGACATAACTGCGCAAAAATATGCTGTCCACAAAGTAAATCAACGTTCTATAAATGACAGTGTACTCTGTATGCCTCCACGCATTTACAATCATCTTCCAAAAGAGGTAATAGATACCACACCTATTGACCTATTTAAAAAAAGCTAAAAAATATGCTTGTGGAGAAATGCTATTACAGTGTACAGGAATACTTGACTGATAAATTTTGAAACTAAATATATAATAGGTATTATAATGTGTTATGTAAACAAGCTGTAATTTAATGAAATTCTATATTTTTTTAATAAGCCTTTTGACATTAAAATCTATCTGTGTTTAATTATTGATCTAATTACTGACATTTGAATATCTATTTCATTTTATTGACATTTTATATAACATTTCATTTTTTGAATTAATTATTATTTATTGACGTTTTTTGATTTTGTGGTATTAAATTGTGGTTAATAATTTGTTTAATGAATATTATATTTCAAATCATTAAAAATTTTGGAGCAACGTTTTATAATGCTAAATGCTTGCCTAATATATACTTAATTCGCCAATTTGCATGGTTAAGAGCGAAATATGGTGATACCCTTTTTTGTCAATCAATCAATTTAACATGATGTATGTTTATGCAAATAAATGACTTATGACTCATGCTTATAGCTCCTCGTATAACTCAAAGTAAGAAATTTTATATAAAACGTACATAACGAGACGTTACGAAATTCGTGATGTATTTTTTACCTACATTTCGATGGTAATAACTAATTGTGTTTTCTTACTATTAAAACATTATTGTAAAGAAAGTGTTCATGTGTTTTTTTAGGGTGGTTGGCAGTTGGTATGTGCTTGCCGCGTTGTACAAGGGTTATCGCAAGGGTTTTTAATGCCATCAATATACAACGTATTAGGGAAATGGGCTCCAGTTGAAGAAAAAAGTCGTATAGGAGCTGTGATAAATTCAGGTAGATTTGTTCGATCGTTTGTATAATAAGTATAATTTTGATTTGGAAATTTTGAATCTTAATTGTAAGTTAATATCATTAACATTAATCTTTTTTTATTATTTCCTTTTATATTTTTCTTCTTTGATCATTTATACCATGTGCAGTATGGTATTATGGTATATTTCATTGAAGTTCATCAACGAAGATTGCTGTGCAAAATTAATTGATAAATCTAAAATTCTGCTTTTGTTCAAATTTCCAAGTGTTTCATAAGCCTTCAGTATATTAAATTAGCTTTGTGTTTCTTTTGTATTCTTTACATTAGCTTCTTTTTGCTTTGGGATTAAAAGGTTATCTCCCCAGATTGGTGAATTGTGTAAATAGGAGGCAGGCTGAGTTGCAAAACAGTTAAAGTATTGATTGAAATTGAATTAAACGTCTATATTACTCTGGTAAAATTGTTAACCTGAGTAGTATAAAAAAGGACAAAACCTATGAAAACTTTACACTTCTACACAAGATGTTTAGAACCTGTTTTCATATTTCTTTAATATCCTTTCAGGATCTCAACTAGGAAATGCAATCCAAATGCTGGTATCAGGCTTCATAGCAGCCGCCTGGGGATGGCCGGTGATTTTCTACGTGAATGGAGTAGTTGGAGTCGTATGGGTCATAATATATGCCATCGTTGGAGCTAATAGTCCGCAGACTTCTAAGCTTATAAGTGACCAGGAACGTTTATATATACAGAACTCTTTGGGGCAAATTGGTGAACCTAAGGTATGGCTTGTACCTCAATGATATGTATATTCTCTAGATTGTATAGGTTAAAAATGTGTTATACAGGGTGTATCTAACAATTTGACACTTGCTTAAATCACTAAAAGAACATTAGGTACTCCATTTCGTAAAAATCACAATCATCACACAATTATTTGTCCTGGGTGGGAATCGAGCCCACGACCTCTGGCTTAGCACTAACCACTAGACCAACAGGCCTGTCAATGCAATGCTTATGTCGTGTTTCGCCGAGTGTGTTAGGTTACCGGAGGCCCTAACCTCCCCTACCACTTCAAAGGCCGGCAACGCACTTGTGGCTATTGAGTTGCAAGTGTCTGTCAGTCTGCTCGTTTGCCTACTATAACTTCTAAAAAAGATTAGTATTTAGGGATATGAAGTGATAAATAGTTTTTTTTTGTAGCTGTATGTTAGTGTACCCTTTCGGTGCTTCAGCTAAGTGTTCCATTGTTGGGGAGTTCTATGTGTATGTATCTGTATTCACCTTGAAAATGTTAGTTATAAAGGGTATTTATGAATTTTTTTAAAGGTCTCAAACGAGTAATACATCTGTCATAGTATCTGTTACATTAAGTTACAAGTATTTGAGTATAATGTGTGTATATATTCCTATCAAATTATGTATGTATCCCATTCCTTGTTTTTGTATTTTTTTTTATACAAGTCTATTAATTTAAGTTAGTAAGTAGTAATTAAGGTTGACTGGTAGAGAATGCCTTAGGCATTAAGTCCGCCTATGTACTAATGTGCAAAAAGTTTTAATAAATAAATAAATAATACCTATGACTAGGAACGTCCATAGACTTAGGTAACCAGATTACCAAGAGACCCGTATGATTTTTTTGCCTATACAAACTATAAGCTGGCATTCTTTGAAACTTGTTATATGTCACTACTGAATTACAGTGTAGTTCATTGTTACAGATGTTAAGAACCCCATGGAAAGCGATATGGACATCGATACCGTTTATTGCACTTATTGTACTGCATTGTTCTCAAAATTGGGGCTACTGGACACTCATGACGGAGATGCCTTCTTATATGAAACAGATGCTTAACGTTGATATTAAAGCGGTAAGACTTAGATTTGCTATTGTCGATACCTGAATGTATGTGTACACATTTACTACCAAGTAATAATAGACTGATATCTACTGAGGAAGAGTGAAAACCTTTGTTTCGTGAGAGGGCTCGGACAGTTCGAGTTACAAGTTTACGACCCTAAACTACTCTAGCTTCATTCCCTAATCCATATAAGCAATATCATTTTCCTTTTACTATCTATATATGTCTTCAGTTCTTACCTATATTTACCGTTCAATATACTCTCAATATTTGAGCCAATATTCCCAAAGCGCCCGGTTGGCGGCAATAGCCAGGCCCTTATTACGTGAATGCAAATTATAGTTGGCAAAATTTGGGTGCTTAATACACATCTGCCTTTGGGATAACAAGTGTGAATGTATATGTGTATGTATAATAACCTGTCCGGGGACATAGTACACTTCGCCATCTAGACCAAAACTAAGCAGAATTTGTACTGTATAGAAGAATACACATTCATGCATACAAATATTTGCACAGAGTGAGAATCGAACCCGTGACCACCGGCGTGGTAGGCAAATGCACTACCGCCTGAGCCAAAGAGGCTGACGTGTAAAATCGAAAATCTTATATTGTACAACTTGTGAGAGCGTGTACAAAGTGTGCAGTGTTGTAATTTCCTGAGTAAACCTTACGCGTCATTAACATAATAAAGATTTTTAGGTCAGCTTCATTTTCTGAATTGTTTTGTTTTACAGAATGGGATAATGTCATCCCTACCATATCTCGCCGTGTACATATTGAGCTTCCCGTTCGGTTATCTGTCAGATTATCTTCCTAACAAGAAATGTCTCAGTGTTACTGCTACCAGGAAACTATCAAATTCTATAGGTACGTATGTATACGCGTTGTAGACTCGTAACACCAGTGACGTCACTCGCTCTTTGGTAACCTTATCTTCGCCTCCATTGAGCACTTATATCTCAAGTTACTAAAACAAACACAACAAAATGTTAATAGTGTTCTACTAGCACTTTATGTCATTTATTGATAACTAGCCGTTTCAAAAAGAGTCACAGCGTTTTTGTCACTGATTCACTCCCAAAGAATATAGCGTGATATTAAATAACCTTTTGGCTGTGAGTTTGTTTGCCCGATTTCTTCTCACAAGGCTCAAAAGCATTTGAAAACGGGCGGTTATAGATCAACACAGGCAGATATAATATAGAGTCCGGAGGTCTTAATAAAAGCTGTTACCAGATCCCTCCTATTTTAAGTGCATTATGGCACACCTTGTGGTACCGACACACCTTCCCACCAAAAACCCCGGTGTGGTGACAGTCCGAAGGGGTTTCCGCACGCACAAAAAAAGTTAAATATGATATTATGTCATACATTTTCTTTTTATAATTTTATATTTGACAAAGCAACCTATTGCTGCGGTGACTCGGTGTGTGTTGATCTATAATTTTTAATTATAATTCATTTTTAAATTGACGATTTTGAATAATTGTTAACATATATGAAATATGAAATGAAGATATTGAATTAGTAGGTGGTGGCCTTCCTCCAGATTTAGACTATCAAATGCAAAAAATATATTTCAAATCATAGAGGTAGCTCCAGAGTAAATAGTGTGATCAGGTGAGTTTGAAGAAAAACGCATTCCTTAATTGCATTAAAAAAAATCAACTAAAAAACACTGCTTTAGTACATTAGTATGGATTACTAAATGTTACTTACTATATCTATACTACGATAATAAAGCTGAAGTTTTTTGTTTGATTGTTTGTTTGTTTAAATGCGATAAATCGCTGAAATTACAATGAGTCGGATTCGAAAAAAAAATAGTTGTATTTGATCGAGTATTCATTGAGGAAGGTTCTAGGTTGTGTAACATGATGCCAAGATCCTTAGGACCGGAGACTGCTCCGAATAATAATCATAAATGTTAAATTAAAAACACCCCCGACAACAAAAATCCCTTCATCGGTTAGAAAAGAGCTGATGATCTTCAAACGGCTGAACACATTTTCTTGAATTATATCTAAGAAGACTCTCGATCAAGTCACCTTTCAAACAAAAAAAAAAGCACTTAAATCGGTCCACTCATTTGGGAGCTATGATGCCACAGACAGACACACAAATACACAGACACAGAGACACGTCAAAATTATAAAAATGTCGTGTCACATTGTGTGCTCACAATGAATTCCTAAAGTAATGAAACGATTTTAATAAAATTTTACACACTGTGTGCAGTTTGGTCCAACTTGAGAGATAAGATAGTTTTTATCTCAATTTATAGTCACAATATTTTTTATTACAAATTACTAAGCCACAGCAACGCGTGGCCGGATAGATAGTAATTTATAATTGCAAAATGTCGTTCATGTGTAAAACAACTATGCAGTAATTTTAGGCATTACTGAACGGTGCCTTGACGATTTTATCGTATCCCTAGTATTGAGAACTTGTAAAATATAATAATATAGTATTTATGCACATTTGAAATAAATTGCAATTGCAAAATGTACCACTTTTTTCCCATATTTAATCCCCAAAGCGCCCGGCTGACGGCAAATAAGCTTGTCCACTATTACATGTTTGTGGTGTTGGTGGTGTTTAATACGCTTGTGTTCGTGTTTATTGCCCCTTCGAGGTAACAGGCGTGAGTGTATGTATCACTTATAAGTTAAGGTGTTTGTCTAGAGTACCTTCATAACTGTAATAATGTAAGGTAGACCTAAGTCTTCTTTATCATTATAGGAAACTAAAAAGGTCACGCTCAAGGTAATTTGACACAGTTAAAGAGTCCGCCTTGAGAGTAACGATATGTATGATTGCCACTTGAAATTAACGACAACTGCTTGTACTAATTGCTGTTTATTTACATTAGAATTGAAACTTTTGTTTTACACACGTGTGTATTTCGTAGTGGCTGACTATAGTGAGTAAAATTGTAAATTATAATTAATACGTGATTGAATCCGCGGTCAAAAGCTAGGTATTGGTGTGAATTCTGTTGTATTACTCTCTTGACTATAATTGACTAAATTTTCTTCATACAAAATGTAAACCTTGTACACTTTGAAACAAGGTCTTATTTCAAATTAAACAAGTAGGTAACATATGTCGCTATCGAAATAAGCAATTTATTTGTCGACTAAAGTCTGACACGCTTAAATAAACTTTAATTCCACGTAGCGAGAGCCGCTATCCGATGAATGCCATCTCTTTTGCTTTGTGTTTTTAGTATGCGTCTTCGTAGGTGTCGATTAAAATAACGTCATCTTAGTTCGTTTTGAACAAGTTTTTATACGGTAATTATACGGCATTTGAATAAATGGGGACTCTCGCTGCGTAGAAATAAAGTTGAGTATACGTTGACAGGTTTTAGTGAAATTTAGTGGCGCTGAGAAATGGATGCCAGTAACAAATAGACTTGTTGCGAAGAAGACAGGGTTGATTTCATATGAAGAAATTAAGTCAGGTTTTGGTTTGGTGAGTGTTACAATAGAATTGGCACCATTGTCATTTATTTTTACTTTTTTTCTTTCATTCCTTACATGATGCATGCAATCACAATTATTTCACATAAAATATATTTACTTTCAACTTTATATAATTTCATAGATTTAATTTTTAAACTTAGCTCCTTTTTTTGATAATCTTAATTTACAGTTTAATATAAATTGAGTTTATATATTTAACATTATAATTTGAGATTTCATAAAAATAAAAGTCAATTATTTAACAAGTTCATAATACGTAATTGAGCAAGATGTAAATAATAGATGAAGAAAAAAATATTATATATTTTATTAATAAATTATTATTACTGCTCATTCTAGTTTTCCATGTAAGGAGCGCCTAAAGCGGTAAAAGCCTCCTCCATGTTTCTCCATTTATAGGTAAATCCATAAATATAGGTAGATACAAATACAAATATATATAAATATTTTTGATAGGTTTCTACGGTCCAGCCATTGCCCTGATTGGTCTGTCTTATGTGCCTGCCGGCAATGTGGCGATGGCAGTGTCACTTCTTACTGTAGTCGTCGGCCTCAACGTGGGACATGTAACTGGACTTATGGTATTAAATTGCCTGAAATATTAAATTAAAACTATAGATTTTTTTAGTACAACAATATGACCTCTTTTCCGTTTAACTTTCCTCCTCGATTGGTGAGAATGCCACTGCAGTTGCTAAAGGATTAAAATTATTTTTATAAAGTTGAAAAACAATACAATTTTAAAGTGTACTAATAATGTGTGTGATCAAAATTAAAATTAATTTTTTTTTTCGTGCTTAGCTGGTGCATCTGGATATGTCTCCAAACTTCGCTGGTACACTAATAAGCATTACAAATATGGCTGCCAACGTCATATCGATAATCGCGCCATTAGTTGCAGGGGTAATTCTCAAAGACGAGGTACGTTTTTGATTGCAAAGAAATATATATTTATCATCCTTCAATCGACTATCCATTCGATTGATTGAATCATTTGAATTACGACTTTACATAAGTTTTTTTACTGCGCTTGATAACTACTAATTTGCAGTTATTTTACATAATACGAATATGTATATTTTATATTTCAGACGAATGCCGATGAATGGCGTACAGTATTTTACATAGCTTCAGCAATATGGTTCGTTGGGAACACGACGTTTCTTATATTTGGGACCAGTGTCAAGCAGGCATGGAACGATCCTCCTGAAAATAACATGAAAGGTTTAATAAAAATATTGTTTATTTTTTCTCAAAATGCAGATTTAACAACGTTTAATTAACTACCACGTTTGTCATTTATTACGCCTACGCATATGGCTCAGCTATTGCAACATTTTGTGGGGTAATAGTACAGACGCCCCCACAATATTTCATCAAAACTTAATTTAAAAAAAGCATAACTAAACAGGTTGTCCTCTCTCCTAATAGTGTTGTGCCCGACAGGGTCCATAATTGTTACTTATTTTTAAGCCACCTGTAAAGTTATATTATGGAATGCAATAAATAAATTGAAATTAACAGAAAACCGAACTAAAAAGTAGAAACTAATTTTTGATCGCAAAAAAACGTGGGGAGCTTGACATCAAATGTTACATATTATAATTTATTGGTTTCAATTATAACAGTAGAGTTATTATACGAATAGAGTTATATAGAAATATAGCATTGCACGCTTTTTACAATTTATTTAGTTTAGAATCGTAAAGTGCACCGTGCAGTTTGGAGTTCTGAGTTGTGTGGATTTGGTCAGACCACCTAATTTGGTCTAAAATCCTGGGTAGGTAGGTAGTAGAAACCCTGGTTTTTAAATTGAGCTTTCAAAGGACGGATTCATTAGTGCAGATTGCTGTTCGCGGAATTATTCGAATGCAATAACCAAATCTTTTTTAAAAGTCATTGATTTGCAACCATCCATTTTTTTCCTACCGGTCGACCACCCCAAAAATCAAATAAATGAATGCAAATGAATAAATTTACAATTAGGCAATGTCAAGTTGGTAATATTGATTTTGTTAAATAATTCGGAAGGTATGTAACGTATGTAAGGAAGTGACCTCGTGTTTCAATAATGGGTAATTTCAATGGCCTATTCTAAGTACTATGTTGTTTTAAATTATGATTGTGTTAATGAGAATAAGCAGGAAAAAAATTATTATTTAAGAAAACTATTTGTAAAATTAGTGAAATTAAGAGCTACATTTATAAAGTATGAACTAAAAATAAAGATTAAAAATTTACTTTGACCGGCACAAACGCAATTTTAAAAGCAAAACTCTATAAACAGTATATAGACACTACAAAGTTTTTTTTATTGATTTTAGTATATATCAGATTTTTTTCATTTGTGACAGGTTAAAATACTAACCATAATTCATTCTATTGTTTCAGATGACGTGACTGAAAAACAAACAAATAAAACTGTATAATACACAAAATATAATACATTTTTTTATTTAAATTTCAATTTAGACTTTTTCTAGCACTTGTCCGCGACGTCGTCCGGTATCCC
This sequence comes from Euplagia quadripunctaria, assembly GCA_963859945.1. NCBI lineage: Eukaryota > Metazoa > Arthropoda > Insecta > Lepidoptera > Erebidae > Euplagia > Euplagia quadripunctaria. The sequence continues at coordinate 1,149,063 of OY982570.1, read as the reverse complement.
ACGGTACAAAAAGTACCCTATGTGCTATTCCAGACTTTAATCTATATGTGTGCCAAAGGACAATGAGCAAAAGTGGTACCACTATTTCTCATGCGTCAAATTCAAATTATTGTAGTAATTATTTTCATGCGATCAGGAAATACCTCTGAATTGCCTGACGTTTCGACCAGGTTGCACTAGCCGTGGTCACAGGTTGACTGGCTCACCACTA